>BTPG01000006.1:120224430-120394430 GCA_036245525.1 Semisulcospira habei
CAAATCACAAATACGTGCTAACATACACATCATGTAAGAAATGAGACAACACAGGTAAAGTCTGGCATAAGAGCAAAAAGTATTCTCTATTGTATTCCTCTGAAATGATCGAGTGGCAGATAAACCATCTTCATAACAAGCAAAAAGGAAAAATAATAACAAAACATAATCAAATGTCATATGAAAGAAGTCTTGTAATTGTATACACTTGCACATGGCTACAAGTACAACACAGTGCAGCTGTCCGAAAGATCCTGAACATGCGCTTGGTAGCACTAAACAAGTAAAGTAATTACTCAATCAGTAAATTGCTTCAACAAATAAAAAAAAGTGTTCAAAGAAAGAAGAGTAGTCATTTTTATGGTGTCTGGACTTAGTGGACTGTTTTCTTATTTTAAAGGTGACGCACTTTCAACATTTTTCTGTTTCTTTTCTGTGACTTCTGCACGAATGACCTGTTGCTCTCTTTCAGAGTGAAATGCAGCCGCACATTGATGAACAATTGCAGCAGAAAATGCTGGATGGCACACTTTCCCATGCGGCAAAAAAGGTGTCATGTTTTTTTCAACAGTGCTACCAAGCGCATCTTTACTTTGTCCAAGTGCAGAATTTTTCCGATGTTGGAACGCCTGCACCATGTGTTGCAGTCTGGTGCTCGGAACTGTAACCCCCCCCCCCCCCCCCCCCCCCCCGTAATGCCTTGATACTGTTTGTTCATGATGAACGTTTCAGCCCGAGAACCAGTAGAGACACCTGTGAGGAGACTGTTACATTCCTGACATAATGGTTTTGTCTGCATCTTCTTTGCCATGTAGCCAGCAATATACAGAAGTACGTTTTCTTGCACTTGGACGGGCCGTGGGTCTCGAGTCTCTGGCACTGGCAAAATCAGCCGCATCAACTGATATGTATCACCATCATTTTCCATATGGCCCTGTGGCTAATCAGGGACGACACCATCTTCAGGTTCATCTTCCACTACTGACTGCGGTACTGATATCAGCGCTTTCAGGGTGAGCAGCCACTTGTCACAGTCCTCAATGCAGTTGCTTGCGTCACTCTGCACGCAGAAAGAGTCCACCATGACCTGGCAAAAATTGTTGCGAAACTATTGTGGACTGGGGTTGACACCATTCTCTCCTTTTGACCGAACAACTGAAAACAGATTTTCAACACAGTCCTGGTTCAGACGGTCAGTTAAAAGAAATTTCACGCCATGGTCAGTATGAAGTTCTTTCCACAATGCCAGAAGTGTTCTAATGGCCATCTTCCACCCTGTCAGGCTTGGGAGTTGCGATACTGAGGAGAGGGACTGAACAGATTCCAGCCAACTTAGAGTCTTCAACAGGAACTCCTCATGTCCGGATGTTGGATTCATGGCATGGGCCATTTTCTATGTAGACCTGATGTTGCCACTGTTGAAGGTATTGAACAGTTGATCGAATGTTTCGATGAACAGGGCTGTGTGAGCGGCGTCTGCGTCAAGTACATGCAGCTGCACAAGTGTAGAAATACCTGCTGCAACTGTGTGCGAGAGGACCTGCGCAGCATACCGCACGCGAAGTGCAGCAAAAGGTGGCAGTTCAAGGTGCTTGCTGGTCAGTTTTGGGGCCATGCGAACAACATTTTGCTGGTCAAAGTTGTAGAATTGTTCAATATGCAGCCACTTCACTTCTTGTCCATCAACAAGGAACCCACTTATTTTGAAGTTGTTCCTTGTGTTTTTCAAAAGATGGGGAGGATCATAAAGTACGTGTACTTTGTTCTCTTTGTGGAAGAAAAAAAGGAGCCTGCTCTGTCACCCTGCAGAATTTTGTTAACATTTTTTCGGTTATTGGAACCTTGGTCAGCAATCAACACTTTTACCTGCAGACCACACTCATCTAGTCTATCAAGACATTCAATCAGCAGACCATGCAGGACCTTAGCGTCAACAGGTCCGCTGGAAAGGATATAACTAACAGACTGTTTCCAATTCATAACCAGTCTACGCACCATGAACACTGTTGCATAGTTGGCTACATACATGGACCGACCCGTACAGCCGAAGTCTTCTAGGTCTTCCACATAGTCTTTTTCGACATTGTATGTCACAAACTCCTAAAGACATTTCGTCGAACACCAAAGCACAGAGTTCTCAATTAGTTGGCATTGAAGAATTATTTTGCTGGAGTGCGTTCAGGACATTCTTGTTGAAGCCTGGAAATATCTGGACAGCTCGCATGATTCTCCGAAGCGAAGAAACTGAAGGCAACAAGAACAGTTTCCTCAGTAGCCGATATGCTTTGGGACTGGCATGAAAAATGGACAAACCTAAACGGTTATCTTGCTCATTCCATCTGCGACCCATCTTCGGTTTGGTGACCTGGCGAAGCTGAGTGGTGACGAACTGCAGACATGGACCTTCGAGGAAAAGGGAGAGATCTTTTATAAACGCATCTCGTTTTTCTGCCAGGTCCTGCTTTTGGAGTTTTTTCTTTGGAGATTGTTGCTTGATTTTCTTCTGCAGTCTGTAGATTTTGTTTCTGGAAGCTTTTAGGTCAATCTTCAGATTTCTCTTTCTTGGCGAAATGCCTGAGGTACTGGGCACTTGCTTTTTTGCACAGACACAAAATAATAATACTAATTATACTGTTCACAAAAAATACAGTTTAATTCAGTTGACTGTAGACTATGGAGGCAAGTGGTGTGGCTAATCGGTTGTACAGTAACTCTCTACAATTCGCCAAGTTTGAAATGTTTGACCAGTGCAAGTCAAAATCTCCAGTGTGTTTAGAATGGCACTAGCTGTTGCACTCAGCCTTTCCGCACGTCAGCCCTGTACTGTTTTCCTATGATCATGCCAGTGCCCTCTGAATTGGTACATTATAATATACAACCACAGCCTTCTGCTAGTTGTTCAGTTTCTAATGGGAGGTGGGGGTTGGGGTGGTGGTTTACTTCTGAAGAGCTAATATTTAATATGTATATTATACCTGGTGGTGGTATGGCGTCCACTTCTAGTTCCACATCCATGTGCTGTGCAAAGTCCGATGACAAAGAAGCCTGCAGTCCTGAAACATAATGCCAGACATGGTAAAGAATTGCATCTTAAGGCTGTAAAACAAATACATAATTTACAGTCTCTTTATACAATTACTTGATAGATGAAATAAATGATAGCTTATAATGCTACATCCATGATGCATAGTAAACCACTTGTACGCATGCTGGTTGACTAATGCTTACTGACAGTCGCGTTTTGTAAGCCATAATTAAATTATGTAATGAATAGCCCACTAATGGCGAAACAAAAGCCTACATATGACATGAACACAATGGAGACATACATTGGGATTTGCCCTGAATTTTTTTTACCTGTTCCTGAAAACTTTCTTTTCATCTCCGGTGGACAGCGCAGTACATCATCTTGTACTCTCTGTTTCGAAGAGTGGATACTCGAGGGGGTGGATTCAGAAGATTCTTGAATACGGATGGTACTGCATTTTAGGCCAGCTTGTTGGTCTTGTCTGGATATAACAACTGGCTCTTTTCGAAGTGGTCACTGCAGAGTTGTACACCTGAAGCTTACAGCTCCGCTGCTGTCTTCCCAAGCAAGTCCTCCCTCCTTGTTCTTGGAACCCATTCTTTGCACTTGTACACCATACAAAAGAGTTTGTGAATTCAGTTTTTATGCCACAACAGAAAATGTCTGCATGTAAAAAAGACATTGTCACTTAGTTTTGAGCAAACATCAGTGATCACCCACTCACAGTAACACAATTACATATACACTAGACCCAATCTGACACTGAATATAAAATGTGCTCAGTCACAATCGCAGGTATAGCCATGTTCATGATTGTCTCTCATCTTCATTTGCGGGTGTTCAATTTGCTAACTTGCCTTTGATCCCCTATAATTCAGAATCATGCATTGATAAGTTACTGGTTGTATTAACGAGAGCGTTTTGCGATGAAGACATTGGCAGAGAAACCTAGCATGTCAGTGTAAACAACGTGATAGAGAGATGGTGAATGCCTTATCTGAATTTTAAGCTATAAATGATTCGAATATTTGAAAAATTGTCGATTACTTACCTCTTTTCATCCTTAGGAAATCTGAAGAAAGATTTTCCTTTGCAACTTTCTTTCTGTCGAGCATTTGAGCATCCAATTGCACCGCATGCATTGTCCTCCACCTTCTCTCCGGTGCGTCGCCATGTTACTCATGGAAGTAACAGGGGAAGTAACTCTTGTGCTGGCCTCGCGAAAACAAGCCAGCTGGAGTATCTTACTATTTAGGATCTTTGGTATAATGTATTGCTATCTCAAGTCTGGAATAAATTACCAAACCTTTTCAAAGATCTCGCTTGAAAAGAACAAAAACAAACATTGCCGCCGTGACCTTGACCTTGACTGCAACGACTTGATTTTGTTAAGTACACTTTCGTTTATCAAAGACTGTCATCTTATAAGGTTTGAGTCATATAACACAGTAGCTGGGCTGAGTTCTGTAAAAATGAGGTGTCTGAAACAAAAGATACATATAAGGTCTGAAAAAAATATCAGAATTACAAAATGGATACAAATTACAAGTGTATCCAAACGCAGTAGAAGTCAACACATTTCCTAGTGCAGTAGATAAAGCGGAGGCTTTTGTTAATATGTTTGCAGAAAGTAGTCTCACATCAAATCTTAGTTTACCAAACATAAACCTCAGAAAACAAGAAGAAGTCAAGCAGATTATCAAGATCCAGTTTCTAATCATTCTCAGTATATCAATACTCCAATTCAATATAATGAATTCCTAGATGTTTTACAGTCGTTTGCAAATACCTCTAGTGCAGTGGGTATAGTTGGAATTTCTTACAAACTACTTTATCATTTACCTGAGTCGTGGAAAAAACTACTACATAAATTTTACCAAAAAGTTGGTTTAATGGATCTCTTCCTACTATCTGGAAGCAGTCAGTAGTAGTTCCAGTACTCAAATCGGGTAAAGCACGTACATTGATTAGTAGTTATAGTATGCTTAAACGTACAGGGCTTATTGCACGCGACACTACAACCCGGCTAACGGTCTCTTTAAAGCTGAGGTGCAATGAGAAAAACCCGCCCAGCGCGTGTTTTAAAAAGACTACAGGACCCAGCTTGGGCCCTGCCCCTAAGTGGGTCAAATCGGTTCGTAACACAGTTGACGGAGTTGCCAACTGCGTATCCCGAGCTTGCAAAACTCTCGGAAAACGACAGACCACTTTCTGTTGTACGGAAAACATCGCGATTAGCAGATCGGACAACAGCAGACGATTCTGTGACACTTTGAAACTGACCAACAGCCACGGATTTTACGCGTTGGGGACTATGATGGCAGAATGTACGGCTGTACATGCTGTAAGTATGACTCCTGACACTTTGTAGTTGTGAACGAATTTTTTCAACACGTACCTCCAGTCCAATATAGGCTAATATAAATAAATAAAGAAGCATTGTGATGTACAACCAACACAGTAAATTGGATGAGAGAGAGAGAGAGAGAGAGAGAGAGAGAGAGAGAGAGAGAGAGAGAGAGAGAGAGAGAGAGAGAGAGAGAGAGAGAGAGAGAGAGAGAGAGAGAGAGAGAGAGAGAGAGAGAGAGAGAGAGAATCGACTCGGTTTACATAGATGCCAAAAGATACAAGGTCGCCATGGGTCGAGCTGAATTTTAGTAGCTGCCCTTCGTATGGAGAATTTTTTTTCGCTGTAGGCCACTCCAGATGAAAAGATATAACAACAAACACAAAACGACAAATAACCCCTCCTTCCTCACCCTTCCGATATCGAATAAAGCTTCAGGCTGTGCTGTGTAACTTACGGATAGCTCGGCCTGGTCCATATCCAGTGTGCGTCAAGGCAGGACACAAATGGCCTGCTCTGTCCGTCGGGTGGTCGAGTGTCGTCTGCTACTGTTGCTGTCAGTAGAAATATCGCTGGTTTAGATCAGTGATCGCGGTTCCCACTCCGCGCTGCATACAGGAAGTGGCCTGTCTTTTTCACGGGAGTTTTGCCAGCACGACAAACGCAGTTGAAAACTGAGTCAACTGAGTTCCAAACCGGTTTGCCGAAGTTAGCCGAACGTTCACGACAGGGCCCTCGCTGGGTCCTGCAAAGTTTTTTTTTAAAACACGTGCGGGGCGGAGTTTTTTGACTGTTTCTCAGCTTTAACCTGCTTGCGTCTGGTCGCCGCTACTCTGCTCTCAAAGCACGGACAAACCGTTTTAGTAACAGTTTTTATCCTAGTGCTGTCCGAGCCCTTTCTGTGTTATAAGCGTGCGATGATGTGCTCTGTGGGCCGATCATAGAGTTTCATTGCCGAGGCCGACTGATGTTTGCGTGAATGACTGAGTGAGAGTGCGTATGTGCATGGAATCATGTGGCCGGCCTACAGAGCACTTCGCCCAACAATTCTGCTATCCCTTTGGCTGCTGGTGGTGTTTGGTCGAGCTGACTCCATGAGTCTCCTCCCCCGGCAGGGTGCGCCCCCAACGGTTGAGAGAAGTGTATATCAGTATTAGCCTAGTCTTATGATATATATTAACCAGTTTTACATCCAACTGTGATCACTAAATTAGTGACATTTACTCTAAGATGTTATGTTTTCTTCTTAAACGATATACCTTTAATTAATTTCGATTGCCTAGATTAATAGGCGTGTGTGTTTGTGTGTGTGTGTGTGTGTGTGTGTGTGTGTGTGTGTGTGTGTGTGTGTGTGTGTGTGTGTGTGTGTGTGGAAGATGAGCGTGGGTGTGTACGGTATGTATTGGTTTGTGATATTAGTTGCTTAGTTTTAAAGTTTTCACAGTGTGTGTAGGGCATTGGATTTGTGTGATAGAGTATTAATTGTTTTTTGTTTGTGTTTCTTGTTGTTTTTTTTGTTTGTTTTGATTGTGATGTTTGTAATTGTAACGACACCAACACACATTCCTATGCTTTATCTTCTTAAGGCAAATGGCAATAAACAGTATCTATCTTATCTTATCTTAGACTTATTGCGCTAACATCACAAGCTTGCAAAGTAAAGGAAAAGATTATTTTAAATCGGCTATTTCATTACTGTGAAAAACAGGATATAATTCCAGTTCATCAAGCTGGTAGATGCACGACAGACCATTTAGTTAAACTCACAAATAACATTAAAAAACAAATTTCTAGACGAAAAAGTATATTAGCATCCCTTTTTTGACGTAAAAAAGGCTTATGATAGTGTTTGGCATGCTATATTATTATACAAAATAAAACAGATTGGCATAACCGGGTTTATGTATGAGTACATTAAAAGCTTTTTGTCTGAAAGATTTGTCTGCACCAAAGTTGGTAAAAGTTATTCAACCTTTAAGAAAATAGATATGGGTATTCCGCAGGGATCAATAATTTAACCCTTTTATTCACTGTGTTAATTTACGACCTCCCAAAATCTCTCTCACAAGACACAACTGTGGTACAATATGCAGATGATATTGCTATATGGATAAATACTAATCTCAGAAAACGTACCCCAAAAAGAATCGTAGATTACGTTAAAAATATTTATCAGATTGAATTGGAAAAATTATCAAACTATATGAAAGAAAATGGTCTAGAACTATCTGGGGAAAAAAATGTCTAATGCTTTTCAATAATGGGGAAAGTGCTAAAACATTGCCTAAATTATCCCTAAATGGGACGAATTTAAACTACCAACATTGTGTAAAGTTTGTAGGTGTACGTTTTACATCAAAATTATCTTAGATAATTTATATTGAAGCCATATTAAATAAGGCAAAAAAAAAAAGACTTAACTTGTTAAAAATTATAAACTCACAAGCATTGAGTCAGGACATTAAAACTGTTTTACACCTTGGTACATCTTTAGTTCGATCAACACTTATCTATGGTCAGGAAGTCTACTTTACTGCCCCAGCTACACTTCTACAGAAGCTGCAAAGCATTGACAGTAAAGCAGTTAAATTAGCCCTTGGAGTGCCAGTTCATTCTAATACTGTAAAAACCTACAAAGAAGCAGGTATTCTGTCTTTATCTGACCAACGTAAATTAGCAACTGCAAAATACATTGTCCGAAGCCTGTCCGTCAAAAATTCAGTACGAGAAAACATATTTTTAGACGCAGATTTGGATTTCCCGAAGAGAGCGCAAACAATCCCGTATCTTTTACCTATACGTAATTATGTCAAAGATGCTATAGAAAACTGCAATATAGATATCAAGTCTATTCCCGTTTTACCAGTAACTCCTACTATACCTCCGTGGGAACATATTAATGCTACTTTCGATATAGAGTACGCAGATTTGAAAAAAGATGAGGATGTGAACGTTTTAGCATATTTAGTGAAAGAAAAATTACAGACAACATATTTTAAACATTTGAAAATTTTCACAGATGGGTCTTTCTTATATTCTTCAGATTGTGGTGCAGGCTTTGTTATTCCAGATCTCAAAGTGAAGAAATCTTGTTATCTCAGTAAAGGATTTTCTATATTTACGTCTGAACTGTATGCGATTCTCATGGCACTAAATTTTATTAAACTTCTACCTTATGATGTATTTAACATTTTGATTTGTGTCGATTCTAAATCTGTCCTATATTGTCTAACAAGCTGGGATTGTAACACTAGAAAAGACTTAGTATATGAAATAAAACATATTATGAGCTGTATTATGTCCAGAGGAATAGGGATCGATTTTCTTTGGATACCCTCACACAGCGGAATTTATTGGAATGAAATTTGTGACAGACAAGCAAAAAGGGGAGCGATAAATAGAGAAAACTGAGCAGTTTGTAATAATATGCAATTATCTCTACATGAAATGTAATCTGTGCTAAACAGCTTTTTTCCCCACAAAGATGATATGAAATATACTTATCATGCTCCACCTTGTTCAAGAAAAACGGCTTCATTGATATACAAGTTAAGACTAAATTCTTGGAAAACAAAATTCGCAAAAGACATCAAATGCGAGTGCTTAAGCCCCATCTCTGTTAAACATATAATCTGTGAGTGTCCTATTACAATGAATTTGTTGAAAAAAAAATAACATAACAGTTGATCACTTAGCAGAAAATTTGTATGACATCTTACATAGAAATATTGCCATTCCAATAGTTAATATAATAATTCATAGTCTGGTGGGTAAACTATTATAATAAGTAATTTGTGTGTGTGGTTGGATGTTAATTATTGCTATTCTTTGATATTCACAAGTTGTATGTTTGGTTGATTTTATATATATATATTATATATTTTAAATATTTTTTAAATTTTTTTTATAAAAAAATTATTATTATTATTTTTGTTTGTCTAATATCACCAATGTGATGTGTGAAAAGACGTTAAATAAATTCCTGATCCTGATCCTGCTCAGACGTATCTCAGTTCACTTCTCATCAATTTCTTTTCACTTCCAAGGTTCTAGGTTTTTAGTGAATTTTTATATCTCACAGTCGAATTTTACAGGATTTCTCCTGTAGTCCGTTTGGTGTGTTTTAATGAGAGAAGCACACGATCTCGCAAAACGCTTAAGGGAAAATGAGGAAACAAGTCTCATTGAAGACCCAGAAGTACCGGATACTTCCGGATACGCCACGTTGCAATCTGTGACCTCATCACCAGTGCCAACAACTTCTTACGTCACTTCCTAGCGGCTTCTTACGGATCAGGATTGCCGTGCAGTCTGTTTCTCATCCATGGTTTTGTCTACAGCGTAGAGGCGTTTAGCGCAATGGTGTCCTTCTTTGCTACTCTTGTCTTCTATATCATTATTGTGACACTTCCCGGGGTTGCTCTTAACCTGAAGGTAGGTATCTTACTTATGTCAAAAGACCTGACATGTCCCCATTGAAGATTTTTAAATTTATGTTACTGCTGATTTTTTACTCACAAACCAGATAGGCGAGGCTAGGGCTGGTAGAATTGTACACATACCAAGGGGAATTACTCAGCGCTTGACAGACAAACAGTTAGATCCCCTGCCCCGCCTATCAGGCACCCAATCGCCAGCCACAGAAAAATACGCAGGTATAGAACCAGACGATCATCTACATCCCTTATGTTGCTTTTATAAATTCAGGGAACAAAATGTGAAAATAAATAAGAGCTATGAGATCCATTGTCTACCTGAAATCACAACGAGATGAGTGAACATATCATAGTACGTCGTCCTGATTTAAACAGTCAATACCGTGTCATGTCGTTTTACAGTGTATGAGATCTGCGCATCTGCGCATCCTTTTTATTTTTTATTCCTGCGGTCTAATTAATAGCTTGTTTTGATAGTTAAATATTTCGTATTGTGTAACATGACAGCTCTGAATTTAAGAATGAACAATACAATTGGAAACTTTTTTTCAGACGCCCGAGCCTACAGATTTTATTTTCAAACTGAAGTTCGGAAAGATGTCAGGAAAAGGATCAGAGTTGCGAGTATTTTCCGGGGGTCAGGGTGAGGAGGGGCTGGGGTTGAGAGTGAGGGGAGAAGGCCGAGATGAGGTGAGTGGGTAGGGATTTTATCATCCACCTGACCGTCGTCTTTACAAGTGTTCATAGGAGATATATACATAAATGCGTATTTTTAGTGTGCTGTGGCAGTTATTACACCCAATAACGACTGAGCAACACGGGCGAATTACCTCTTGTACAAGAACATGATCCTTATCCTGATGAGCATTGATCCACATGAGCCCCCTCCCCCCCCGGGGGGGGGGGGGGGCGCATGAGGATCAATGCTTGTAGCAGAATGCTAATACGTGTATGTTTGAAATGGTTACACTATTTTTTTGCACTTCAGTCATGAAGTTCTCTCTTTCTATTCTTGTCACAAAGGTCGCAGCATTCTTATCCAGACTGCAAGGTGCACCGATCTCTTCACCATTGACCCCTCTACCATTTTTATCGTAAGAAAACATTTTGCAATTCAGAAGGAAATATACAGGCAACGTGACAACATACTGACACGTGTAGTCGATTTTAGTCAGCTGGTGCCGCAGAGTGACATATAATCTATGGACACGCAACCCCTGTCACCGACCCACTTGATGTGGTTTTCAGCTCTGAAGCTTTGTCCTCCACAGTTTCATCTATGGTCGCCGAGGGAATGTCCCCGTGGGTTGGTCGGTGTGGGAATTACAGGTCTCCATGACATGACACTCCGTCCTCCAGGACTTCGCCTAACATTGACTTAAACCTGTGCGTATCGGTAGCGGGTTTAGTCGCGATGATTCATACAAGAATCGTGACTTAAACCGCTACCGACACGCAAAGGGTTAATAAAGATCAGCTTCAATAATAATGCGCCTCAGGGCTGTACCGATCAATATACAAGAAAAGTCAGGATAGAACAAATTCGCAGGGGACCGAGATTTTTTTGTTCTAATAAGCGGAATTTGTTATAAGTGAACTGTCAGACTTTTAAAAATAATAATCCCAAAATATGGACAAAGGCTTGTTTTCAGCCTAAGTTCATTCATTTACAGGGGCATTTTTTTTTGTAGAATCACTTAATTATAGTAGTTTGCAATTACCATACGTAAACGAGTAATTGTTTTCTTTTTCTTTTTGTAAGTAAAAATCATGGGGAGGAGAGGACTTTAGTCATATCAGCTACTCTCCAAGTTTGTGTCCATCCTGAGACTAACGCTCCTTCTTTGCGGTGTGGGTGCGAGTCGTATTAGCTTCGATAATGAAATGATTTTTCATTTTCCTTTGGATTGGATAAGTAATTTTGTTCCCAATTACAGCAAACACCTGATAATATAATAAACTCCCAGGTGACCCAGGTTTTATGTTATAAGCAATGTTTCAGATTCTTAAGGGACTGTTTTGGGTTTGTTGTGAAAATATAATCTACATTCATTCATCTACCACTCTGTCCAATCCATTTTTCAAATAAAATGATTAAAATGTTGTTATTTGTGAAAATGTTTCCTTATCTGGCTTCTAAATGTGTAAACAAAGACCTAATTAGTTATGCACAAAGTCCTGGGCAAGTTCAACAAATGTCTTATCCATCGTTAATGTA
Source organism: Semisulcospira habei (assembly GCA_036245525.1). Taxonomy (NCBI): domain Eukaryota; kingdom Metazoa; phylum Mollusca; class Gastropoda; family Semisulcospiridae; genus Semisulcospira; species Semisulcospira habei. The sequence continues at coordinate 120,236,460 of BTPG01000006.1, forward strand.
GATACAGTTGATTAACACGTTTCCATTTTATTTAAAAACAGAAAATAAAACGAAGAGTTGTTTTGGGGTGGATTAAGCGTTCACTCCCGAACCAACCCGAGACTCCTTTTTGGCGATGTGGATGCGACTCACCTTCAGCTGGAATAATAATATTATTTTTGTTTTTACAAGTATTCTGGTTATTGATTATATCAGTAAATAAGCACTTTTCTGTAAGTTCGAACAAACCTTAAAGCTAATTCCTCTATTGCGGGTCTTCACCGAATACAACGGACCGGGTTCTCGTGTTGTTTTGCTTTTTCTACCCTTCTTTCCTTAATCAATCTAGGCATACGTAAGGGTGGCTTTTTACTGCCTGTTGTACTCATAGGGTGGGGGCGGGGGACTCTCCTGCCTAGGAAAGAAAAAGAAATAGCAGAGAGGTCTTTATTGTATGAAGATACACTTCTGTAACAAATGGTTACGAAACGCTACACGCAGGTCTAGATATGGTTCATTTGGACACAGGAGAATCCAGTTCAGCACACGTCGTCTTAATAGCAAGTAAAACCTGACAATGACTCCACTCCTTTCTATAAATACAGTGCTATAAGTACGAGCAATAGATAAAAATAGTTTGAAACGCTAACGGCACGGCTGCACAGAATAAATAAGTGCGATTACGCATGTACTGTTGCTGCGTGTCCAAACTGCTGTTAAAGTTCATTAGGTGTGTCAACAAGACATTACAAACACAAATGGTACAAAAACGTGTCTTCGGATTTATGTGTAATGGTACTTTAACATAACTCTTCTGCTCGACATTATTATAAGACATAATAAGAACGCTACTTTATAAGTAAATTATTGTTAACTAAAAAGTGTTAGTGCCTAGAGCAGGTAGCTTTAATACAACAACCTAGTCATCGCTGATACATCGTACTGATTTTGGGAGGTTGTTGTCTGGCCCAAGAATTGAAATTGTCTGGCTTCTGTACAGTCGTTTCGTGCCTTCCATACAGTACAGATGTCAGATGAAACCCATTATATTAACGTGTTCCAAATTAGTCACGGTGGAGGGGCGGATCTGAAGGGTCAGGGTGGATCTAGGGGTTCTGGACCCCCCCCCCCCCTCTCCAATATTTAAAAAAAAAATGCTATAACAAAGTCAATTTATTTAGAGTTTAGACCCCCCCCCCCCTTCCCGTCACCCCCACCCTACTGTTGTTTGATACTTTGGTGAACGGTGAGAATTCCGACAAACGCTCTCACGCCTCCCCCCTCCTCCCCATCCACTTTCTCCCCCAACCCCCACCCCCTCCATCCTATTGTTTGATTTTCAGCTACTTTAAGGAAGGTCTAGGGTCGGGAGGCCTTTTGTGTCAGGTTGAAGGTTCCAAACAAAACGTTTATCCCCCTTCCACCCCTTAGGTAAATGATCCGCCGCTGCTGTGTCAGCCTCCGCCTGTGAGATACAGCCTTGCTATACTAGTATGTATACAAATGTCTTACCATTATGTATCTTTGTGACAAGTTTGGGTTTAAAGTTGTGAATAGTATTTGAGAAAAAATAATTATGTCAAAATATGGCAATTTATGACCTATTTCCTGATGCTCTGTGACCTTGCCCTTTAAGGGAGGTCACTCAAATTGTTATGTTTAGAATGAACTTGCCACAAAGTATCTTTGGGCTAAGTTTGAAGTCTGGCTTGAATAGTGTCCGAGAAAATGCCAACGTTAAAGTTTACCACGGACAACGGACGACGGCGGACTGACGTCGGATAACGGACGGACGACCACTGGTCCAGAACATATACTCGCTTTTGCTTCGCACGTGAGCGAAAAAACAAAAACAAAACAACAACTACTTCGGGCGAATTCACGTAGGGAAAATATCATAAAGTTTCAAACTTGTCTGTCCACAAATGTGGGCTCCACTTGCTGTGACACACACACACACACACACACACACACAAACACACACACACACACACACACACACACACACACACACACACACACACACACACACACACACACACACACACGCACGCACGCACGCACGCACGCACGCACACACACACACACACACACACACACACACACAAACACACACACATGGCGTTTGGCGCCAAAAAGTACGTTCTCTAGCAAGGTTTGCTGTCAGAGTTTTAGTCTAGCCCGCCTATGAATCAACTTTATTTTTCCAAATACATGTTGCCACGTACAGGAAAATTTGTTTCGCCACCTCAGGTGCAACTCGCAATCACCCAAACTCACACAACAATTTACACGCAACACTGAAATGGACAATGGCTCGGGACGGGTGAAGCCCGTCGCCAAGGCGTCTCATGGCCGGCGCCAACGGCCCCAACCCGACCTGAACCGCCCTAGCACAAAGCAAACTAAGGACAGCCCTATCATAGTATCTCTTAAACACGTAATATAATGTTTTTAAACTTTCTGCTTGGCTGATACTAGTTACACAAATGAGAGATACGCATCAACAAAACAAAAAGACGAATTATACTTTCACAGTTCGGCTGCCTGGGGGCCCTTCGCTATAAGAACAGCGCCGACTATTAGACAGTCGCTCCGGCATAAACAGTCACCACTATAACCTAACTAATATATAACTTCACACCTACTAAATTTTAAGCAATAATAGTAAAACTACAACATTAACGTAAAAGCGGCAGTCCGAAATTGTTTCTAAAGCACAGTACACACATGCACACGCTGTTAAGTCAGTGTTGTAAGAAACACAGTCACTGTGTCCGTCATCACGTCACTCGGCTGGAATGTTGGGGCCCGAAGTCTGCCGGCACTCGCCTCGCTGCACGCACTCGCGCTACTCCTCAGGCAGTGATGTTGAGCGTGGCGTGGGAAGAGCCACCGGCTTGAAAGGGGAGAAAAGCACGTTGTTTCTTTTTTTGCCACAGCATAATGCGCGCTGTTCTTATGAGATCGGAAATCCAATGGCACTAACAAAAATCAGCCGGCGTGTATAAACTATCATTGCACTGACGGCGGAGGAAACTACTGAGAATCCAATTAACAGCAACAGCACAACAAATTCCCAAATGTCATCCAAAAGAAACACCAGTCATGATGTAGCATTGCAGGGTCCGACATAATATATCAAACGAAGACCCAATGACTGCTAGACTTTGGGTGGCGACCATTTCTACCGAAGCGGGCGGTCTGGCGAGGTGTTGTATGGCCGCCATCTTGTCTTGATGATATGGATGATGTCGTGTGTGTTCTTTTGAAATCGCTCCACCGCGTCCCATCCTAATGTCTCTTTTATAAATAGAAGAGACTTTAAAAGAAAGGTTTCAATAAGGACAATAAGCCGACCGCGAATAACGTGATCCCGTGCACCGGGATATACTGAGGCTGACCTGCAGTACGTCAGATGGTGGAGCATCCTGTTGCACAGGGCGTAGAACTCCTGGCGTCGCCAGGAGTTCTAGGCCCTGTGCAACAGGATGCTGATGGAGCTTCTATAGCTCCAAGAAACAACTCTCCGTCCAGGCGGTGAATTCATTTAGCATGAGTGAAGTATGATTTGTGCGAATTACGTACAATTTGTATTATGACGTTTTGATCTCTGTGAATGACGTATGACATTTATGTATGACGTATGATCTGTATGATCTGGGCTCAGGTGTGTGGCACGGTCCTGACGTACACTGTGGTCATCATCCAGTTTCAACCCAAAGGAAACGGAGACTGATGTACATGTTTAGGGAGAGAGTCATCCACACCTTTTGCCTGCACTACCTACATTTAGGTGTATTATTTTTTTTAATGGTTGAAAATCACAAATAACGCGAACAATAAATCATTCCAAAACTCTACTTTACGTCTTGTAAAGTAGAGTAAACCTGAAGACTGAAGTGCACAAAGCCTGATTCGAACTGATTTTAACTGATTCAGTCCCGACACACCACAGCCAGATATGGATTGACATATATTTCAGGGGTGGTGCCAGAATAGCTTGGCGCCTGTAGGCGCCAAGCTATTCCAGCACCACCCTTGAACTATCATGGTCGATCTGTCTCCTGAAGTGTAATGAAGTCCTCAGAGGACAATTCCAAAATGTGGGTATTTCGTACCTGGGACACAGTGGGTTAATTGAAAAATCTGATAGAATCACACACACATCACGTCGGGTCGTAGACACACCGTCCTAGCCCACTGCTGATCCATGACATGTCAACTTTAAGGGTAGGGTGCAAAGCTAGCTCGGCGCCTAGGACAACGGATTGACCGAATACCGAATACCGTCACGCCTTATCCAGCGTTAGGGACATATAAATTCGCATGATCCCACGCGGTTCTATGATATCATGAGACTCTAATCCACTTGCAGTCCGAATGGGGTTGGTGAGGGCTTTGATGGACGTTTGATTGCTGTCTGAACCAGATACACGCGTTCAGGAAACAGAGTCTTCTGAATCGAACACTTTAAACTTAAAAAAGCATTAATGTGTGCATTGTAGCGTCTGTTTACAAAGCAATCAAGTCACAACAGTAGAGAGTGACATTTTGAGGCAAAACATACAATCTGGGCCCAAGAGTATTCTGCCTTCTATTTATACCTTTTTCTGAATTTTGCAATTCATTTGACGAAGTGTAGGAATGAAAAACACACAGGTTTTTCGCAAAAGAATTAAAAAATTGGAGACGTGCAGCCTCCGGATACGCGGCATAAACCGTGTATCCGGAATCGGTACGTCCCCAATGAGTTAAACAAGTTCTGAACACTAAGCAGTCTTATCATTTGTCTTTAAAGGACTGTCTACACTGTCAGAGCACAGGGAGAATGCAATCATCATTTGCGTATTGTTCTTGCAGTAATTCTGTTCTTGGCTTCGTTCGAGTGCTTAGTGAACCATTCTTACGAAGCACGATTCCATTGAAAGCAAGCATGTCGCACGAGCGAAATTCCGCGGTCTTTGTGGGTGTTGTCTGGATGTTGATACTGAGCGGGCTATACGTGCCTATTACACACTCACCGCGGGGACCTGGGGACACAGCTAGGACCGTATTCAGCATTATGATGGCCATCACCAGCATCGGTACCACTGTTCTTGGTCTATACAATAACATCAAACCAGCCATGGGCGTCGTCTTGGGTTCCATGGACAGCATTTTGTACGCCGGTGGCGTTGTATATTATGTTCTGCATCTGCACTTGGCAGTTATCCTTCTCTACGCAGCTTCGAAGCATCTCCCTCGCTTTTTAACATCGCTGGATGCATACCAGACCAAATACGGATGTGCAATAAGCTTGAGGAAAGAAAAGTTTGTGTTGACGACAATCAGTATCCTAACAATTGTCCTGATGAAAGCGGGCGTGGTTCTTTTCATGTACATGACTCTGGAGCCCATGTGCAAAGCTTCACAAACACAACCACCGGGATTTTACAGACTACAAGATTTCCAGAAGATTTGTATGGATTGGTACTATTGGCTACCGGTAATTTATCTCATGACTTATTTGGAATTGTTCCACCAGGTTTCAGCACTCTTTTTGTTTTCGACAATCGCCATCATACTCGGTCTCCAAGTTCGTCACTTTAACAACGCTCTTTCTTCCAAAGGTCTGGTCGTTCTCGAAAATCGACCCAGCCACTTGGAATTATTTCGCTTGCGTCATGGAATGCTGTGCTCACTGTTTGATGACGCTAACGCGTTCTTGTGTCACTTCCTGTTTTCGGTGTACGTGTTCGGAATTCCCTTCATTCTGCTGTTTGTGCGGGCCTGTGCTGATTTCGGCACTGAGATGGTATATCTTGGATGGGCAATGTTCAACGTCGGGCAAGTTGTGTGTCTACTGGTGGCCGTCTGCTTGCTTGGAGCTTGGATCAATTATCTGGTAAGAATTTCACTCTTTGAGCAGAGACAATCAACTGATTTGTGTTCTAGTCATTGATTTTGGACATTACGACGTAAAACCGTAATGTGCAAATTACATACCAGTACACATTAAAACTGTCGCGCTGACTGCAAACAAAATATCAAACATATCTCGAGAGTTTTGCTTTAAGCACTACATCAGTATTCTTGCCAGCTGGTTTTAACACCTTAAGTCTTAAGGCCTAAAATCAAACTGCAAGAGACATAGATCCTCTTGAGCTCCGGCGACTGCGGGGGCTCGTGAGGATCTATACATCTTGCTGAGAACAATTTGTATCCATGTTCTTGGAGGGTTTTGGCCGTTGGTCGTTGAATGAACAATGATCTCAGAAACAAAAATGTGCGTACAGTGGCAGGCATGCGGTTAATATTCAGTAATCTGTGATCGACCTTCTATCGTTGTTTGTCCGCCGTGAGATGGCCTTAGTCGCCTGCTCGCCGTTAAACCCAAATAACTAACTATCGTTGTTTGTAGTAGACGCCGTTCACTTCTTTGTTGAAAGTAGACGCAAAGTAGTGTTCACGTTCGCCTTGCAGGCTTGATGTGGCTGTCTACCAATGTTTTTGTTTTTCGTTGATCACGTCCATTGTTTGGTGTGCAACACTGACTTCGCCATGTTCTGGCTGTAACGACGGTGTTTTTAGTGTACTACTAAATTAAATTGTTACATATATAAACATTTATGGAATGAGTGTGTGCGTGGGGCTTTCTGCCAATCTGTATAAAGGTGGGTGTTCTATCTCTGTTTACTAGACTTTCATCCACCACACACGCGCTTACAAACGAAGGACAAAGGCCACACAATTATATCTCTTTGCCCTCTGTTTAACTATTAACATGCACTCATAACATACATTAAACCACACAATTCACATCATATAAACCAATCTACACATATAACAATTCACATCATATAAACCAATCTGCACAAATAACTAACAAGTGGCATATAGGTTATTCACAACTTCAGCGCTCACACATTCACTCGCTACCGTAGAGGTCGTTGTCTCTCTCGAGAGACGTCACTCGACTCCTCTTTATACTAGTGTCGACACAGTCAATATCACATTGACGACTTGACGGAGATTTCCCGAACTGAATATTACTATTCAATGACTACTCACAGATTTAGAACATTCCTAGGCGTGAAATTAACGGCGCTAGGCGACAATAGCTACACTGAAGGAACACTGCATGTGGTCCTGTAGCTCGAATCTGTGGCTTACTTCGCTACCGTTGCTGCTCGTAGCACCAGTGATGGTAGGACGAAGGAGAGATGAAAGCTTGATGTCCGCACCTGGTCACGTACGTGATGCCTTCAGGACAGCTTCATCGGCCCTACACCAGGGGTGTCCGCTCCGTACCGGCCCCGCTGTACACAACATTTATACACTCATAAATGTTCGCTCTTATACCCAAAAGTCTGAATGTGTCTTCGACACATTATTATTCTTCAGAGCGCTCTAGATCATTTCTCTGAAAAATGTCTTCTTTATGCCACCATACTACAGTCACTATTGTCATAATTCTTATGACAATTCCTATAGCCACTTTAACACAGTGCACACAATTCCTATAGCCACTTTACACTGTACACACATTTTACGTACCTACACACAATGAATTATGAGCCAAATATTACAATCACAGCTCACCTTCAATTCGTAACATATTACTGCACATTTCATCATTAGGTATACCTAAATATATACTGAATTATATTCCTATTTCAGTCCCACATCTTCACATATGAATGAATACAACATGACATCCTAGTTATAAACTATATCACATAATTACATGACTAAACAAGTATTGACACGAGCCATCGCATTTCCTTCAAACATGGCTCTTCTGCACTCTAATAATAATTCATAAACAATACTTTCTTTTTCATCTGAATAGCGTTATAGGTCATTATAAATACCGGTAATAAAAGAATAAATACCTGTATTCAATATACAGCTATCGAATTCTCTAGCCAGAATTCTTCCTCAGAGCCCTAGCGAAAACGACCGCTCGGCTCGACTGGTGTAGCATCTCTAACTGGCAATTATTCCCGATACTACACTGTCACTCCCACACGTGACACGTGAACATCGCTCACCTACATTCAAGTTACCACACGTGAACATGGCTTATCTGTACATTACCGCTCGTGAACAATGCTTATCTCTACATTATTCGCATGTGTACATTCGGTCCAACTGCTAATGACGTCACACCATCGTCCGACCGAACCCTGCACTAAAGGCGTTCGTTACACTGGCCTACATTTTGGTGACTTACTCCTTCATTTGACGGCCGATGCCAGATTCCTGGAAATTTTTTTTTTAAATTCTGACCCAGTTATCGGGACTCTATGCGAGTTTGCCGACCCTGTTCGATGACCTACATGTGTTGTCCACACATTCGTGCGCACGTGCGTGCCCTACTTCTGAACATGGCGACATGCGGGTCACATGACCCGTATGTATGCAGTACGACCGGAGTACACTTCTTGCGGTGAAACAACAGTCCAGTCCTGCGTTGTCTGCGTCGATCTGTGACCGCCTTCATGAACTGGGCTTGCATACCTCCGACCTGCCCTGTCTACGCCTTCGAAGGAGGAAACGCCTCTTTCGGGGCGGACGACGGAGGCAAGCCCGGCGCATCATGGTTAGAGTTACTTCCCCTACATCTGCCTTCCGGTGTAAACAAGACAGAGCTCGAGGCGTGGATACACGGAACTTGATCTATGTGGCCACTTGCGTCTTCTATCGATAAAACCAAAGACATCTGCCTCGCTCTCTACAATACCCGAGTGTTGGTCCAATGGACAACCGCTCTGAAATCAACGAACTTATCGTTGATAACGACCTAGATCTGCTTTTCCTGACCGAGACTTGGCTAAAGCCGAATGGTGACGAAGCTAAGTGTAGAGACCTTACTCCGCCAGGTTATGTGGTCAACTCATTCCCTTGTTTTTCTAGGAGGCGGAATTGCAGTGGTGTACAGAGACGTTTTTGCGCCTTACATCTCCTGCTCCTCGTTGTTTAACTTCGCGCACGAGTCTTTCGAGCTTTGCCATATCAAACTGACTCTTCCACAACGATCACTCCATTTTTTTCTGTGTTTACAGACCGCCGCCAAGCCGTAAGAATAAACTCTCTGACTCTATGTTTATGGACAAGTTTCCAGATCTTCTTAAGCATGTTAATTCATTTAGTGGCGATCCTGTGCTCCTGGGCGATTTCAATCTCCACTATGACTGTCCATACAAACCTCTAGTGTCAAAACTGTTGGACCTTTTCTACATGTTCAGCCTGTCACATGTTGCTGACACACATCCACGGACGCATTCTTGACTGGGTCGTTGTGAGATCAGACAGTGACGACCTAAACTCTACTGCAGTTACTGATGCATAATCGTCTGGCCACTACTGCGTTACAACCAGCCTTAACGTGCTTCGACCTTGTGCAGCTCCAGTATTCAAGGCAGTTCGTAACATTCGGGCTCTTGATCGACTTGCTTTTGAGGCGGATTTTTGGGAGCGACTTCCCACTGTTCCCGAGGTTATTGCTGAAGCACTGGATACATGTCTACGGTCGGCACTGGACCAACTTGCTCCTGCGACACGTTGTAAGATTTCAGCCCGTAGATCAACCCCATGGCACAATGCTGTAGCGAGTAATCTGCGCACCGCCAACCAGGAACGTCGTAGGGCAGAAAGACAGTAGCGTACACAAGCAATTGACTTCTGCTGCCAAGAAAGTTGTAACCAGGTTAGTGAGAACAGCAAAGACTTCCTTCTACAGTATGATGATTGCTGCATTCAACACCAATAAACAACCGTACGCAGTGACTGATCAGCTGCTGGGCAAAGTCAAGCCTTTTCCTCTTCCTAGCATATACTCCGTGACAGAACTTCCATTTCGTCATATTTCATGGACAAAGTCCAAGCCATTCGCGACAATCTTGACTCACAGTCTTTTCAGACAAAAACAGTCTCTTCTAATGACTCATGCTTTCGTGGTCAGACTATGTCTGTGTTTAGACCTGTCTGCTGTGACGATGTCCACACGCTGATAATGAAGATGACCTCTAAGTCATGTGAGATCGATCCAGTGCCTACCACTTTGTTGTATAACTGTTTAGATAGTTTACTGCCATACGTAACTCACATTGTCAATGATTCGCTTGCATCTGGTGTTTTCCCTCCACTGTATTCAAGTGCTGTTGTGAAACCCTTACTGACAAAAAACGCTCATTCGATCACAACGACCTTGAGAGTTATAGACCTGTCTCGAACCTACCGTTTCTGTCAAAGGCGATTGAAAAGATTGTGCTTTTGCAACTTTTGGTTTTCCTGGCATTGAATAGTCTTATGGATCCATTTCAGTCAGCCTTCAGATATTGCCACAGCACTGAGAAAGCACTTTTCAGAATCCTGAATGACTTGTTTCTGGCTCTGGATGATGGTAAGGTGTCAGTGCTCGCTTTACTAGATCTTCCTAGCGCGTTTGACACAATAGACCACACTACTCTGATTAATCGTCTCAAGCTTGTTTTTGGCGTTAATGGCACTGTCCTGTCTTGGTTCCACTCTTACATTACTGAGCGATCACAAACTGTGTCTATTGATGGGCATGTCTCTGCACCTGCCAGCCTCCGTTTTGGGGTACCACAAGGCTCAGTATTAGGCCCAGTGCTTTTCCTACTGTATATACAACCTTTGTCTAGTATTAATGTGGACACTATGTTTTACATCACGCTTACAGTGATGATACACAGCTGTATAAGTCAGGTAGTGTGAGTCAGGTCAACGAGATCATCCAGACCGTGCCACATTGCATTCTTGATGTGAGGCTGTGGATGTCAGAAAACAAGCTCAAACTAACGAAGGAAAATCGGAAGCCATGCTCACTGCATCACCCAGAATGTCTTCTTGTACCGCTTTCATCTGACAATAACATGCTTCGGATTCCTACAGTAAGGAATAGAGGATTTGGGCAGAGATCTTTTTCTTACCAGGGTCCATCAGTCTGGAAGGATCCTCCTAAATCCTTGAGACACAGTGAATCCAGTGCCAGTTTTAAACACAGTCTTAAAACTCATCGTTTCCTATCTTGATTATCAGTGTTCATGTATTTAGTCATTGTCTGTTTTTTTGTGTAATTGCACATGTGGTTTTGATTTTGTCACTTTTTGTGTAATATTTTTCTTGTTCATATGTACGATGCCTAGAGCATCTTACCATGTATAGGTGCCTTATAAATCCTCTTTATATTATTATTATTATTATTATTATTATTATTATTATTATTATTATTATTATTATTGAAATCATTGCTTTTGATCTAGAACTCAATTACTCACGTTTTACATTGTGTGCCTCCTGTTTAAATCATTCAGCCCGACGGCCGTATTTCCCAAATTTTGGAGGCGTCATCTAATGACTATGCACCAGTTGCAGGAGATGGATCGACCATGATAATTTAAGGGCAGTGCCAGATTAGCTTGGCGCCGACAGGCACCTGGCACTACCCTTGAATGATCATGGTCAACCCATCTCCTGCTGTAGTGCGTCAGGGCTGAATGGGTTAATTAAGTTTACGATTGTCTATTCCAGTAAATGTGCAATCATATTTTACAATAATTCTGTATGTTATGGAAAGAAAACCGCTGTTCTAAAAAATGGCATACTGCCAAACAAAGCCAAAATTTGTTTCCTCCGTCCACATGTATATCAATGTCGTTTATTTTGCTGTTGGCTAATGACCCAGTAATAGGTCGAGCTGGTGGAGGAGGGGGTGGGGGGGGAGGGAGGGAGAAGGGGGGGGGGGGGGCTTATGTAGTTTGTAGATGTATTCAGAAACATGCATATACATGTAAAATAAATGTCTCTTTTTGACGAGTTTGAATAATTGCTTGCTTTTACCCATCAAATATACAATTGTACCGAAAGCATAGGCACATTATATATATATATATATATATATATATATATATATATATATATATATATATATATATTATATATATATATATATATATATTATATATATATATATATATATATATATATATATATATATATATATATATATATATATATATATATATATATATATATATATATATATATATATATATATATATATATAAATTTCAAACAAAGGCGTCGCGCAAAGCCAAAAGTGCACTCGATATATACGCAGTACAGTTAACGCACGTTTACGCCAGCAAAGATAAAAGTCTATTATTTTATTTTTAGATTTAATTTAATTTAATTTAATTAAATTAAATTAAATTAAATTTAATTAATTAATTAATTAATTAATTAATTAATTAATTATTATTTTATTTTATTATAATTTTTGGGGAGGGGCGGGGGATACGAGGGTGATTTTTTTTTACTATCTAAAACTCAGACAAGTGAGGCGGGTGAGGGGTTGGGATAACGCCCGGACTAGATGGTAGAGTGGTAGCCATCGCAAAGTCTTTCAACTGGCCGGAAAATCAAACGACAAAGAACTCACCACGTGGGTAGGGGCGGGACTTTTACAGTGGAATTGACAGTTTGGCAATACACTTTCATGTTTTATGAAATATGCACGTTTTCCCGAATGACGAAGATCTTATGTTGGCTTTCATGTTTTAATGCACTACTCTTTTCAGAGCTGGGGAGTATGAACAAAATTCAATAGCGAATCACAAGAGCCGAAAACCGCCACCAAACATCACGATTTAGTTTAGTCAAGTAGTTTGCAATTTTGGATCAGGCAGTAAGTTAACTAACAATTTTGTTGAATCTTCTGTAAAATGTTGATGGACATGCGAAACTGAGGAATATCCTCCCGTAGCTAGACCTTTTAGCACTGAGGATTTATTGATGCTGGAGTTACAGCGCAGACTGCATACAACATTTGTTGTCGTGCCGACTGATATGAAGGATCATACAACTCACATTCGTTCTTTAGAGATTTGCAATTGCTGATAATAATAATAATAATAATAATAATAATAATAATAATAATAATAATAATAATAATAATAATAATAATAACAATAATAAAGAATAATAGCTCTTATAAAACAACATTAGTCCAGGAAAACACTGGACTCACTGCGCATTTACAAGAGCACACACATTCTCTCTCTCTCTCTCTCTCTCTCTCTCCCTCTCTCTCTCTCTCTCTCTCAGACACGCGCACAATCATACACTACTTTAAACCACCCCATTCCTTTCTATCACCATGCATCCACTCTTCTGACACATACAAAAACAAATCTGAAGAGCCCTCCCCCCCCCCCTACACCCCCCAAAAAAAAAAAAAAAAAAAAAAAAAAACTGAGGAGACCACCCACCCCTCTTTAAAAAAATCCCAACAACAAACAAACACAAAAACAACAACAAAACCCCCTTAAAACAAACAAACAAACAAACAAACAAACAAACAAACAAACAAACAAACAAAACCCAAACAAACAAAAACAAACAAACAAAGAAACAAAACAAAAACAAACAACAACACCCCCAACAAAACAACAACAGCCCAAAAACTTGAGTGAGATTATTCTCATTATTCTTCAGTGATTGTGACGCGGAGAAGATTGACAGACTATTTAAAGCAAAAAGCGTAAGTTTCTACCATTTATCAATTTTGGGTTAGCCCCTTGACTGCCGGGGCAAGGCGAACGCTACCCAACTGCAAGAGACATAAATCCTCATAAGCCCCCGCAGTTGCGGGGGCTCATGAGGATTTATGTCTCTTGTTAGTTCTGTGTTCTTTGTGCTCACGCTTGGTCACATTTCATTTGTGTTTTTCACGCGAATGTCGGTCGATGTGAGTGGTTTCAGATGCAAAATCCGCGTCCACTGTCAGTGAGTGGGTTAAACCTTGGCATCAAACTTCTACAAGTGTCTACAGTCATGCACTTTAAGAACTCGGCAAATCTGATCAATTATTTTTTTGGCCACTACATGATTTTATCTACTTTGGGAGGAACGCTCGTGTTTGACAAATAATGCGTACGCTCGGTCCTTTCTAAAGCTTTTTAAAGCTGAGGTGCAATGAGAAAAACCTGCCCAGCGCGTGTTTTAAAAGAACTACAGGACCCAGCTTGGGCCCTGCCCCTAAGTGGGTCAAATCGGTTCGTAACTCAGTTGACGGAGTTGGCAACTGCGTATCCCGAGCTTGCAAAACTCTCGGAAAACGACAGACCACTTCCTGTTGCACGGAAATCATCGCGATTAGCAGATCGGACAACAGCAGACGATTCTGTGACACTTTGAAACTGACCGACAGCCACGGATTTTACGCGCTGGGGACTATGATGGCAGAATGTACGGCTGTACACGCTGTAAGTATGACTCCTGACACTTTGTAGTTGTGAACGAATTTTTTCAACACGTAGGCCTACCTCCAGTCCAATATAGGCTAATATAAATAAATAAAGAAGCATTGTGATGTACAACCAACACAGTAAATTGGATGAGGATGAGAGAGAGAGAGAGAGAGAGAGAGAGAGAGAGAGAGAGAGAGAGAGAGAGAGAGAGAGAGAGAGAGAGAGAGAGAGAGAGAGAGAGAGAGAGAGAGAGAGAGAGAGACTCGACTGTTTACATAGATGCCAAAAGATACAAGGTCGCCATGGGTCAAGCTGATTTTTAGTAGCTGCCCTTCGTATGGAGAAAAAAAATTGCTGTAGGCCACTCCAGATGGAAAGATATAACAACAAACACAAAACGACAAATAACCCCTCCTTCCTCACCCTTCCGATATCATATAAAGCTTCAGGCTGTGCTGTGTAACTTACGGATAGCTCGGCCTGGTCCATATCCAGTGTGCGTCCAAGCAAGACACAAATGGCCTGCTCTGTCCGTCGGGTGGTCGAGTGTCGTCTGCTACTGTTGATATCAGTACAAATATCGCTGGTTTAGATCAGTGATCGCGGTGCCCACTCGCTGCATACAGGAAGTGGCCTGTCTTTTTCAGGGGAGTTTTGCCAGCACGACAAACGCAGTTGAAAACTCAGTCAACTGAGTAGCAAACCGGTTTGCCGAAGTTAGCCGAACGTTCACGAAGACAGGGCCCTCGCTGGGTCCTGCAAAGTTTTTTTTTTAAAACACGTGCGGGGCGGAGTTTTTTGACTGTTTCTCAGCTTTCAGGAGAGATGCACTACAAATACGACAACTGTAGCTTATTTGAACTGAAAACTACAGACTATTCAAAATGTGTTAAACAGATCGAATTCAATTCATTTCAGTTCTATTCAGTTCGGTTCAGTCACATATTACAGAACTTGGACACATCGGGCAGTGGGCACATCGGGTTGACCCTCTGAAGATCGAAGGCAGGTCAACTTCAAGGGTGTGGTGCTAGATTTGCTAGGTGCCCATACAGGACGACAGATCATTTCTGGATCAGGTGAGCATGCCAAGTAACGACTTGTTACGACACATTCAGCGCTAAGAATATCTAAGCACAGGCACTGGCAAGACGAACCTTATCTGGGCGGATCTCGCCGCTGACCGTCTTCCAGGGGAAGTAATTTCGCGGTGTCTGATGTCGACAGCCGTAGCCAAAGAGTGTTTCATTCATTCAGCCTCGATGCACTAGAGCAGGAGGTGGACCGACCATTCAATAATCGACAATTCAAGGCCAGTGCCTGGTTAGCTTGGCGCTATTTCGGCTGAAATGGGACTAAATGGGTTACAACTGAGAAATGTTTGACATTTTGAGTACTGTTAGCAGGGCAGTATTTTTTTTTTTACATGTGCTTGTCTGTAATTGAGACATTACTGTGCGACGCCGCTGACCAAAATCACGGACAAAAATACAATGTTGATAGTGTCTGTCTGAAATCGTAGTATTGCGACTCTGACTTTTGAGTAACAGGGTAGCGATATGAAATAGAGTTACAATAGGAGACAATGTAAAATTCATATATTCACAAGCTATAAATGAAACCGACAAGAGTCATAGATCTTATGTTAGCAGACTACACCCGCGCTCTTTCCGTGAAGCACGCGTTGCATTCTTAGGGGCGGAGCCAAATACAAAATGGTTCGGTCTATTCAGTGTCCGCCCGCCCAGCACATTGTGTGCATTCTACCGAACGCGCTCCGACCAGCCCCCAATTCAAAGTCTACTGTATTTTCAATACGGTAGATAAAAAACAACAAGAAAGCAGATTTTATTGCCAACATCAGACTCGTAATTATTTTAGATGTATGAACTACAAAACTAAAAGCATATATAGAGTATCCATTTAATTTCTTTGGAAATAAATGAAAAGAAAAGGGGAGACTGCCAGTGCTTATATTTTAGGAAGATTACAACGTAAAGTAGATAAAAGCACTGTCAGGGGAGAGAAGTGTGCATGCTCGACCAGTGATCATAGATCTACTTTGGTCAAAGCACAAAAAAAAAAAAAAAAAAAAAAATTAGGAACGAGGGGGTGAGCTAAGAAAGTGTTTGGAAATAAATGTTTGAAAATCACAAATAATGCGAACACTTAATCATTCCTAAGTATTATAAAGAGGTAAAGTGGGAGTACACCTGAAGACCGAAATTCATAAAGACTGATTCGAACTGATTTTAACTGATTCAGTCCCGACACACCACACAAAGATATGGATTGACCATGATAGTTCACTGGTGGTGCTAGAATAGCTTGGAGCCTGTAGCTAGGCGCCAAGCTATTCTGACACCATCCTTTAACTATCATGGTCGATCTGTCTGCTGAAATGCAATGCAATCCTCAGAAGACAACTCCAAACTGTGGGTATTTCGTACCTGGGACACAAAGGGTAAATTGGAAAATCTGATAAAATCACAATTAACAGACACGTCGGCTCGTGGACACACCGAGATGGCCCATATCCATGACATGTCAACTTCAAGGGTCTGGTGCAAAACTAGCTCGGCGCCTAGGACAACGGATAGACCGAATACCGAATACCGTCACGCCTTCTCCAGCGTTAGGGACATATCAATTCGCATGATCCCAAACGGTTGTATGGTATCATGAGACTCTAAGCCACTTGCAGTCCGAATGGGGTTGGTGAGGGCTTTGATGGACGTTTGATTGCTGTCTGAACCAGATACACGAGTTCAGGAAACAGCGTCTTCTAAATCAAACACTTTAAACTTAAAAAGCATTAATGTGTGCATTGCAGCGTCTGTTTACAAAGCAGTCAAGTCACATCAGTAGAGAGTGACATTTTGAGGCAAAACTTTGTTGTATCTGATGTAAAAAGTTGATGGACATGCGCAACTGAGGAATATCTTCCCGTATCTCAGCCTCTCAGCACTGAGAATTTATTGATGCTTGAGTTACAGCACAGACTGCATGGAACGTTTGTTGTCGTGTCGACTGAAATGAAAGACCATACAAGTCACATTCGTTTTTTTAAAATTTGTTTTAATATAGATTTGCAATTGCTGATAATATCATCATCATCATCATCATCATAATCATCATCATCATCATCATCATCATCGACATCATCATCATAAAAATAATTATAATAATAAAGAATAATAGCTCTTATAAACAACATTTCACCAGGAAAACACTGGACTCACTGCGCATTCACAACAGCACACTCTCTCTCAGACGCACGCACAGTCATACAATACTAAACTACATACATCCGCTCTTCTGTCACATACAAATAAAATCTGAAGATACCCCTTCCCTTCCCCACCAAACAACAAAAAAACTAAACCACAAACAAACAAACAAACAAACAAACAAACAAACAAACAAACAAACAAACAAACAAACAAACAAACAAACAAACAAACAAACAAACAAACAATCAAACAAACAAACAAACAAACAAACAAACAAACAAACAAACAAACAAACACAACACACACACACTCAAAAAACAACAAGAACCCAGAAGAGTGACGTTATATTATTGTCATTATTCTTTAGTGTGCTTAATGCAATGGAGATTGTATATGCAGAGAAGTTTGACAAACTATTTAAAGCAAAATGCGTACGTTTCTTCCATTTATCAATTTTAGATTAACCCTTTAACTGCCGGGGCAAGGCGAACGCTACCCATTTGCAAGAGACATAAATCTTCATGAACCCACGCAGTCGCTGGGCTATTGAGGTTTAATGCATCTTGTTAGTCTTGTGTTCTTTGTGTCCACGCTTGGTCCCATTTCATTTGTGTTCTTCAAGCGGATGTTGGTCGATGTGAGTGGTTTCAGATGCCAAATCCGCGTCCACTGTCAGTGAGTGGGTTAAACCTTGGCATCAAACTTCTACAACAAGTGTCTACAGTCATGCACTTTAAGAACTCGACAAATCTGATCAATTATTATTTTGCCACTACATGAATTTATCTACTTTAGGAGGAACGCAGGTGTTTGACAAATAATTCGGACACTCGGTCCTTTCTAAAGCTTTTTAAAAGAGAGATACACTACAAATACGACAAAGAGCGTAACTGTAGCTTATTTGAACTGAAAACTACAGACTATTCAAAATGTGTTGAACAGATCGAATTCAATTCAATAAATTTCAATTCTATTCAATTCGGTTTAGTCACATATAACTGAACTTGGACACATCGGGCAGGGGCACATCGGGTTGTGAACACCATCAGGCCATGGCTGACCCTCTGAAGATCCAAGGCAGGTGAACTTCAAGGGTGTGGTGCTACATTAGCTCGGTGCCCATACAGGACGACAGATCATTTCTGGATCAGGTGAGCATGCCAAGTAACGACTTGTTACGACACATTCAGCGCTAAGAACATATAAGCACAGGCGCTGGCAAGACGAACCTTAGCTGGGCGGATCTCGCCGCTGACCGTCTTCCAAGGGAAGTAATTTCGCAGCGGCTAAAGTCAACATCCGTAGCCAAAGAGTGTTAAATTCATTCAACCCCGACGCACTAGAGCAGGAGGTGGACCGACCATTCAATAATCGACAATTCAAGGCCAGTGCTTGATTAGCTTGGCGCCATTTCGTCTGAAATGGGACTAAATGGGTTACAACTAGGAAAGGTTTGGCATTTTGTGTACTGTTAGCAGGACAGTTTTTTTTTTTACGTTTGCTTGTCTGTAATTCAGACCTTACTGTGCGACGCCGCTGACCAAAATCACGGACAAAAATACAATGTTGATTTGTATGTCTGAAATCGTAGTATTGCGACTCGGACATTTGAGTAACAGGGTAGCGATATGAAAATAGCGCAACTATCGAAGACAATGCAAAATTTATATCTTCACAAGATAGAAATGAAACCGACAAGAGTCATCGATCCTATGTTAGCAGACTACATCCGCGCTCTTTCCGTGAAGCACGCGTTGCATTCTTGCAGGATCCCGACTAAAGGGGCGGAGCCAAATACAAAATGGTTCGGTCTATTCGGGAACCGCCCGCCCAGCACATTGTGTGCATTCTACCGAAAGCGCACCATCCTTGAACTATCATGGTCGATCTGTCTCCTGAATTGCAATGCAATCCTCAGATGACAACTCTAAATGTGGGTATTTCGTACCTGGGACACAAAGGGTTAATTGAAAAATCTGATAGAATCACACATAACAGAAACGTCGGGTCCTGGACACACCGGGATGGCCCACTGCAGATCCATGACATGTCAACTTCAAGGGTATGGTTCAAAACTAGTTCGGCGCATAGAACAACGGATCGACCGAATACCGAATACCGTCACGCCTTCTCCAGCGTTAGGGACATATCAATTCGCATGCACCCCGGCGATTGTATGGTATCTTGATACTCTAAGCCACTTGCAGTCCGAATGGAGTTTGTGAGAACTTTAATGGACGTTTGATTGCTGTCCGAATCAGATACGCGAGTTCAGAAAACGAGTCTTCTGGATCGAACACATTGAACTTAAAAAGCATCAATGTGTGCATTGCCATTGCAGCATTTGTTTACAAAGCAATCAAGTCACAACAATAGAGAGTGACATTTTGAGGCAAAACATACAATCTTGGCTCCATATTATTCTACCGTCCATTTATGCCTTACTCTGAATGTTGCAAGTCATTTGACGGAAGTGTAGGAAAAAGAATTAAACAAGTACTGACCACTAAGCAGACTTTATCTCTTGGCTACTGTCTACACTGCCAGAACACAGGGAGACTGCAGTCATCATTCGTGTATTGTTCTTGCGGTAATCCTTTTCTTGGCATCAGTCGAGTGCTTAGTGAACCATTCTCACGAAGCACGATTCCGACGAAAGCAAGCATGTCGCACGAGCAAAGTTCCTCTGTCTTTGTGGGTGTTGTCTGGATGTTGATACTCTGCGGGCTGTACGTGCCCATTACACACTCACCGCGGGGACATGGGGACACAGCCAGGGCCGTCTTCAGCATTTTCATGGCTCTCACCAGCACCAGTGGCACCGTTCTTGGCCTACACGACAACATCAAACCAGCAATGGGCGTTGTCTTGGGTTCCATTGATAGCATTCTTTACGCCGGTTTCGTTTTATATTATGTCCTGCATCTGCACTTGGACCTCCTTCTTCTCTACGCGACTTCGAAGCATCTCCCTAGATTTTTAACATCGCTGGATGCGTACCAGACCAAATACGGATCTGCAATAAACTTGAGTAAAGATCGTGTTTGCAATCAGTATCCTAACAATTGTCCTGCAGAACGCGGGCGTGGTTCTTCTCATGTACATGCAACTGGGGCCCATGTGCAAAGCAACACAAATAAAAGCAGCGGAGTTGTACATCCTACAAGATTTCCAGGAGAATTGTAGGGACTGGTACTATTTGCTACCGGCAACTTATCTCATGATTTATTTTGAGGTGTTCCACCCGTTTTCAGCACTGTTTCTGTTTTCGGCAATCGCGATCGTACTCGGTCTCGAAGTTCGTCGTTTCAACAACGCTCTTTCTTCCCAAGGTCTGAACGTTCTCGAAAATCGACCGGGCCATTTGGAATCATTTCGCTTGCGTCATGGGAGGTTGTGCTCACTTTGTGATGACGCTAATGCGTTCTTGTGTCACTTCCTGTTTCCGGTGTACGTGTTCGGAATTCCCTTCATTCTGCTGTTCGTGCGTGCCTGTGCTGATTTCGGCACTGAGATGGTATATCTTGGATGGGCAATGTTCGACGTCGTGCAAGTTGCGTGTCTACTGGTTGCCGTCTGCTTGCTTGGAGCTTGGATCAATTATCTGGTAAGAATTTTACTCTTTGAGCAGAGACAATCAACTGATTTGTGTTCTAGTCTTTGATTTTGGACATTACGGCGTAAAACCGTAATGTGCAAATTACATACCAGAACACATTAAAACTGTCATGCTGACTGCAAACAAAATATCAAACATTTCTCTAGTATTTCCTTTAAGCACTACATCAGTATTCCTGTCAGCTGGTTTTAACACCTTAAGTCTTAAGGTCTAAAATCAAACTGCAAGAGATATAGATCCCCGTGAGCCCCCGCGAATGCGGTGACTCATGAGGATCTATACCTCTTGCTGAGAACACTTTGTATCCATGTTCTTGGAGGTTTTGGCTGTTCGTCGTTGAATGAACAAAGATCTGAGAAACAAAAATGTGCGTACAGTGGCAGTAAAGAGGTTAATATTCAGTAATCTGTGATCGACCTTCTATCTGTGTTTGTAGTAGACACCTTTTACACCTTTGTTCCAGTAGACGCAGATTGCGTTATTGAAATCATTGATTTTGATTTAGAATCCATTACTCACATTTAACATTGTGTGTATCCTGTTTAAATTAAGGATTGCTTTTTTGAAATTAAATGTACAATCATATTTTTCAGTAATTCTGCCGTTTTACAACGAAAACCGCTGTTGTAAAAAATGGCTTACTGGCTTCTGCTAAACAACACCAAAATGTGTTTCCCACGTCCACATGTATATACATGTCGTTTATTTTGCTGTTGGCTAATGATCTAGTAAATAGGTGGAGCTGTGGAGGAAGGTGTGTGTGTGTGTGTGTGTGTGTGTGTGTGTGTGTGTGTGTGTGTGTGTGTGTGTGTGTGTGTGTGTGTGTGTGTAGTTTTCTGATGTAATCAGAAACATGTATGACATGTGAAATGTGTATGACATGTGAAATAAATGTCTCTTTTTAACGATTTTGAATAACTGCTGGAGGTGAATGAACAAAATTCAATAGTGAATCACAAGAGCCGAGAAACGCCACCAAACACCACGATTTTATTTAGTCAAATAGTTTGCAGTTTTGGATCAGGCAGTAAGTTAACTAACAGCTTTGTTGAATCTTCTGTAAAATGTTGATGGACATGCACAACTGAGGAATATCCTCCCGTATCTCAACCTCTTAGAACTGAGAATTATTGATGCTGTAATTACAGCGCAGACTGCATACAGCATTTGTTGACGTGTCGACTGATATGAAGGACCATACAACTCTCATTTGCTCTATAGAGATTTGCAATTGATGATGATGATGATGATAATAATAATAATAATAATAATCACCATCATCATCATCATCATCAATAGTGACATTTACTCTAAGATATTCTGTTTTCTTCTTAAACGATATACATTTAATTAATTTCGATTGCCTAGATTAATAGGTGTGTGTGTTTGTGTGTGTGTGGAAGATGAGCGTGGGTGTGTACGGTACGCATTGGTTTGTGATATTAGTTGTTTAGTTTTAAAGTTTTTACAGTGTGTGTAGGGCATTGGATTTGCGTGATAGAGTATTAATTGGTTTTTGTTGTTGTTGTTGTTGTTGTTGACTGTGATGTTTGTAATTGTAACGACACCAACACACATTCCTATGCTTTATGTTCTTAAGGCAAATGACAATACACAGTATCTATCTATCTATCTATCTATCTATCCATCCATCCATCCATCCATCCATCCATCCATCCATCCATCCATCCATCCATCCATCCATTCATCCATCCATCCATCCATCCATCCATCCATCCATCCATCATCATCATCATCAGCAGCAGCAGTAGCAGCAGCAGCAGTAGCAGCAGCTGCAGGAGCTGCAGCAGTAGCAGCAGCAGCAGCAGCAGCAGCAGTAGCAGCAGCTGCAGGAGCTGCAGCAGCAGCATCATCATCATAAAAATAAGAATAACAATAGTAATTAAAAATATAGCTCTTATAAAGAACATTTCCGGGAAAACACTGGACTCACTGCGCATTCACACCAGCACACTCGCTCTCAGTGTGTGTGTGTGTGTGTGTGTGTGTGTGTGTGTGTGTGTGTGTGTGTGTGTGTGTGTGTTAATTCTATATTGTTGCCATAATTCCATCATGTTACCAAGTGAGAGGAAAACAAATCTAGGAGTATTTGTAATCTATCATTTATTCTATCAAATTTATTGTAATCTTAGCTTGACTCTCTGTAAGGACCTACATTCATAATGCAAAAGAAATTTAAAAAATGTCATGAAATGTTAAAAAGAGTCGCTGCTGTTACCAACCCCTATCTCTACTTTTACCCAAGTCAAGTTACGGCGATGACAATAACAGGAAAGAAAAACGCCGGGTTCTCATGGTCTAAAAAATCGAAATCGCATTACTAGAGAATTAATGTCATTGGTCACGAACATGCCCCAAGTGCCTATCGCAGCAACAGTATAAGGAAAAATAAATGTCGATATTAACATACCAAAAACAGCAAGCAACAGTAAGGAAACAAAATCTTACGTCAGTTCGCAGGTTTTGAATGAACCTAATTCTGTGCACATTCAACATACCACGTAGCTGATGCCTCGATAGTGTGAACTAGAAAAACGACGTGTATCCTCAAAGAATATCGTTGTCTTTCAGCTAAAGTTTCACATCGTTTTGCTAGCTTTTTTTGCTGGTAACAGCAAGAAGTGAAATCCGTGGGACAGACACGTTTAGCTGAATTTATAATACATTTTTTTTTTGGGGGGGGGAGGGGGGGGGGGTATTTCGAGATATCAAATGCGACACCACAAAGATGTTATGTGAATTATTCGTGAATTTTCGTGTCAAGATAAATTCCTTATTGAAAGTAACAGGAAGGAAGGTGGGACACGCACTTCAGGTATCCCTAGGTCGTAGAAACATCTAAATTAAAAATAAAATAACGATACCTTTGGCCAATTTGTAATTTTCTGCAGCAAAGCTTTGTTCAGTGCTTCATTTAGTATCATATACCTACCCGAATTGTAAATACACCAGTGTAAAGTCGCCGAACACAATTTTTGAAAAAACAAACAAACGTCATATTATTCTCATTATTCTTCAGTGTGCTCAATGCAATGGATGGTGATTGTGGATGCAGAGAAGGTTGACAGACTATTTAAAGCAAAAAGCGTATGTTTCTTCCATTCATCAATTTTAGATTAACCCCTTAACTGCAGGGCAAAGCGAACGCTACCCATCTGCAAGAGACATAAATCTTCATGAGCCCCCGCAGTCGCGGGGGCTCATGAGGATTTATGTCTCTTGTTAGTTCTGTGTTCTTTGTGCCCACGCTTGGTCCCATTTCATTTGTGTTCTTCACTCGAATGTCGGTCGATGTGAGTGGTTTCAGATGCGAAATGTGCGTCGACCGTCAGTCAGTGGGTTATATCTTGGCATCAGACTTCTACAACACGTCTATACACTCGTGCACTTTAAGAACTAGACAAATCTGATCAATTGTTTTTTTTTTGCGACTTCAAGTACTTCTTTATTTTTTGGAGGAGCGCTCGTGGTTGAAAAATAATTCCGACGCTGAAACCTATCTAAAGCTTTTTAAAGAGAGATGCACTACAAATACGACAAAGAGCGCAACTAAAGCTTATTTGAACTGAATGCTACAGATTGTTCAAAATGTGTTGAACAGATGGAATTCAATTCAATTCAGTTCGGTTCAGTCACACAAAGTAGAACTTAGACACATCGGGCAGTAGACGCATCGAGTTGTGAACATCAGGTCATGGCTGGCCCTCTGCAGATCCAAGGCAGTCAACTTCAATGGTGTGGTGCTAGATTAGCTCGGTGCCCATACAGGACGACAGATCGGCCGCGATCACTGAAAGGGTAGAAAGCTGATACCGTCACTCACGTTTCCTGCACCGCACGGGTGAAGCTAAAGCAAGCACTAGCGAACATGGCCTTGGGACAGTTAGAGGATTTTTGTTGATGAGTCAACTAAGATTGCAGAAACACAATCTGCTGGCACTAAACGGGTTAATGGACGTTTGATTGCAGATACACGAGTTCAGGAAACAGAGCTTTGTAAATAAAATACTGAAATGTGAACTTGAAGAGCATTAACGCTGCGTACATTAATTGCAGCGTCCGAACTCGTGTGCCAAGCAATCAAGTCACAACAGTAGAGAAGAAAACTTTGATGCATGCAGTACTTGCAGTTTGGGCTCTTGTTCCAAGCAAAGTTTTTATCAGCACGAGCGGGGTTGCATTTTATGTATTGTATATAGTACAGTGAATTTGAAAGACATATAGGAAGGGAACTTTCTTAAGAAGGAAGAATTAAACTAGTACTGGTAACTATTGCCTTTAGCGGATCACACTGCCTACACTGTCATAGAGAGCGTCAGGAACACGTAATCCTCATTTGCGCATCCTTCTTGCATCATTGGAGTCAATATATTCAGCCCACGAAGAAAGGTCACACTATCTGCACACTGTCAGACAGAGCACAGGGAGCCTTCAAGCATCATTCGCGTATTGTTCAATCAGTAATCGTACTTTGGCATCATTTGAGTCTCGGTGAACCAGTCTCACGGAACAAAATTCCAACGAAAACAAGCATGTCGCATGACCGAACTTCATCGGTCTTTGTAGGTGTTGTGTGGATGTTGATCCTGAGCGGGCTGTCCGTGCTCATTAAACACACACCGCGGGGACCTGGGGACATCACAAAGGCCGTCTTCAGCATTCTCATGGCTCTCACCAGCATCGGTGTCACTGTTTATAGCCTGTATACCCACTGCCAACTAGCCATAGGCAGTGTCTTGGGTTCCATGGCCAGCATTCTTTACGTCAGTGCCCTTGTATATTATGTTCTGCACCTGCACTTGGCAAATTTCCTTCTCTATGCGACTTCAAACCATTTCCCTCGATTTGTATTATTGCTGGATGGGTACCAGGCCAAATACGGATCTGCAATTAACTTGAGGAAATCAAAGATCGTGTTGACCACAATCAGCGTAGTAACAATTGTCCTGAAGAAAGCAGGCGTTATTTTATACACGTATTTAGCGGTGGGGTCCGCTTGCAAAGAAGCAGAAACGAAATCTTCCGATTTGTACATCGTTTACCGGGAGGCATGTAGCGACTGGTACTATATGCTATCGACAACTTATCTTGTGGCTTATTTTGAATTGTTTCATCTGGTTTCAGCACTGTTTGGTTCTATTTTCGGCCATTACGATCATACTCGGCCTCGAAGCTCGTCGTTTCAACCATGAGCTTTCTTCCCAAGGTCTGGACGTTCTTGAAAATCGACCCGGCCAGTTGGAATCGTTCCGCCTGCGTCATGGAAAGCTGTGCTCACTTTGTGATGACGCTAACATGTTCTTGTGTCACCTCCTTTTTTCATGTGTACTTGTTCGGAATTTCCTTTATTCTGCTGTTCCTGCGAACCTGTGCTGATTTCGGCTTTGATATGGTACTATTTGGATGGGCCATGTCGACCGTCGTGCAACTTGCGTGTCTGCTGGTTTCCTTCTGCTTGCTTGGAGCTTGGATCAATCATCTGGTAAGAATGTCACTGCAGCACAGCGACCGACATCCATATGTAAGAGGTATAGATCCTCATGGACCCACGCATGGGAAGGGGCTCATTAGGAGCGATGACTCTTGTCGGTTTCATTTATATCTTGTGAATATATGATTTTTGCAGCCTCTCTGATAGTTTCAGACAGACAATCAGCATTGTATTTTTGTCCGTGATGTTGAACAGCGGCGTAGAACAGTAATGGCTCAATTACAGACAAGCACACATAAAAGAAAACTGTCCTGCTAACAGTACACAAAATGCCAAACCTTTCCTAGTTGTAGCCCATTTAGTCCCATTTCATCCGAAATAGCGCCAAGCTAATCAGGCACAGGCCTTCAATTGTCGATTATTGAATCGTGGAATCACCGCCTGCTCTAGTGCGTCGGGGCAGAATGGATTAAAAACTCTTTCGTGTGCTGATGTCGACTTCAGCCGCCGCGAAATTACTTCCCCTAGAACAGGGTCGGCGGCGAGATCAACCCAGTCAAGGTTCGTCTTGCCAGTGCATGTGCTTAGATATCTTACGCTGAATGTGTCGTTACAAGTCGTTACTGGGCAGGCTCACCTGGTCCAGAAATGAATTCGTAACAAATGATAAATTGGTATAGTAGTACATGCAGTTACTTAGTATCCAAAAAAGATAAACCAATAAATCTTCATCCTTGTGAGCTGGTCTCTGAATGTAGACCATTAACCCATTCAGCCCTGACGCACTACAGCAGGAGATGGGTCGACCATGATAATTCAAGGTTAGTGCCAGATTAGCTTGGCGCCTGTCGGCGCCAAGCTAATCTGGCACTACCCTTAAATTATCATGGTCGATCCAACTCCTGCAACAGGTGCATAGTTGTTAGATGACGCCTCCAAAATTTGGGAAATACGTGCGTCGGGCTGAATGAGTTAAAGTCTGAAATCGCAAACCTGAACCGATTCTGCGTTGTGTCTAGGCTTTTTAACTCGTTGGCTGTCGTTAGCGCTTTCAGTTGCGATGATTCCTGCAGGATGTCATGGTGTTTTGATTCCTGCAGGAATCATCGCAACTGAAAGCGGTACCGACAGCCAAAGGGAAAAAGGACGAATATACTACAACTTTCACTGAAACTGAACTTCAGATGAACCCATCCCTCAGTTTCCCGCCGCTTCGCCAACTAAACAATTTGGACTTCGCCATGACGAGCCTTGTTCCCTCAGAAAAAGGATAGCTGGGGTCATTTAGAGGTCGGTTTTGCCGATCGTAAAATTCATAGTGTGTTCGGCGCGCTTTAAGTTAACGACTGCCGTGAAATGTACATCTATATTTCTATCTGTTATATGTTACCTTTGTCAACACATTGCGTATAGCTAATGCACTAGTGAACAAACAGTTTAAAAAAAATGTTGATGTAGTCAAACACTTTAAATGCATATAGACCTAAATGCTGCCATGGCTTTCACCCAGCGAATATGCAACTGTTCCAAAACCTCGAACATGTGTAAAAGGCATAGATTGTCATGAGCGCCCGCATGACGCGCGGGCCCATGACAATCTATGTCTCTTTTTATATCGAGTTACCTTTGTGTCGTTATGTTTTATGCAAAAGCTCTTGTTTACATCGGCAATATGTTCTGCGATGTCGGATCCATTAGCTACAAAGTTCACTAACATTTTGTAGTGTTTGCTCACGTCTGCTGATAAACATCAGTATTACAGGAAGATAAATGAAGTCCCCAATCTCGTCATATTTCATGGACAAAGTCCAAGCCATTCTCGACAATCTTGACTCACAGTCTTTTCAGACAAAAACAGTCTCTTCTAATGACTCATGCTTTCGTGGTCAGACCATGTCTGTGTTTAGACCTGTCTGCTGTGACGATGTCCACACGCTGTTAATGAAGAAGACCTCTAAGTCATGTGAGCTCGATCCAGTGCCTATCACTTTGTTGTATAACTGTTTAGATAGTTTACTGCCATACGTAACTCACATTGTCAAGGATTCTCTTGCATCTGGTGTTTTCCATCCGCTGTATTAAAGTGCTGTTGTGAAACCCTTACTGACAAAAACCCTCATTCGATCACAACGACCTTGAGGGTTATAGACCTGTCTCGAACCTACCGTTTCTGTCAAAGGCGATCGAAAAGATTGTGCTTTTGCAACTTTTGGTTTTCCTGGCATTGAATAGTCTTATGGATCCATTTCAGTCAGCCTTCAGATGTTGCCACATCACTGAGACAGCACTTCCCAGAATCCTGAATGACTTGTTAATGGCTCTGGATGATGGTAAGGTGTCAGTGCTCGCTTTACTAAATCTTTCTAGCTCGTTTGACACAATAGACCACACTACTCTGATTAATCGTCTCCAGCTTTTTTTTTGCGTTGATGGCACTGTCCTGTCTCGGTTCCACTCTTACATTACTGAGCGATCACAAACTGTGTCTATTGATGGGCATGTCTCTGCACCTGCCAGCCTCCGTTTTGGGGTACCACAAGGCTCAGTATTAGACCCAGTGCTTTTCCTACTATATATACAAACTTTGTCTAGTATTAATGTGGACACTATGTTTCACATCACGCTTACAGTGATGATACACAACTGTATAAGTCAGGTTGAGTCAGGTCAATGAGATCATCCAGACCGTGCCACATTGCATTCTTGATGTGCACAAGTAAATATTTATATAGATGCCAGATGTACGCCACAGGAAGCATACATAATGTGTAGTCGTGTCGACAGTTACCAAGAACTATGAATTGAGTGCAACTATCACTCGTTCTTTAGGGATTGAGAGAAAGGTTCGTGATTGTAAAAACGAGCACAAACTGCATTATTTGCCATTTCTGACGTGCAAGCATTCCCAGCAAACTTCAATGTGCCTAATACAGTGATTACTTCACTCATTCGAGACGTGCCGCCTCCGGATACGCGGCTTACGCCGCATATCCAAAGGCGGCACGTCTGGAATGACTTAATGTGTGGAAGACAGAATAATTTCATAGGAAAGACATGTCGTTACTTGGCAAAGGCCAGTATGTGCATTTTCGAGAAAAGCGAGATTCTTATTGTTATACAAAGAAGATCTTGCGTTTCTCAGAAATGGACATACCGACTTTTGCCCTGTTTGACAATTCTTTCATCTTTTTCGTGGTTTGGACTAAAACTAGGCATAATAAAGTGTTAAACAAGTAACACACATTCCTTAGTAGCAGAGGCATCTTCAGGCCGACGACGGCCGCAGTGGGCCGAGGACCTTTGCTTACTGGGTTACTACTGGGTTACCTCAGCCGAAGACCTTTGCTTGCTGGGCCGTAGCAGTATGGCCCCATCTCGGGCTGGACTGTACGCGGCCAGACCAAGATACCAGCTGCGCCAGACCAAGCTATTCTTTTTCACTGATTAAGCTAAGGACACTAATTGAGAACTAAGACCAACGAGCTGAGTCACTATTGAGCAATCTAAAACTTTTATCTCAAATGAGAATTTTACAGCAGGACATTACGTACGATAAAGCCCGTGTCGGTGGCGGACGCCCTGCGACCTTCGCTGGCTGTTTGTTTTATTTCCGGCATATACACGCTGTAAACATACCATGCAAAAGGATGGAAAGTGGTCCACATTCTCAAACGATCCGTATACGTGGCATTCCCCTCGCTCTCTTGCTTGATTCTCCTGCTAAGCATACTTGGTAGACTCAGCCACTTGATAAGGTTGAACAAGAAATGCAGGGCCGTTTTCTGCTTGGAGAGTTATATCTCATCTTCTCTATAATCAGTTCCAGATTTTTCAGAAGATTTATTCGGTCTTTTAACGCCTACTGCTCTCGGTTTGTGCGGTAAGAAAGATATTTTTGTTTTATGTTCAATATTTAACTCATTCTACCCCAGACACGCCACAGCAAGATAAGGATCGACCATGATAGTTCAAGGGTGATGCCAGAATAGCTTGGCGCCCAAGGGCAGCTATTCTGGCATCACCCTTGAACTATCATGGTCGATCTGTGTCCTGCACTGCAACGCAGTCTTCAGAGGACAACGGCAATATTTGCGGATTTCGGTGATGGGGTAGAATGAGTTAAATGATTACTGCACTAGCCGAGGCAGCTTTCGAAATGGGCTCTGTTTATTCAGCTTACTCGATCGGCATCAATCCGGTAAGCAAAGGTCCTCGGGCCCACGATGCGGGCCCACTGCGGCCGTCGTTGGTCCGAAGACGTTTTGCTATTGGGAAAGAAGGGAGTGAATTTGACCAGTCGCCTTTGTTTTTGGCCGTTACTCACTGTCAGTTGATTTCCTGCAGTCACATCGGTTAAAGCTTACTTCGTCCCAAATGTGTACTTTACAGGATTCCCGCCGTGAGATTGCCTTAGTCGCCTGCTCGGCTTTAAACTCCAATAACTAACTAACTAACTAACTAACTAACTAACTAACTAACTAACTCACTCACTAACTCACTCACTCACTCACTCACTCACTCACTCACTCACTCACTCACTCACTCACTCACTCACTCACTCACTCACTCACTCACTCACTCACTCACTAACTCACTAACTCACTAACTAACTAGAGTTACTGGATTCACTTTGAATGTTTCTGTATGTGACTTGAGTCAGTGGGATTGTCTTTTTCACACCGCCATCTGAAAATAGAAAAATGTCACGTGACCCTACCCAGAAGCTCAGACGCTAGTGCATCCCTTCCAAAATGAAAGAGTTTAACCTAATGATGTACCTAGGAAAGTTTGGTACTTTTGTCCGGCGTGTCCCGATCCTGTTAAAATATGGCCATAAGGCCTCTGGTTATTAGTGTAGTTCGAAACAGTACGCACACTGGAGTTATTGTAGTACACATTTGCAACGAGATATTGCGTAATAAGCCATTCAGAAGTTTATTGAAGAATTTTAAAGCCTTTTGAGACAAAGTCATTTACCTCGTCCACTGCACTACTCTGACAATTTGTAGGCAATGCTGCTGGTCGTGCAGATGACATTCCCAGATAACGCTATGAAACATCTTATATTACGCCATATTATATCATATTATATATATTATTACTTTGACGCCAGTCATGTCTGGTATGATGCAGGTCAGAAACGTTCTTCTCATCGTGTGGAAATTCTTATTCAGTGACCATTATAAAGCTTGATTTCTTTTACAAGAATATCCGAGGAAAACATATGTTATTGACAGCGGTGGTTTGCTACACGGACCCTTGTAGTCCTTCAGGAGCTCAAATTAATCATTATACTTCGGAGTAGGCTACAAATGTTAATTTGACAAACCTAAGACCTACAAGTGTTCGTGTAACACACCTCAGCTACTAATAACCTATAATATATATGAGCTGTCCTCCGGTAAATGTAACTTTTGGGGATGACCAGTTATTACTGATCAGTCTCTCTCTTGGCTTGACTTCGCGAACGAAGATTTTATAGGAGTTGCCCACGACGTCTGCAGGCTTGTTCGTGGCTGCGGAGGCCAATCCGAGACAGGCAGGTTCGACCGCAGTGGCTGCAGGGGAAGGTATGGCCAGGGTTCTGAGCTGCGGCATCTCTGTTTTTTCTCCTGAGCCGCTTGTCCTTAAGGCTAGCTCTGTGAGAGTCCTCAAAGGAGACAGCTGCCTTGTAAATGGTGGAGCGCCAGGTGTCACGGTCCGCAGCAAGCGAAGACCACTGGTGGTGGTCGATTTGGCATGCACTAAGTGACTTCTTGGGACAGACTTTGTATCTCTTCTTTGGTGCCC
Source organism: Semisulcospira habei (assembly GCA_036245525.1). Lineage (NCBI taxonomy): Eukaryota > Metazoa > Mollusca > Gastropoda > Semisulcospiridae > Semisulcospira > Semisulcospira habei. Next base: position 120,268,794 of record BTPG01000006.1, read on the forward strand.
CTCTGTCACGGTGTCCAGTAGCAAGCTCGCCGAACAGGGTGATTTTTGGTAGGCGATGATCCTCCATCCTGGAGACATGCCCCGCCCAGCGGAGCTGTGTCCGCAGCAGCAAAGCCTCGATGCTCACAGTTTCGGCCTGTTCAAGGACCTCGACGTTGGTGACATAGTCACTCCAGTGAATGCCCAGGATGGTACGCAGGCAGCGCTGGTGGAAGCGTTCGAGGAGTCGTAGTTGGCTGCGGTAGAGGGCCCATGATTCGGAACCATACAGCAGGGTGGTGAGGACCACAGCTCTGTACACGCTGATCTTGGTGCCTGTTTTCAGCTGTTGATTGTGCCACACCCGCTTGAAAAGTCGCCCGAAAGCGCTGTTCGCTTTTGCCAGCCTGCTGTCAAGCTCCTTGTCCAGCTTGGCGTCCGACGTGATAATGCAGCCAAGGTAAGTAAACTGGTGCACTGACTTTAGTTCAGACTCGCCAATGGTGATGTGAGGAGGGCGATACACTGTCTTGGGTGCCGGCTGATGGAGGACCTCTGTCTTTTTCAGACTGACCTCGAGTCCAAAGAGCTGGGCAGCATCTGCGAAGCAAGACGTGATGCGCTGCAGGGCTCTCTCTGTGTGTGCAACGAGGGCAGCATCATCAGCAAAAAGCAGCTCACGAATCAGTTGGTCTAGGGTTTTCGTGTGGGCCTGCAGTCGTCTGAGGTTGAACAGGCTGCCATCGAGACGATACCTGATGTACACTGCATCGTCATCATCGAGGTCCACTGTGGCCTGCTTCAACATCATGCTAAAAAAGATGGTGAAGAGGGTCGGTGCCAGCACGCAGCCCTGCTTTACGCCGTTGAGAATAGGGAATGGTTCTGAGAGGTCATTGTTGAGTCTGACCTGGCCTTGCTGGTCCTCGTGTAGCTGGACAATCATGTTGAGGAGCAGATACATACTACTGCTATTGGAAAATGAAAAGTGTATGAAAGAAAATCGCTATCACTGACTGGCTCAAATAATCATATTTACGAGTTTTTGGAGAGGAAACAATGTGAAACAATGTCCGAAATTGCGGCAGAAGAGTGCATTCCAACGCCACTTACCTTTCTTGCATGAACAGGACATAAATATCTACAGAGAGTTTCAGTTTCTGATTAATCCGTTCAGTGACAGTTGAAGGAGGCTGCGTTTCTGCAATCTGTGTTAATTTATAACCACAAGACCCAAGATGTCCAAGGAACATTGATTCAAAGTGGTGTCAACAAGAGGCATAGATCCTCATGAGCCCCCGCAACTGCGGGGGCTCATTAGGATCTATACCTCTTGCAGTCGGGTTGTGTTTAAATTTTCTCGGCACTGAACATGTTAACATCAATATCAGCAAATTCTGACTTATTTCTTTTGTGTACAGTCGGCGATGTGCAAGTCCATGTCAACAAAGTCGTATCGCCAAAATCAACCAAAGACATAGACATAGGGGTTACGCACATATCAAATGTAAAATATAATAATCATCTCTCTTGGCTTGACTTCGCGAACGAAGATTTTATAGGAGCTGACCACGACGTCTGCAGGCTTGTTCGTGGCTGCGGAGGCCAATCCGAGACAGGCAGGTTCGACCGCAGTGGCTGCAGGGGAAGGTATGGCCAGGGTTCTGAGCTGCGGCATCTCTGTTTTTTCTCCTGAGCCGCTTGTCCTTAAGGCTAGCTCTGTGAGAGTCCTCAAAGGAGACAGCTGCCTTGTAAATGGTGGAGCGCCAGGTGTCACGGTCCGCAGCAAGCGAAGACCACTGGTGGTGGTCGATTTGGCAGGCACTAAGTGACTTCTTGAGACAGTCTTTGTATCTCTTCTTTGGTGCCCCTCTGTCACGGTGTCCAGTAGCAAGCTCGCCGAACAGTGTGATCTTTGGTAGGCGATGATCCTCCATCCTGGAGACATGCCCCGTCCAGCGGAGCTGTGTCCGCAGCAGCAAAGCCTCGATGCTCACAGTTTCAGCCTGTTCAAGGACCTCGACGTTGGTGACATAGTCACTCCAGTGAATGCCCAGGATGGTACGCAGGCAGCGCTGGTGGAAGCGTTCGAGGAGTCGTAGTTGGCTGCGGTAGAGGGCCCAGGACTCGGACCCATACAACAGGGTGGTGAGGACGACAGCTCTGTACACGCTGATCTTGGTGCCTGTTTTCAGCTGTTGATTGTGCCACACCCGCTTGAAAAGTCGCCCGAAAGCGCTGTTCGCTTTTGCCAGCCTGCTGTCAAGCTCCTTGTCCAGCTTGGCGTCCGACGTGATAATGCAGCCAAGGTAGGTAAACTGGTGCATTGACTTTAGTTCAGACTCGCCAATGGTGATGTGAGGAGGGCGATACACTGTCTTGGGTGCCGGCTGATGGAGGACCTCTGTCTTTTTCAGACTGACCTCGAGTCCAAAGAGCTGGGCAGCATCTGCGAAGCAAGACGTGATGCGCTGCAGGGCTCTCTCTCTGTGTGCAACGAGGGCAGCATCATCAGCAAAAAGCAGCTCACGAATCAGTTGGTCTAGGGTTTTCGTGTGGGCCTGCAGTCGTCTGAGGTTGAACAGGTTGCCATCGAGACGACACCTGATGTACACTGCATCGTCATCATCGAGGTCCACTGTGGCCTGCTTCACCATCATGCTAAAAAAGATGGTGAAGAGGGTCGGTGCCAGCACGCAGCCCTGCTTTACGCCGTTGAAAATAGGGAATGGTTCTGAGAGGTCATTGTTGAGTCTGACCTGGCCTTGTTGGTCCTCGTGTAGCTGGACAATCATGTTGAGGAACTTTGGGGGACAACCAAGTCGCTCCAGGATCTGCCACATGCCTTGCCTGCTCACAGTGTCGAACGCTTTTGTTAGGTCGACAAATGTTACGTACAGCCCTTTGTTCTGCTCGCGGCACTTCTCCTGTAGCTGTCTCAGCACAAAGACCATATCGGTGGTGCTCCTGTTTGCTCTGAAGCCACACTGGCCCTCTGTGAGTTGGTCTTCAGCGATGGCAGGTACCAGCCGATTCAGGAGCAGCCTTGCAAGGATTTTCCCAGCAATGGACAGCAGGGTAATTCCCCGATAGTTGGAACAGTCAGACTTCTCGCCTTTGTTCTTGTACAGGGTGATAATGACTGCATCACGGAGATCTTTTGGTAGTGTTCTTTCCTCCCAGCAGCAGAGAAAGAGGTCATGGAGCCTGTTGTGCAGTGCTGTGCCTCCATGTTTCCAGATCTCTGGCGGTATTCCATCAATGCCTGCTGCTTTGCCACTCTTGAGCTGGTGTATGGCTGTGAGGGTCTCTTCAGCGGTGGGCGGTTCGTCCAATTCAACCCTCACTGGGAGGTGTGGGATTTGTAGGACGACTGCTTCTTGAACAGTGCGCTCAGCGCTGAAGAGGCTCTGAAAGTATTCCGACCAGCGGTTCAAGATGGAGGTATTATCTGTGAGGAGTGCCTGGCCATTCGCGCTTCGCAGGGGACTTTGTACCAGGTGCCTGGGGCCATACACTGCTTTCAGTGCTTCGTAGAAGCCCCTGTAGTCACCATTGTCAGCGCAAAGCTGGGTCCTCTGTGCAAGTCTGGTCCACCACTCATTCTGGAGATCTCTGAGCTTGCGCTGGAGACTGCTGCAGACGAGGCGGAAGGCAGACTTCTTCACAGGGCAGGAAGGCTGGGCTAGGTGGGCCTGATGGGCGGCTCTTTTTTTGCTAGGTGTTCCTGGATCTCTACATCGTTTTCGTCAAACCAGTCTTTGTTCCTCTTTCTGGCGAAACCCAAGACTTCTGCAGAGGATTTTGCAATAGCCGTTTTCAGTTGTTTCCAAAGTGTTTCAGGGGAGGAGTCTACTGGGTCCGCTGTGTCTTTGAGCCTGCGCTGTAAATCTGTCTGAAAGGCAGCTTTCACATCGTCACGCTGAAGGCTGGCAACATCAAGCTTTTTCTTGGGGGGGCCCCCATTTCTTGGGTTTTGGCTTGAAGTGGAGCCTGAGTTTGCAGCGGACAAGGCGGTGGTCAGTGTGGCACTCTGCGCTGGGCATCACTCTGGTGAGGAGGACGTCACTGCGGTCCCTCTGACGCACTAGGACATAGTCGATAAGGTGCCAGTGTTTGGAGCGAGGATGCATCCAGGTGGTCTTTCGACTGTCCTTTTGCTGAAAATTAGTGTTGGTGATGACCAGTTGCTGCTCCGCACAGAACTCCAACAGTAGGCGGCCATTGTCATTGCAGTTCCCCACGCCATGCTTGCCGAGGACTCCTTTCCAGGCTTCAGAGTCCTGACCCACTCTGGCGTTGAAGTCGCCAAGGATGATGACTTTGTCGTCTGCAAGGGTACTCTGTAGGAAGCTGCGCAGGTCATTGTAAAACTTGTCCTTTTCAGCAGGCTCTGCCAGGAGGGTTGGGGAGTACACACTGAGAAGGGTGACGTGTTGCTGGTGTCTGAGTGGGAGGCGCATGGACATGATGCGGTCTGAGTGGCCCGTTGGTAGGTTTTCCAGCTTAGTCGCAATGGATGTCTTGACCATGAAACCCACGCCTGAGAGCCGTCTTTCTGATGCAGGCCTGCCTGACCAGTAGAGGGTGTACCCAGCACCAAGTTCTTGGAGGCTGCCTTCGTCCGGAAGGCGTACTTCGCTGAGCGCGGCGATGTCGATGTTTAACCTCCGCAATTCATGGGCAATGAGGGCGAAGCGACGTTCAGGGCGTCCACTGTCTGCTTTGTCGAGCATGGTTCGGACGTTCCAGCATGCTACGTTGAGTCCGGTCGTGGTCGTCATGAGAGTGGATCCGTTATTCTTTGTTGTTTTTTGACCGCAGGAGAAGATGCCCGTTGACCGCGGCTAGCCAACTGGGGTTGCGAGGGGACGAGCTTTGGTTAGGCCACCTTTTCTAGGCCCCTCTCCGTGTGGAGCAAGCAGTGCTGTCCCTAGAGAAGGCTGCTTGGTCGTTCAGGGTGTGCCGAGTGATGTTGTCATCCCCAGGTCAACATCAGGCGACCAATATCCTGAACCGCCTGCATGCAGGTTTGAGACTGCGGCTTCCAGTGACATCTTTCACCTGCCGTTTCGCCCCTCGCCCGTCGCTACAGGACTTGGAATGGTCAGTGTCATGGTCCGTGGACGTTTCCTAAAGCCTGCGCGGTGGAGCTTTTTGGTGGAGTGCAGTGTGCGCAGTACTGGCCCCACCCTTTACACCCTTGGTTCATCTGCCATGGCCTAGCAAGCTGGGACGATGGCATCGAGGTCCTCGGGTCGTAGGTTTTATATCAGACTGTCCTTGTCCTAGTCTCTGGCTCAAAAGCCTTCCCTGGAGACAACAGTGATAACCAGCATGAGAATGCCGGTGCCATCTTGTGACACATGCTACACACCTCACCACCACTATTGTGCGGGGAAGCAACAATAAGCAACCAGGATTTTTGCTAGAATTCAAAACTGCCCGTCATCGGGACAGACAGCATGACAAAAATTCCGTCTCAGACACTTTACAGTCCGTTGTGCTCTTGAAACACAGCTGGGATAAGTAACTGGATGTTCCTTTTATCTCAAGATTTGTCCGTCCCTGGGACGAACGGACTTTATTCCCCCCCCCCCCCCCCCCCCCTCAAAATTTGTCTGTCAAATATGGAGAATTTGTCGTTAAAGAAAAGCCCGAGCAATGATTTAACCAGCAATTAACCACAATGCCCTTTTTATCATGCAGCAGATAAAATATATCCAAATAAAGTGTGCAGGTGTGGCACTTTGGACTGTACAGCCAAGAGGCGGTACGGTCCAAATTGACACACCAACACACAAGCATCAGAACATCAAGGACAAATGGATAAAACTCAAAACACAATGAGATCTGACAGATCAACACAGAAAGACAAAAGTAGATCACTCTTATCTTTTGTGTCAAAAGCTTATTGTTGCTTCCCCGCACAGTAGTGGTAGTGAGGTGTGTAGCATGTGTCACAAGATGGTACTAGAATTCTTATGCTGGTTATCACTGTTGACACGTGCAACATCAAGTGTGGATTACTGGGATGGGCGCAGCGTAGATACCATACGTCGTTCATCATTTCCATTCACATACACATCTTAGCTCACTTTTGTCGTTTAAAAGGAATCTTTGGTCTTCATAGCTTTAATTCTTGGTCTTTCAGGCTTAACCTGATGAAACAGATAAGGTGAACAGCTTGTGTTGTAGTAAATGTGATATGTTTGTCTAATCAAACCTGCCTGGATGGAATCTCTCAAGTTTGATGGCCCCCCAAAGCAGCAATGGCTGTGTGCCCAATGTTTCCGTGCATTTAAAATTTAATACAAATCAGTGTGCCTCTTATTTCTGAAATGTGAGTATCACCTAGCAATTTTAGATAATAATCATACCGAACATTAAACAGGCGAATCGTCGGCTCAAAGCGCCGCAAACTAAACCCAGTATGCACGCTCACGTGAAACACACGCATTCACTGTGAGGACAAACACAAAAACTAGGCAACCGCAGGACATTCGCGTGGTGCTAAGAGTCAGTTCAGCTATTATGCTTTCGAAAATTTTGTTCGCTTGCATTTGAAATTATGAAGTGGCCTGAAACCGGTACCAAAGTGGAGGAGGAGGAAAGGCCGGAGTATCCGGTGAAAGAACTCCTGACGGTCCTGCCGAATCAAAGGTGAAACTTACTAGAGGAGAAAATGTTCGACGCCGGAACCGGGTATCGAACCTCGCACCTTTAGCATTGGTAGCAGACGCTTAACCACTGCGCCAAGGACCGCTCCACATAATAAAATTATTTTTTTTCAGATGCACCAACCGACACATCTGCTGTTCCAGCTCAACGTGGAGAACATGGTTGGAAAAGGCTCAGAAGTGGTAAGCCAAATATTGCATCATTTTTTGTCTTCTTGCTCAAAGACCAACTTCAAACGCACCAAGAAACTCAGTCTCACTACGGACCTGTGTAAGGAGTAAGTTAGTAAAGCCTTGAAGCACGTGACTAACCAGAATGCTAGAGGGTTGTCTAGCCTACTTTGGTCGCTTCGAAATAAATGAAATGCGGAATCTGCCCACATTGTCACAGTTCAAAGCTCACTTAAAGACTTTTCTTTCCTGTCGGGCATTTAACACTTAGCTTATCTTTAGCTAACTGTTGACTGCCTTTTTATTCTGATCATAGAGGAAGTGAATGTAAGGTGTTGGGAAGAGATGGGGTATAAAGTAGTGTATAATCGTGCGTGTGTCTGAGAGAGAGGGTGTGCTGTTGTGCATGCGCAGTGAGTCCAGTGTTTTCCTGGAGAACAGCGCTATACAAGAACTATGTATTATTATTATTATTATTATATTATTATTATTATTATTATATATTATTATTATTATTATATTATTATTATCATTTTATTATTATTATTATTATTATTATTATATTATTATTATTATATTATTATTATTATTATTATTATTAAATAACCGTGCCATTTCTCCGCTTAACTCATTCAGCCCGACGGCCGTATTTCCCAAATTTTGGAGGCGTCATCTAATGACTATGCACCAGCTGTAGGAGATGGATCGACCATGATAATTCAAGGGCAGTGCCAGATTAGCTTGGCGCCGACAGGCGCCAAGCTAATCTGGCACTACCCTTGAATTATCATGTTCGACCCATCTCCTGCTGTACGGCGTCGGGGCTGAATGGGTTAAGCGGAGAAATGGCACGGTTATTTCGAGCGACCAACGTAAGCGGACGTTGCGAGAATTGGATCAGGTCAAAGTTTACAAACTTTAAAAACTTTTTTGTTGACAAGGTTAATTGTTATTGCAATTATGTTTCAGACGTTCACTATAAATAACGTATGAACAAGTCATGTCTAAAAAAAAAAAAAAAAATGCTGCGCATTGCCATTCGGGGTCATATGAAATGTTAATTTCCACTAACGTCATTTGTCTTTTATTAGGCGGAGAAATAGAACGGTTATGTCGATTCGAACGAAGTAAGCTAGAAGAAACTGCCAGTTGTAAAAGGGCCGCGCAAGATATATTGACAAAGAAATAAGAGAGATCGACTCGTTACGTGCCTTGACATTTATATTTGGTTTACTCTTAGAAACTAAAGGGAAGATGGATGAACTAAGGGTTAGTGGAAAAGGAAGGAGGGGGGGGGGAGGGCATTTGCTGTTGTTTCCTTTTGTTTTTAAAAACATTTTTATCTGACCACCTAAAGGCTTCCCTACACGGAGAAACGAAATACACAAGAAACGAAACATTTTCATTGCATCGAAATGCCTCCTCCGCACAAGCAGAAACGCGGTGAAAATTCATTTCGTTTGGTACAGGGGAGGTTACTCTTCACAGACACATGCTCTGGTTGTATCGGTGGATATCGGGTCATATTTCTGACTTCTGACGCTTAAAAAGTAAACATATAAGACATGTGTGCCTTCGCTTACACAATTAAAGTGAATTCCCAACCATATCGAATAAACTCAAGAGCTTTTGAATGCGTAAACAGGGATGTTTCAAGTGAATCGAGGATGCCGCCGTCTCGAAGCTATAGCCGCCATCTTGTAGGCTTCGCAGCGACAGCCGATGAAAGTGGGGTTCAGAAAACTGACCTAAAATCATGTTAGTGGTACTTTAGTGATGATTCTTTACAGATTCTATTTCGAAAATGATCCTCCCGCTTAAACCTTACAGAATCGTGCGTCACATCACGCGTTTTTAGCCATAACAGACCTGACTTCACGCCATCCAGTACGTCAGTGTTAATGGTGTGGCGGCTGATGTTACCCGGCTAGTATGCGGGGTCCCTCAAGGGTCCGTCTTAGTGCCTGTTCTGTTCTCTGTCTACACCACTAAGTTAGGACGTGTGATTGACAAGTACAGGTTAGGGCGACAGTTGTTTGCAGATGACTCTGGTCTCTATGACTCATTTCATCCTGACAGTGTCTCAACTTCTCAGCCAGTGCAGAAAATCGAGTCGTGCTGCCAAAAAATCAAGTCCTGGATGTCAACCAACATGCTGAAGCTAAATGATGATAAGACTGAGGCAATTCTGTGTGGACTCAAGAACAAACTGGGTGTGAAATCTCTTGATGCCATCCGTGTTGGTGAGTCTCTCATCCCTTTCTCCAAGACTGTCAGAGATCTTGATGTCTTTGTCGATACCAGTCTTACCATGGAAGACCATATCAGTGCTGTTGTCAGGAGATGCTACTTCCATTTTCGCTCCCTTGGGAAACTACGACCTGTCCTGACAGCCAAAGCTGCAAATGCTATCGCCGTTGCCCTTGTCCTATCCAGACTGGACTACTGAAACAGCTGTCTTTGGGGTCTGCTAGAGCAACAACTCGGACGTCTTCAACTGGTTCAGAACACTGCCGCCAGAATTGTCACAAGAACCAAAAGAAGGGAGCATATCACACCAGTCCTTAAGCAGTTGCACTGGCTTCCAGTCAAGCAAAGAATTGATCACAAGATTCTCACGTTGTGTCACAAGTCTATAAGTGACCTAGTACCTCCAGGAAATAGTCCCACGCCATAACCCTCTGAGGCAGCTCCGTTCTGCTGTCCGGTCCAAACTCTGCACCCCAAGTGTTGAAAGCCACACAAAGAAGCGACTTGGTTTCCGGGCATTTTTACACTGCGGACCCATCCTGTGGAATGGACTACCACAATCCTTGAGGGACATTGACTGCATTGGCACCTTCAAGAGGCGCCTCAAACCCCTGTTTCTTGAGTTCTAGGACTACTTTGCACCAGAAGTTGCGTTTTTTTTTTTTTTTTTTTTTCCGCCCTGAGCATGCTGCTAGCATGGAGTGGATGCGCATTACAAGTGGACATCATCATCATCATCATCGCTTTACCCGACATCTTCAGTGTTTTGGCTTGAATGACGTCAGATTAACATGTGACCGAGCGGACGACGCTGATTGGGCAACGGGTAGAAATGTTTCTCGGCGAAATGTTTCGCGAATAGAGACAGGTTCTATTGCTCGAAATGTGTCGTTTCGCATTTCGTGAAACGGTGAAATGGAGAAATGTCTGAAATGCGGACATTTCGACGAAATATTCCGTTTCGTGTCTCCGTGTGAGGCGTTAAGTTACCAGACGGTTATGCACAAGGCACGAACATGACTTGCGGTTTATAATATAAACCCAGTACGCAAAGTCCAGCTGGCCGACATCGGCCGACGTTGGCCTACGGCAGCCGATGTCGGCCCGATGGCCGTTTGTGCATTGCTAAGCAGCTGAGCCCCCCTTCCCCCCCCCCCCCCCTATGTTTATGAAATGTTCAACATTTTTGTGTGCTCAGATACACATTAACTCATTTAGTTTAAGTATACTCACAAACCAGAATAGGTGAGGCTAGCGCTGGCAGAATTGTATGCATACCATAAGTTCCGGAGAAAGACATGGGTTATATAAGAGATCTGATGCATCTTTTATTGAAGATGCAGATGATCGGCGTATTTCTCTGTGGGCTGGCGATTGGGTGCCTGATAGGTGGGGGCAGGGGATCTAACTGTTTGTCTGTCCAGCGCTGAGTCGTTCCCCTTGGTATGCATACATATAGTTTAAGTATGTATGCATTTAGTTATTTCAAAATATCATAATCAATTCCCAAGTGCAGGAACACATATGCGTCCCGAAACTTTAGTGATCACCGGAACGTACGCTTTATGTCAGAACCATAAAAGCTAGACTTTCCCATTCGGCGGCAACTGCTGTTGTATGATTACATTAGGTCCATATTATTGTATTAGCTTCACATGACTTTTCAGGCCCGCGAAGGCTGCCGGGGTCCATGTGGGCCTAAAGATGCTTAGATTATCTACGGTGCTATTCAAATTGGTAGTTTCTCCTCATGACACATGCGTGTGCTAGTCTCCGATTTTGGCCGTGACGACTTAGATACATGACATTAATCAGTGAATTTGGACCTCCAAAATCACAGACCAGCACGCATGCACATCTGTACCCAATGCGCAAAAGGCCATCGGGCCGACGTCGGCCGCCGTTGGCCCGCGCACGGCCGTGCGCGGGCCAACGGCGGCCGACGTTGGTCCGACGACCTTTGCGCACTGGGTAGCTCGTAGTCCAAGTGTATACCGAAACATAGCGTTTGACTCCTATTCACCTCTTTTTTACCAAACGGTAATATTCTCAAATGGGTCGGTTAACAGGTTGCTCGGCTGTGTAGCATTTCCGGTTTGGCCTTTCAGAGACGTGTTTACGTGTTAGCGTTGGAAAGTTTTTTGCGAAGTTTTCGTGTATATGCATAGATATTTTGTGTAGCCATGTAGTTATTTAAGTGTTCTGTTTTCAAGTGTATCTCAAGCTAATAACACTATTTCTACACTTTGTTTGGTCTCTACTTTTGGGTGGCAAAATATTCTCATGTTATTTATGAAATGTTTGAGACAACAAAACTTGTATTGCTGCATCATACATGTATACATTAATATAATAATACTGAAAACAATGAAAGAATTGCGAGTAATGCATTCTAAGGATAATTCATGACACAAACACAAAAAAATTGACAATCTGCCAACAAACTCTTTAATTTTATCAGCATGACAATAAATATGAATTACTGGGTACATTACTGGGTACAAGTTTCACTATTGTACCGACAAAACAGAACAAAATAAGTTTCACTATTGTACTGACAGAACATAAAAAGTTGGAGGAAAAACAAAACAAAAAAAAAAAACAAAAAAAAAAAAAAAAAAAAAAAAAAAAACAACAACACATTTACACAAAAGTTGAAGATCACACACGCCCATGATACAAAAACCGTATGAAAATATCAGGGCGTGAGTGAGACAACAACCTGCTGGCATCAGTAGGTAGGCCTTAGAGTCGGTAGTCCTAATCCCTACCAAAAATATGGGGATATAACTTCAACGGAGATTTTGATACGTGCAACAAAACGCTGCGCAAAATAACTACCTCCGCCACGGTTTGGTCCGCTGACGATGCGGAGTACCGGCAATTTAAAGCAAAACTTCCTCGAAACACACATGAACTAGACATAAAAATTCAGACTGACTTGTGTCGCTCGAGTGTGTACGGCCGGCCGATAAAAAACAGGCCATTTCATCGGATAGTGTGCGATGTGATACACTTTTTTTTACAAACAAAAAGGTTTCAAACACGAACAATAACGGCGAATGAAAGGTTTGTGGTCAAAACATGGCATTTGCAACAAGTCATACAGCTTTTTTTCGTTGTTGTGGCAACCTTTTACTGCGCAATGTCGGCCGCTAGATCGGGAACTTGTGTAGGGTTTTGTATTCACAGCTTCCATGTTTGCAAGCAAAACCGGAAGTCGTCCCCAGTAGGTCGAAGGTCATGTTCAAAATGGCCGCACCCATCATTTCTAATTAAAAAGACGTGAATAGTACCCACCAAAAAAACCAACAAAACAACTGAGGGCCTGGCCGGGGTTAGCACATGTGACACAGAGAAGGTCGCCGAGTTTGTATTAAAAAATGATCTGTATGTACGTACTTTGTGTGCAGGTTTCCACCTTCCTTTCCCGTCTGCAGGGTGCGCCCATCGGCTTTCACGTGTACCACCTCTTCACCGTGGACGCTTCAACTATTGTAATGGTATGTTTCACATTGGTTGTCTCCCTCGATTCGCTGCCTCAGCGGCAGCGAACCGAGAGAGCCAACCAGTGTGGATATGTCTTTGCGAGATTCATTGCGAGACGATTGTGTTGACATGGAGCTATAAACGTTGAACTCGGGATACTAATTGAATGATATATTACTCCAGATACCCCTCGGAAAGGTAAAAGGTCACAGGAATCGTCTCCCGCCTTCAATCTCTGCCTCAATTGGTTGGTCCTACGCGAAAGTAATGCTTCCGGATTTCTTCCCACTACCGGTAAATGGTTGCGACAGTAAGCACAGTTGCGGCACTTTGCGGTTCGCCGACATTTCAGCTAAAAATAAATAAAATAAAATAAAAAAAGCCTCCGTCGAATAAAACAGTTGTTAAAATTAACCTAAAGATTAGACAACCCAAAATGTTTGCTATGGACTGAAACCAACGTCATAGTCTGTTTACAACCGGCTTTAGTACAAATACGGCGACCAGACCTTCTCACTGGGGTTGACATTTGAAACCGATTCATTGCCTTCAATGCGGACAAAATCCGCTGCTGACAACACGTTCTTACTCCATATAGTTCACCTTATTACTTGGTTATTGTCGCTTTAAGATATACCAGCAAACAACGTTTCAATTTAGACATAATATTCAAAATGTGGCAAAGCCCTTAAGGCTTACGTGCATGACCGATGCACATAATTCATCTGACCTTCGTGACCTTGGCTGTTTCGACAGGTCACTGAAATAATCAAGTATTCAGGTATTCTAATACATGAAAAGGGTTGGTTTTTGTACATGAAAAATCCATGTTATCTCAAAATTTACGCATTTTTCACTTTTATCAACCCTCTTTGACCCCTGACATTTGTGAATAGTATGCAGAGAAAAGTCTTTTCATCCGCTACCTTTTCTGATAAATTTGTTTGAAATGTTTTGCACAAATGCTGATGTAAACATTTGTCACATCAGTTGCTGATTCCTGTGACCTTTGACCTTTCCGAGGGGTCATCCAAATTAGCATGCACAAGAAGGTCTTACCATTAGGTAGCTCTGTACCAGGGTTGTGATGGTAGGTGTAAATAGTATTTGAGAAAATAGATTTATTGTCCCCAAATGGCTACTTGTGACCTATTTCCTGATCTCTTGTGACCCTTGTCCTTTTCGAAGGGTCATCCAAACTCGTGTACACAGAAAGGTCTTAGCATCAAGTATGGGTTTGAAGATGTAAATAAAATTGTGAAAAATGAATTAAGAGCCCCTGGGAACTAAAAAGTAGTCAACCCCACCCAAGTCCCCCAGGGCAGACCCGGGTGGGGAGAGAGAGAGAGAGAGAGAGAGAGAGAGAGAGAGAGAGAGAGAGAGAGAGAGAGAGAGAGAGAGAGAGAGAGAGAGAGAGAGAGAGAGAGAGAGAGAGAGAGAGAGAGAGAGAGAGAGAGAGAGAGACAGACAGACAGACAGACAGGCAGACAGACAGAGATAAACAGAGAGGTATGATTTGAAATTATAAGGCAATACGACGCTTGATCAATGTACGTCATTCCTGACTTTTGACATGATTTGCATGCATAACTATGAGCTGTACTTTGACATATGTGACATGTATGAAAGACGGAATATGACGCATGATATGTGTACATCACCAGGTGTGCGGCACGATTCTGACGTATGCTTTGGTCATCATCCAGTTCCAGCCGACAGGACCCATCCAGATCGGCACGTACGCCCATACCGAAGCACAACCTTCAGCTTCTGGTCTCATTACAACCCTGGCCCCTCTCGGTGCTGACTGGAACGTCACTACCACGTCAAACGGATAATAATAATAATAATAATAATAATGTACATTTATATAGCGCTTAACCTCCAATGGTGCTCTAAGCGATTTACAAGATCAAAAATCACAAATCAAAAAGTACAAGAAAGAAAACACTACAATAAATGTTACAAAAACTAAAGTGACACATATCAAAAGCTCACACTCACACATACACACACACCGTTACAAGAACAGTTACTGCCAAAGATTGCTGACGCACTGATAATGCATCTAACTATACGCATAAGAAAACATAATAAGACATATTTCGAAGACATACGTTTTTTATTTTGTTTTGTTTTTTAAAACTTTTCTCAGACAATACTTTCATAACGTACATTGCTCGACGCAAAATATACCCCCCCCCCCACCCCCCCCCAAAAAAATAAAAAAAAAATAATAAAATAAAAAAATAAAAATAAAGTAAAATAAATAAATAAACAACAAACAAACAAACAACACATTTTTATATTGAACCTTCAAAGTATTGTTGGTTCATGCATTAATTTCATTTCTCTTGAGCCTTTGCGCCTACATCACCCTACGTCAGGCAAATACCATCTTAGAGCAAATCCCCAAACCCGTCCCCCCCCCCCCCCCCCCCCCAAAAAAAAAAAAAAAGAAAAGGAAGAAGAAAAAAGAAAACAACAACAACAACAAAAAGCAACAAAACAAACAAAACAATACAATCAATCAAACAAACAAACAAACAAATACCCCTTGCACCTTTAAGTAAAATTCAAACCACTGGACTTCCGGTCTGAATTCATTCGATGATTAGTCCCAGAAAGTGACCATCATCAAAATATTTTCTGTTACGCCAAAACAACTGGTACTAGCAAATATTTCATGCACGTTCTGCTTACGTTTGCGTGCAATGTTTTTAAGTCTCTTTTATTTATAGCATATACTTTTTAAAATGGGTCGCGGGGGGGGGGGGGTGTAGGGGGGGGGGGGAGAGTACTGAAAAGGTAGTGCTAGACACCATGAGTAAGATGTCTCTCAAGACCTGTAAGCTAGACCCTGTGAGTTCGTCCCTTCTTTTTGAATGTAAAGATGCAATTGTACCAGTTGTTACAACTATTGTAAATGAGTCCCTCTTGCACGGCACTGTACCTACCTGTTTCAAAACTGCAATTGTTAAGCCGCTCTTAAAGAAACCTTCATTATTTTGATCCCAACAGTTTGAAAAAGTACAGATCCGTATCCAAACTACATTTTCTTTCAAAGCTTCTGGAAAAGATAGTGCTCACGCAGCTGCTAGACCATATCAAGAATAATGGTTTGTGGCATGTGTTCCAGTCAGCATATTAGGTCTATATAGGTATATATAGGTCTAGTCATAGCACTGAGACAGCATTGCTGCGTGTTGTGAATGACCTACTTCCTGCAGCGTTTGATACCATTGAACATGACATTCTACTTGCCCGCCTTTGTGATGTGTTTGGCATTCAAAGCACTGCACTGAAATTTGTCCAATCCTACTTTGTTGGTCGCTTGCAGATGGTTACAGTGGCAGGATTTGAGTCCCACCCTGTTGAGCTGCTTTGTGGCGTTGCACAAGGGTCGGTTTTGGGGCCTGTTCTTTTTACTTTGTATACACAGCCCCTGTCGCATGCCATTGAGCGTCACTTTGTTTCTTATCATTTATATGCAGATGATACAGAATTGTACAAACACTCTCCTCGTGAACATGTTGATCGGATGGTGCAGTGTATGGAGGCTTGTATTTGTGATGTTCAGAAGTGGACCACACAGAACAAGCTCCAGCTGAACAGTGACAAAACTTAGGCCTTCCGAATGACGTGCTCCTCTACGTGCAGGGCTGATGTTTCTGAGTCAATGATGGTGGGCGAGAGCGCCATCTCCTTTTTTAGCTTGGCCCGTAACTTGGGTGTCATTTTTGACAACAGGCTGACAATAAAATAACAAGTGAAGAAAGTTTGCCAGCTTGCTTTCATTGAACTCAGAAGAATCAGCACTTTTCGACAACTGCTGACTGTTGAGTTACCAAAACACTTGTTATCTCCCTTGTGCTGCCCCGAATAGACTATTGCAATTCTCTTTGTCCGGTGTTCCGCAAAACCTTCTTGACCAAATCCAAAGAGTCATGAACTGTGCTGCCCGTCTAATTTTTCGTGAACACATTATGTCTCTACTAGCTGATTTGCACTGGCTGCCAGTTTCATACAGAATTCAGTATAAAGTCTGTGCTATTTGTTTCAACATCATCTCTGGTTCTGCCCATCCTTACTTATCTGATCATGTCCAGCTGTATACACCGTCCCGCTTACTACGCTCTGCTTCAGACACTCGTGTTTTTTTTTTTTTTTTCCGTATGCCTAGACGTAATAAGGTATTGTGCATTTTCGTATTTTGGTCCCATTACATGGAACGCTCTCCCAGCTGATGCGCGTCACCCATAATCTCTCTCCATTTTAAAATCCAAGCTTAAAACACACCTTTTCTCTGTTGCATATACTTAAAGACCATTTTGTCTGCCGGCTCATCATGTGTGTGTGTGAGTGTGTGTGTATGTGTGTGTGTGTGTGTGTGTGTGTGTGTGTGTGTGTGTGTGTGTGTGTGTGTGTGTGTGTGTGTGCGTGAGTTTTCTGCTCCTTGTAAATCAATGTAATTTGGTTGTTGTTGTATTTGATTATTTTTGTATATTGCTTTGTGTTTCATTATTGCGATTGTAAAGCGCCTAGAGCACCTTGGTGAGTAGGCGCTATACGAATTACCTTTATTATTATTATTATTATTATTATTATTATTATTATTATTATTATTATTATTATTTAATAGCATGCCGATGACGATACAGGCAGGCAGATCTAAAAATCGGACAACTAAAGTATCCATATAAAAATTACGTCATGTCTAGTTACGCTAACCTCACTCCTGTACGTACTTCTGGGGGGAAGCGCCGTGTGTGTTTGTGTGTGTGTGTGTGTGTGTGTGTGTGTGTGTGTGTGTGTGTGTGTGTGTGTGTGCGCAGGGGCGGATCAGTTATCTCCAGGTGTGGGGGGGCACTTTTTATTTGGGACCTTCAACCTGACACAAAAAAGGCATACTCGACGCTAAACCTTGCTTCCGGGGGCCGAAAAATCGAAAGCAGAAAATATCAAATAACGAGGGGAGTGGGGGTGGGGTGGGGTGGGGGGGTGGGGGGGTGGGGAGGATGGGGGGGGATGGGGGAGGGGGGGGGGAGACGCCGTGCGTGCGTCTTAACCATTCGCAAAAATATCAAACAAACGGGGGGGGGGGATGGGGGGCGGGATGGGGGGAATGGGGGGGGGGGCAAACACCCCCCCAAAAGGGACTTTGTTATAGTATTTTAAGGAATTTTGGGGTGTCAGAATCCATAAAGACCCCCCCCCCTCAGATCCACCCCTGGTGTGTGTATGTGTACACGAGTACCCATGCTGTTTGTGTACGTACGGGTCAGATACTTTAGGAAATGCTTTCTTCAAGATGTATTTCGGGGAAACTCCGATCATATTTAAATTGGATGTCTCATTAAAGAAAACAATTGCCGTTTATAGAAAGACAGTTGACCCACATCTGAGCCCGTAATTTGTGATATATTCACTTAAAGGTTTGGATAAATATAGCTTAAAGGAAGATATTGGATGAGTTGGATGAGTTCGTTAATCCGCTTTGTACCTCTTCTTCAACTTTTTCGTAAAAAAATAACTCATCGCAGAAATATTTTTTAAAGACGAAGAATTCTCGACTTCAGACAGTGACGTATAAGACGTAAAAGAGTGTTATACGTTGTTGCTGAAATGACGCAAAGCACCAGACACGTCACTGTGTCTGAATGAAACTATTTTCTCTCTCTCTCTCTCTCTCTCTCTCTCTCTCTCTCTCTCTCTCTCTCTCTCTCTCTCTCTCTCTCTCTCTCTCTCTCTCTCTCTCTCTCTCTCTCTCTCTCTCTCTCTCTCTCTCTCTCTCTCTCTCTCTCTCAGAGAACAACAACACACTACTATCATATACAGGTCTTACATAAAGTTCAGCAAAGACGACTTCCTTCATGACCTTACGATCTGTGAACATTTTGTGAAAGTTGTTAAAAAATTACAAGTTTTTTTTTCAGGGCCCTGGAAAGTCTGTCAATTTCAGTCCTTTTTCTTAGTCTGTGAAAGTTTGTAAAAAATGACAACGAGCTGGCAAACTTTTGTCTACTTCTTTTTTTTCTCCCCCAATTTGTGACTATTCCATTGCAAACGATCATGCTGACACTTGTTGCAAGTGATCTGTATTTAACTCTGATCATAAAGTGACTGCATGGCCTTTCTGCTGAACATTCTGATTGGTTGTTTACGCTTCTACCGAAGTCCGCCATTCGCTAAGCGTTCTTTTATTTTGGTATCTCTTGATGCATTAGGCACGGAAACTTCAAATAATTGCTGATACAGAATGATCTGATTAAAGTGTCTAAACCTTCAGGCTTCAGTTTGGGTTTGTGAAACGTTCCTGCTTTTCTGTATGGACCCAGTCCAGAGTAATCAGTGCGTAGATGAAAGATGGTTGCCTGGCTCTCCCTGTTCAGCTTGTTGATGTCATCTGCCCACGGGCTGCAGCCGCCATTCTGCTGTTGCCAATCACTTTGTTAAGAAGTACCCAACGGAGAAAGAAACACGCTTAGAAAAGACGGGTACAACACAATTTATTAATATTTCGGGTAAATACCCTTTGTCAAAATAGACAAACAAACAAACATAGAGATTAGCCGCTACTTATCTTCAATGGCAGAAGGAATGTGGCAACTGAAGGAGGTGACGTAAAATAAAAGAAAAGGAAGAACAAAAGTGCGGAAAAAGTAAAAATGACGTCAACGAAAAATCGCGTAAGAGAGAGAGACTCGGAAAGAACCTGAACACGAGAGACAAGAGTGTATGCAAGCACGTGCAGGAGCGAGCGAAAGAAAAGGCGTGTAGATGAGGCCAGAGAGAGAGAGAGAGAGAGAGAGAGAGAGAGAGAGAGAGAGAGAGAGAGAGAGAGAGAGAGAGAGAGAGAGAGAGAGAGAGAGAGAGAGAGAGAGAGAGAGAGAGAGAGAGAAAGAGAGAGAGAGAGAGAGAGAGAGAGAGAGAGAGAGAGAGAGAGAGAGAGAGAGAGAGAGAGAGAGAGAGAGATGATGATGATGAATCTTTATTTATTCAGGATAAAGCTATTAGGCAACTCAATGCCTGTCTTACAAGCTGTCCTGGAAACAAACAACAGAACAGGAAAATAAACATAGCATGCAAATAATAACAATAATAATAATAATAATAAGAAAAACTACGGAAAAAAAACAAACACAATAGGTGAATCAATGAAAGGGAAAAAAAAAAAAAAAAAAAGTCGTATTGGAGAAGTAGTAACTGCCACCAACACAAAAGTAAGAGAAATAAATGAGTGCATAGCATTAATATTATACTCAGCTAAGACAGTGTCAAAGAATCAGCAGCATCAAGAGCATATAGCGACACCGACAAGACCAATGATTATCAGTTTACAAATGTAAGGAGAAAGAGAAAATACTTGACTTTCACGTGTGATCAACAACAATACTCTTATATTGCAAACTGTGAAGTCAGGCTGAATGGAAGTGCGTTCGCAAAGCTCGTTTAAAATGGGTTTTACCTGAACATGATTTAATGTTCAATGGCAATGAGTTCCAGACAAAACTGCCCGAAAATAGAAGGCTTGACTTGTAGAGATCTATCCTGGGTCGGGGTAAATGAAGCAAGCCATGTCTCGTGTGTAGCTGATGCCTAGGGCTGAAGTTAAATAGCGCGCACAGATACTCGGGGACTTGATAATGAAATATTTTGTGCATGAGGACGCATTTGTTAAATTTGAGTTGTTCCTTCAGTGGAAGCAGGCCAAGAGATTTTATCTTTTGGTCTGTGGAAGTAGGGTGTGGAATAATTATTTTAACTGAACGACGATATAGCGAGTTGACGTTTTTAATATGACGTTCGCTGCATTCGTCCCACAAAGAGGACGCATAGTCACAGTGGCTCTTAATGTGCCCGTGAAAAAACAATGTACAGCACTTTGTACTAAGAATATGTCTAAGTTTAGAGAGCAGAAATACATTTCTGGACAAGGTTTTGCACAAACTGTCAATATGCGACGACCAATTGAGCTGGTCGTCAAGTACAACTCCCAGTAGGCGGTGCTTGGATACCTGTTGGATAGGTTTATCACCAAGTGAAAGTATCAAAGGGGCAGGACGTAGCTGATGCTTTTGGCGGGTTGTTATCAACATGCTTTTGGTTTTAGAAGTACTGAGGAGCATGCGATTATGCGTACACCAATCTAACACTTCATCAAGACTTTGCTGGAGGATACAATTTAGCGTCATGAGACGATCGTCTGATGTATGCAGCGTGGAATCGTCAGCAAAGAGTTCGCATTTTACCGTAGGATTTGAGATGGAAAGAGGCAGGTCATTGATGAATAAAGAAAATAAAAGAGGCCCTAGGATAGAACCTTGGGGAACACCGTGCCTCACTATACCTTCTTTCGAATACCTTCCGTTCGAGTACACCTTCTGTCGGCGGCAACTTAGGTAGGATGAGAAAAACGCAATAGAGTTCAAATCAAACTTATACACTGAAAGTTTCTTTAAAAGAATGTTGTGATCGACTAAATCAAATGCTTTGGTTAGGTCCAGAAAAACTGCACCATTTAATTTGGAATTATTGATTGATGAGAGCCAAGAGTCAACGATGTGAACGAGTGCAGTATGGCACGAGTGTTTAGGTCGAAAACCGGACTGAAGAGATAGGAGTAGGCGTTGATTCTCCAAGAATTGGAGTAGGTGCTTGTGAATGTGTCTTTCAATTGGCTTCGATAATATTGATAACACTGAAATAGGACGGAAATCGTTTGGACTTTTGGGATCTTTACATTTGGGAATGGGGACAACTTTAGCATCTTTCATGGCATCTGGAAAAATACCTTGGGTGATAGAAAGGTTGAATATAAATGTCAAGGAGTCAGCTGTGTATGGAAGTGACAATTTCAGTACCATGTTATTTATTCCATCCAGGCCACACGATTTACTGGTTAGAGTAGAAATATACTTACCAACTTCAAACACTGTCATAAGAGGTATGGAGAAGGACGCACGTGCTGCAGACTCACAGTGTGTGCGCAGTTTAGCAGAACAACTGTAACTATCACTGCAAGTGGGAAAAGACTGTACAAGGGACTCAGCGATATTTAAAAAATGGGAATTGAAGTCGTCTGGATCCATGCCTAGAGATGTAGCAGCAGGGATGGAACTTTTCCGCTTAGTAAACAAATTGATTGCATTCCAGACACTTCGGGTATCTTTACCCTCTGCGATAACTTTTTCCGCAAGCGTTTTCTGTGCTTTTCTAACTAAGGATTTTACAAAATTACGTTGTTTTTTAAAATCTGCAAATTTTTTCTGCCGTTTTAAGTCATCTCTTATTTTCATCGCATGAATAATGTCCTTTGACAACCAAGGCGGAAGGGTAGGGGTTTTAATTCGTTTAGTCCTGAGTGGGGCATGTTTATCTAGGACCCAAAGAAACAGCTTGTACCAAAGCGTTAGGGCTTCATTGGGATCATTAGTGTTATAAATAAGGTGAAAGGGCATGTTCGATAGGTCTCGAAGAAAGTCATCAGTGTTGAATTTTTTGTAAGACCTGTAGGTGATAGTAGTGTGTTGTTTGTGCTGGGGTTTATCACGTTTAACTGAAAGATGAAAACAAGTAGGAAAATGATCACTAATGGCTACATTTGGCACATGGACGTTCTTGACAGCAGATACATGTGTAGTGTAGATGTGGTCAATCAATGTGGCGGATGACAAAGAAACTCGTGTGGGAGACCGAACCATCTGTTGCAGGCCAAATAATGAGGTGGTGTAATTCCACGCCGCATGACCAGTCGTGAGAAGGTCAATATTAAAATCGCCTAGAAGGTGTATGTCTTTGTTGTTACGTAATTGCACCTTATCCATCATGGTAACAAAATCATCATACCATGAAAATGTTGCTGAAGGGGTGCGATAAATAAAACCGATAAGTGTGGGGGAAGATTTATCGCATTTCAATTCAAGGAATAAACTTTCCACGTGACTAGACTCTAAATCCATACGGCGGGTAACGTATTGGCGGATAGAGTTATGAAGGTAATGATAATAATAATGCATAGCATTTATATGGCGCATTTCTCATATTTGTAATATAACTCAATGCGCAGAATGTAGCCGCGAACTGAACCCAACAAGCACGCTCACGTGAATCACACGCATTCACTCACACACTGTACGTAAACACAGAACATTCACGTGGTGCTAAGGGCAAGCTCAAGCGAGCTACACGGTATTTGGAAATCGTTTTTGTATTTGAAATTTTATTAAGTTGGCTGAAACTGATACCAAAGGTACACAGCTATACCTGTATGACCAGCAGATGATGCATCTCTACGGAATATAGTATAATTATGAATGGAGATCGAGTCGTCACTAATATGTTCTCTGAGTCTAGACTCCGTAAATCCAAATACATGAAAGGGTTGGGGTTGTGAAAGTAAAACAGTGGCGTCGGGCACTTTGTTGTATAAATGATAGATGTTAAGATGCCCTATTCGTAAATCTTGCTTTTGCAGCGAACACTGGGGTACAGTTGGGCTACAGGCAGGCATGATGAATGAACACGTTAGCGGATAAATGTGTACGAAATTCAAATAAGAACAAATGAATGCGTATGAACGCTAACAAAGTTAAACAAAATACAGGAGAAACTACAGAGCTGAAATTTAAGCTCTGTCACTGTCTCTGTAGGCAACGTCACTCCCCACGTCGGGGAAATAAAGTTTTGATACGTTCTGTAGGCAAATGAGTCACTGATAATATACCGTATCTGCGATATAAATACCGGCTCCTTAGCGTCACGTCCCGCGTAGGGGAAATAATGTATCGTGACGTTCTGAAAAGCGAATGAAATGAGTCACTGATCGTAGACCGTATAATATACGATAAAGACATAGGCTCTTTCGCTATAACAAGAAGAGTCTATTACCTCAGTTTTGAAAGAAAAGGAAAATGCAGGAAGATAATGATCGTCACACACTATACACAGAAGCAAATTCGGTGCACGAAATAAATCCAAAAGGCTAATCAATTAATACGCTATAGATTCAATGTCGGACACTAAACAGTTTGCCAGATTGTTAGATTCAGACGTCAGAAAATGATCACGGTGTGATGCTCCATCTACTGAGTGTGGGCAATATATGAGAGTGAAGGTGGGTGCCACACTGGGTGGCTCCGTCGACTCACAGCAGAGAAGCGAGGGAGACAACACATGGACTGATAAATACGACAATTACACATCATGGTACGCCGCGCAGGTTGTCTCCGTCGATACGCCAGAACGAATCGAGGGAGACAGTGAGCGTGGGTTGAGAATGTCACTGTACTCAGGCAAGGGATGATGAGTAGACCACACTGTTTGTCCCCATCGATCCACCGATGAGAATCGAGGAAGGCAACCAGGGTGGGTTCACACTACAATGCACTCAGACGAGGGTCTCATAATGCCGCCCCTGATATTCTGGACAGGTGATGTAGGAAACACGCTGCGAGGTCATTGACTGGGGATAATGTGGGGTGGGGAGGAGGGGAACGTTATAGCTGAGTTCAATGGGCAGGTGACCGTTACGGTGCAAGCCTCCTAGAGGCGCCACGGGGGGTCCGTATTGCAGGGGGTCGTCACACAGAGTTGGCCGCAGTCCAGGCTGGTGGGCAAAGCTAGACCGCACAGAGGGCAGGGTTGCACGAGCAGTGGACCTAAGGTTGAAAGCAAGTCGCAAGGCCCCCTCAGTGCTTGGATGGAAATTATCATACTGTCTGTAGAGCAGTTTACGTGGGGCCCCACCACGAGACAGAAACACTGGCACGTTGTCAATGTACAGAGCCCTCGCCTGATCACACGCCGCCATCAGGTTCCTGTTGGAAGGTATGATGGCATTGTTGGCGGGGTGTCGACCAAAAGCAGGCAGGACAGACGACATTTTGACGGCGGCGCATGGAAACTTAATTTTGACTAGTGTGAGGAGTTTGGCCCAGGTGTCCACACTGATCACTTGTCGGCGTTTGCATGTGTTGATGCCGACATGCAGCACGGCTAAAACAATGTGCGGTGCAGGAGGCTGCATGTCGAGCCACGCCATCAATTCAGCAATGGACATCCCCGGCACGCAGATCTTCTGCAGAGGTACAGTCGGTGATACAATCCTGCTACCCACTTCTCGCAAGATTGAATCACCTATTAGCACAGCAGGGACCCCAGGCCAAATCCTCTCTTTGGTCAAGACGTCGGCGGGGAAGGGGTGATCCTGATGTTGACTCTGATTGGGGCGGCACGTGTTGCGTAGCGACCCCGTGCCTGTGTCTTCGGCCTGGTCGTTCTTGTTGCCGTCAACAGAGAGGGCAGCAAAGCGATTGGACACAGGCACGGCGCCGGCGACTACAACGTCACGGTATGAGGCTCGGCCAGTGTTGTGTGCGGGCTGGCTCGGCGAGGGAGTGGAAGGGGTGAGGCCGGAGTTTTCAATGGATAAGGGGGAAGCCATACCAACTGAGCGAATCTTGGCAAGGTTGGTGGCAGGCGGGGAATGGTCCGCGGGAACGGACCGTCGGGGCTGAGATGAGGCTAGGGATGGGCCAGGCTTGGTTGACAACAGAGTGCAACCCGTATGTGTATCTGTAATCTGCTTCGTGGTAGGCGGGGAAGTGATGCGCAGGGAAGTGAAGATTTTGTTGTGGTCACCAAGCTGAGACCTGAGTTTTTTGTTTTCAGCCTCCAGTGACTTGACACGACAACTAAGCTGTTCAAGCTGCTGCTGGAAATCGGCCTTGATGTCTCGAATCTCAATCCGGACCAGCTCTCTCACCTCCTTCTGTAAATCATAAACTGCACACATGGCCGTGTCGTGCTGAGAGCTGATCGCAGCACCGAGACTATCAACAACACGGCCGAGTTCCGTTAGCTTCTTGGCCGTGTCAGCTTGGAGCCTGGAAGTTGACGGTTGCAAGGCAGAACCGGCGTCGGGGAGAGGGGGGCAACCGCCCGGGCTGTCACAGTGGTAACTGGCCGCAGATGGGGTGGCGTCACAGGAACAGCCACTGTGGTCCAAGCTGGCTGAAGCAACATCGGCACCGCCAGTCACGCTGATTGAGTCTGCACTGTCAGTCATATCAGTGGCGCTGTCTTGGACATGATCGTTATTGGCACTTCCTTCTACCTGCTCAAGACCTACACCGACCGTGTCCGTTGCGCCAGTGTTAGTGAGCTGTGAGCACATAGTGGCGCATGGTGGCAGTGCTCGTTGATCAGGCGATACACCAGACATGCGATAAGTGGGGAGGAGTAGGTTCACGACTGACCTCAGTTTGTCGAATTCCTCTTGCACCCAGTCCACACACGCCTTCCCCTGAACTAGAATTGTGCCCGTGGTATAGTAGATGGAGATTTTCAATAGTTTATTTCCATCTAGCGAGAGATCAAGCACAGATTTAAAAAGCTCAGGAGGAAGGTCAATGGCCAGGGGGTGGTTGAGGGAGAGCGTCTTAGTGTGGTCTTTTTGGAAGTCAGCCCATGTAGAAGAAAGCTCAGGGGGTTTGTATGCAAACTGGTATCGTTCTCTTAAAGCATGCCTCCACACCGGCAAGTTAAGACCATTCGTTTCAAAAGTGATCTGATGCCAGTCTTTTGATTTCTTAACTTTTTCCAAGTCAATGGAGCATTTGGCTTTGATAGATCTCGTGTTAGGGGGCATGGCTAAAGTTTAGTGTCCTTCACTGGAGTGAACTAGTCCGCCAGCTTGCTAACACGAACACACTGGACAGTCATACATGGATGCATTGGCAGGGAGCTGTAGAAATGGTACCACAGTGCAAGGAAGTAGTAATATGCCAGTATGATACCAGTGCGATATAGGGATAGAGGTTTTCTTGCGAGCGGGAGGCAAGTGATCGACGTCAGCGCTCATGTTCCAAGTGACGCACTGGGTACTCAAGTTCCATATGACGCGTCAGCCGCTCTAGTTCCACAGAACGCGTGACGCAAATGTACACAATCATTGAATCAATGTTATCAATGCCAAAAGTAAATTTTCAGTTTGTTGACAAAGAATTTTGAAATAATGATTACACGCTCACCTGGAAAAAGCAGAGCTAAGTCAGAAGAATCACGAACACACACAAAGTCAAGTCAGGAAACCCAACAGACCCGTTGAAGTACTCCGATGTTGGGCAGAGACGAATACCGCGGAATGAAAAACGGTATCAGGAGGATCACCGACCAACTCGAAGTAACAGTTCCTGAAGGAACGTGAGTTTTTCCAAGCAAGCAAGCAAACAAGCACTGATGAAAACACTCACAACAATTAATCCAGGAATTCGAAAACACACTTGGTGCAGTGATGCACTCAAGGTGAGTGTAGGTTAACGAACGTTCTGGAACATAAATAACTTTTCAAGTGCTCATAGCGATCGCTCAGGATTATTTATCACAAAAATAGAAATCCATGACTATTGCACACATGCACACAGCGCACTTCAAGAAGTTAAATCCAGATGCATATAAGAAATACACATTCCCAGTGGAGGTTTGAAAGAAGTATTCTGGACAGTGTAACCCCGGTGGCGCAAGAGAGAGAGATCAATCACTTTGTTGTTGTAGTGTCTCCATTCCCAGCTAGTCCAGAAGCGCCTAGAGCACCTTGGTGAGTAGGCGCTATACAAATTACCTTTATTATTATTATTATTATTATTATTATAAGAAAATCGGACAACTAAAGTATCCATATAAAAATTACGTCATGTCTAGTTACGCTAACCTCCCTCCTGTACGTACTTCTGGCGGGAAGCGCCGTGTGTGTGTGTGTGTGTGTGTGTGTGTGTGTGTGTGTGTGTGTGTGTGTGCAGGGGCGGATCAGTTAGCTCCAGGTGGGGGGTGGGGGGCACTTTTTGGTTGGGACCTTCAACCTGATACAAAAAAGGCACACACAACGCTATAACTTGCTTCCGGGGGCCGAAAAGTCGAACAACAGAAAATATCAGACAACGGAGGGGGGGGGGGGCGGCGGCGGGGGGGGGGGGCGGGGGTGGAGGGGGGGGGGGAGACGCCGTGCGTGCGTCTTAACCATTCGCAAAAAATATCAAACAAAGTGGGGGGGGGGGTATCCAAACACCCCCAAAAAGGGACTTTGTTATAGCATTTTAAGGAAATTTGGGTTGGGAGGGGAGGGGGGGGGGGGCAGAACCCATAATGATCCCCCCTCAGATCCACCCCTGGTGTGTGTATGTGTACACGAGTACATACGCTGTTTGTGTACGTACAGGTCAGATACTTTAGGAAATGCTTTCTTCAAGATGTATTTCGGGGAAACTCCTATCATATTTAAATTGGATGTCTCATTAAAGAGAACAATTGCCGTTTATAGAAAGACAGTTGACCCACATCTGAGCCCGTAGTTTGTGATATATTCACTTAAAAGTTTGGATAAATCTAGCTTAAAGGAAGACATTGGATGAGTTGGATGAGTTTGTTAACCAGCTTTGAACCTCTTCTTCAACCTTTTCGTAAAAAATAACTTATCGCAGAAATATTTTTAAAGACAAAGAATTCTCGACTTCAGACAGTGACGTATAAGACGTAAAAGACTCACTGTTATACGTTGTTGCTGAAATGACGCAAAGCACCAGATACGTCACTGTGTCTGAATGAAACAAATTTCTCTCTCTCTCTCTCTCTCTCTCTCTCTCTCTCTCTCTCTCTCTCTCTCTCTCTCTCTCTCTCTCTCTCTCTCTCTCTCTCTCTCTCTCTCTCTCTCTCTCTCTCTCTCAGAGAACATATTAGTGACGAGGTATCGATATCCATTCATAACTATGCTATATTCCGTAGAGATGCATCATCCGCCTGTCATTCCGGTATAGCTGTACACAACTATATCTGTCAGCACGTTGCCCGGAGTTAGAACCTAGTCATGTAGAAAGTTTATTATTTGAACTGAAATGTGACAAATCTTCCCTTACACTAACATAATTTATTTATCGCACCCCCTCAGCTACATTCTCATGGTATGGTGATTTTGTCATAAGGTGCAAAAACGTAACAACAAAGACGTACACCTTATAGGGGATTTTAATATTGACCTGCGGAAGAATGGTAATGCGGCGTGGAATCACACTACCTCATTATTTGGCCTGCAGCATATGGTTCGGTCTCCCACTGGAGTTTCTTTGTCATCCGCCACATTGATTTACCACATCTACACTACAAATACACCAGCTGTCAAAAACGTCCATGTGCCGAATGTAGCCATTAGTGATCACTTTCCTAAATTGTTTTGATCTTGCAGTTAAACGTGATAAACCCCAGCACAAACAACACACTACTATCATATACAGGTCACATAAAGTTCAGCAAAGACGACTTCCTTCATGACCTATCAAACACGCCCTTCACCTTATTTATAACACTAATGATCCCAATGAAGCCCTAGCGCTTTGGTACAAACTAGTTCTTGGAATCCTAGATAAACATGCCCCACTAAGGACTAAACGAGTTATCACCCAACCCTTTCGCCTTGGTTGTCATGCAATGAAAATAAGAGATGATTTAAAACGGCAGAAAAAAGATTTTCAGAAACAACGTAATCTTGTAAAATCCTTAGTTTGAAAAGCCCAGAAAACACTTGCGAAAAAAGTAATCGCAGAGCGTAAAGATACCCGAAGTGTCTGGAATGCAATCAATTTGTTTACGAATACGGCTACCTCTTTAGACGAATTCAGACGACTTCAATTCCCACTTCTTAAACATTGCTGATTCCCAGCTCTTTCCTCCAGCAGTAACACTGATAGTTAAAGTTGTTTTGATAAACTTCCACACACACGGTGAGCCCGCAAAAGGTGCGTCATTCTCCATACTTCATATGCCAGCGTTTGAAGTAAAAAGGTAAATATTTATACTCTAACAAGCAAATTCGTGTGGCCTGGATGGAATAAACAACTCAGTACTGAGATTGTTCCTTCCTTACACAGTTGAAACCTTTACATTCGTATTCAACCCTTCTCTCGAGCAAGATATTTTTTCCAGATACCATGACAGATGCTAAAGTTGTCCCCATTCCCAAATGTAAAGATCCCCAAAGTCCAAAACGATTTCCGTCCTAATTCACAGTTATCAATATTATTGAAACCGTTAGAAAGACACGTTCACAAGCACCAACTCCAATTCTTGGAGAATCAACGCCTACTTATATCTCTTCAGTCCGGTTTTAGACCTAAACACTCATTTCATACTGCACTCGTTCACATCGTTGACTCTTGGCTCTTATCAATGAACAATTCCAGATTAAATGGTGCAGTTTTTCTGGACCTGGATTTAGTCGATCACAACAATCTTTTAAAGAAACTTTCAGTATATACGCTTGATTCGAAGTCTATAGTTTCTTTTTCTCCTACTACCTAAGTAACCGCTGACAGAAGGTTTAATCGAATGGAAGGTATTCGAAAGAAGGTATAGTCAGGCACGGTGTCTCCCAAGAATCTATCCTAGGGCCTCTTTTATTTTCTTTATCCATCAATGAACTGCCTCTTTCCATCTCAAATCCTGAGGTAAAATGCGAGCTCTTTGCTGACGAGTCAACACTGCATAATCAGACAAACGTGAAACAACACTAAATAATATCCTCCAGCAAAGTTTAGTTGAAGTGTACGCAAAATCGCATGCTGATCAGTACTTCTAAAACCAAACGTATGTTAATAACAACCCGCCAATAGCATCAGCTAAATCCTGCCCCAATGAAACTGTCACTAGGTAATAAACCAATCCAATAAGTTTCCAAGCACCACTTACTGGGAATTGTAGTTGACGACAGTTTGTGCAAAACCTTGTCAAGGAATGTATCTGATCTCGAAGCTTAGACATCTTGGCTTGACTTCGCGAACGAAGATTTTATAGGGGTTGTCCACGACGTCTGCAGGCATGTTCGTGGCTGCGGAGGCCAATCCGGGACAGGCAGGTTCGACCGCAGTGGCTGCAGGGGAAGGTCTGGCCAGGGTTCTGATTTTCGACATCTCTGTTTTTTCTCATGAGCCGCTTGTCCTTAAGGCTAGCTCTGCGAGAGTTCCTCAAAGGAGACGGCTGCCTTGTAAATGGTGGAGCGCCAGGTGTCGTGGTCCGCAGCAAGCGAAGACCACTGGCGGTGGTCGACTTGGCAGGCACTAAGTGACTTATTGAGACCGTCTTTGTATCTCTTCTTTGGTGCCCCTCTGTCTCGGTGTCCAGTGGCGAGCTCGCCGAACAGGGTGATCTTGGGTAGGCGATGATCCTCCATCCTGGAGACTTGCCCCGCCCAGCGAAGCTGTGTCCGCAGCAACAAAGCTTCGATGCTCACAGTTTCCGCCTGTTCAAGGACCTCGACGTTGGTGACATAGTCACTTCAGTGAATGCCGAGGATGGTATGCAGGCAGCGCTGGTGGAAGCGTTCGAGGAGTCGCAGTTGGCTGCGGTAGAGGGTCCAGGACTCGGAACCATACAACAGGGTGGTGAGGACGACAGCTCTGTACACGCTGATCTTGGTGTCATTTTTTAGCTGTTGATTGTGCCACACCCGCTTGAATAGTCGCCCGAAAGCACTGTTCGCTTTTGCCAGCCTGTTGTCCAGTTCCTTGTCCAGCTTGACATCTGACGCGATGACGCAGCCAAGGTAGGTAAATTGGTGTAGAGACTTCAGTTCGGTCTCGCCAGTGGTGATGTGGGGAGGACAATGCTCTTCCTTGGGTGCCGCTGATGAAGGACCTCTGTCTTTTTCAGACTGACATCAAGTCCAAAGAGCTGGTAGCATCTGCGAAGTAGGACGTGATGCGCTGCAAGGCTCTCTCTGTGTGTGCAACAAGGGCAGCGTCATCAGCAAAGAGCAGCTCACGAATCAGTCGGTCTAGGGTTTTGGTGTGGGCCTACAGTCGCCTGAGGTTGAACAGGCTGCCATCGAGACGACACCTGAATGTACACTGCGTCGTCATAGTCGAGGTCCACTGTGGCCTGCTTCAACATCATGCTAAAGAAGATGGTAAAGAGGGTTGGTGCCAGCACACAGCCCTGCTTCACGCCGTTGAGAATGGGGAATGGTTCTGAGAGGTCACTGTTGAGTCTGACCTGGCCTTGCTGGTCCTCGTGGAGCTGGACGATCATGCTGAGGAACTTTAGGGGACAGCCAAGTCGCTCCAGGATCTGCCACATGCCTTGCCTGCTCACAGTGTCAAACGCTTTTGTTAGGTCGACAAACGTTACGTACAGCCTTTTTTCTGCTCGCGGCACCTCTTCTGAAGCTGTCTCAGCACAAAGACCATATCGGTGGTACTCCTGTTGGCTCTGAAGCCACACTGGCCCTCTGGGAGGTGGTCTTCAGCGATGGCAGGTACCAGTCGATTCAGGAGCAGTCTTGCAAGAATTTTCCCGGCAATGGACAGCAGAGTAATTCCACGTTAGTTAGAGCAGGCAGACTTCTCTCCTTTGTTCTTGTACAAGGTGATGATGACTGCATCATGGAGATCCTTTGGTAGTGTTCCTTTCTCCCAGCAGCAGAGAAAGAGGTCGTGGAGCTTGATGTGCAGTGCTGGGCCGCCATGTTTCTAGATCTCGTGCGGGATTCCGTCAATGCCTGCTTCTTTGCCACTGGACCACCACTCTTTCTGGAGCTCACTAAGCTTGCGTTGGAGACTGCTACAGATGAGGCGGAAGGCAGACTTCTTCACAGGGCAGGAAGGCTGGGCTAGGTGGGCCTGGTGGGCGGCTCTTTTTTCTACTAGAAGTTCCTGGATCTCTACGTCGTTTTCGTCAATCCAGTCTTTGTTCCTCTTTCTAGCAAAGCCCAAGACTTCCGCAGAGGATTTTGCAATAGCAGTTTTCAGTTGTTCCCAGAGTGTTTCAGGGGAGGGGTCTGCTGGATCAACTGTGTCTTTGAGCATGCGCTGCGAATCTGTCTGAAAGGAGGCTTTCACGTCGTCACGCGGAAGGCTGGCAACATCAAGCTTTTCTTGGAGGGGGGGGGGGGGGTTCTTGGGTTTCAGCTTGAGGCGGAGCCTGAGTTTGCAGCGGACAAGGCAGTGGTCAGTGTGGCACTCTGCGCTGGGCATCACTCTGGTGAGGAGGATGTCACTGCGATCCCTCTGACGCACTAGCACATAGTCGATAAGGTGCCAGTGCTTGGAGCGAGGATGCATCCAGGTGGTCTTTCGACTGTCCTTTTGCTGGAAAGTAGTGTTGGTGATGACAAGTTGCTGCTCTGCACAGAACTCCAACAGTAGGCGGCCATTGTCATTGCAGTTCCCAACACCATGCTTGCCGTGGACTCCTTTCCAGGCTTCAGAGTCCTGGCCCACTCTGGCATTGAAGTCGCCAAGGATGATGACTTTGTCGTCTGCAGGGGTGCTCTGTAGGAGGCTGCGCAGGTCAGTGTAGAACTTGTCTTTTTCTGCAGGCTCTGCCAGGAGGGTTGGGGAGTACACACTGAGAAGGGCGACGTATTGCTGGTGTCTCAGTGGGAGGCGCATGGGCATGATGCGGTCAGAGTGACCCGTTGGTAGGTTTTCCAGCTTAGTCGCAATGGAGGTCTTGACCATGAAGCCCACGCCTGAGAGCCGTCTTTCTGATGCAGGCCTACCTGACCAGTAGACGGTGTATCCAGCGCCAAGTTCTTCGAGGCTGCCTCCGTCCGGAATGCGTACTTTGCTGAGCGCGGCGATGTCGATGCATGGGCAATGAGGGCGGAGCGACGTTCAGGGCTTCCGCTGTCTGCTGTGTCGAGCATGGTTCGGATGTTCCAGCATGTTACTTTGAGTCCGGTCGTGGTCGTCATGAGAGTGGATCGGTTGTTGTTTCTTGTTTTTTGACCTCAGGAGAAGATGCCCGTTGACCGCGGCTAGCTAACTGGGGTTGCGAGGGGATGAGCTTTGGTTAGGCCACCTTTTCTAGGCCCCTCTCCGTGTGGAGCAAGCAGTGCTGTCCCTAGAGAAGGCTGCTTGGTCGTTCAGGGTGTGCCGAGTGACGTTGTCATCCCCAGGTCAACATCAGGCGACCAATATCCTGAACCGCCTGCATGCAGGTTTGGGACTGCGGCTTCCAGTGACATCTTTCACCTGCCGTTTTGCCCCTTGCCCATCGCTACAGGAATTGGAATGGTCAGTGTCATGGTCCGTGGACGTTTCCTAAAGCTTGCGCGGTGGAGCCTTTTGGTGGAGTGCAGTGTGCACAGTACTGGCCCCACCCTTTAAACCCTTGGTTCGTCTGCCATGGCCTAGCAAGCTGGGACGGTGGCATCGAGGTCTTCGGGTCGTAGGTTTTATATCAAACTGTCCTTGTCATAGTCTCTGGCTCAAAAGCCTTCCCCGGAGACACGGAGGCTTTGATGTCAGGGTTTTCCTCCCTTAGCCTTTCCGCAGCCAAGCGGCCAGGCCTGCAAGGCAGCAGGACAATGAATTATTTTCGAGGTTATCTCCTCTAGATCCCCGTGTTTAGCCTGGGGGCTAGTGCTGCCCAGTTTTGGGGGTCACCTCGAAAGGATGTGGCCAGGGACCACGCACGGGCGGTCTTGGGATAGAGGGATGCTATGCTAGTCCGGAGGGATTACACACGAGGGTGCCTCACAAAGGCCAAGAGGCCCTAGACTAGGGAGATCCCGGAGGAGGCTCTGTAAGAGTTCCCCACTACCCGCACCACCAACGCAACTCGTCCCCTGGGGCCCCCACCCTTTGAGTCAGGCAGAGACCCCTTGACATACCCGAAGCTTAGACATATTCTTAGTACAAAGTGTTGTACATTGTTCTTTCACGCATACATTAAACGCCACTGTCACTATGCGTCCTCTATGTGGGACAAATGCAGTGAACTTCATTTTATAAAAAATCAACTCACTATATCATCGTTCATTTAAAATAATTATTCCAAACCCTACCTCCACAGACGAAAAAAAAAATCCCTCGGCCTGCTTCCACTGAAAGAACAACTCAAATTTAACAAATGCGTCGCCATGCACAAATTATTTCACTACCAAGCTCCCGTATATCCGTGCAGGCTATTTAACTTCATTCCGAAGGCACCAGCTTAACATGAGCAATGGCTTGCTTCATTTACCGCGCCCCGGGATAGATATCTACAAATCAAGCCTACTATTTTCAGGTAGTTCTGTCTGGAACTCATTGCCTCTGAACATCAACTCGTTTTAAACGTACTTTGCACACTCACCTCCAATCAGCGTGACTTCACAGTTCGGCTGATAAACATAGTACTGCTGATGACAGGTAAACGTCAAACATTTTCTCTTTCAGCATACATTCGCTAACTGAACGTCTATTGAATTGCCGGTGTCGTTCGGCATCGACCCAACCTCGGCCAAAGTGACATATACTGCTCACAAATAGTAAGGTATATTAACTTTTCAGCTTGAATTACTAAAAGTCCTTAGAATGGATATAATCATGGGTATATCAGTGATTAGCCCTCCCACTGGCCTACAACTTCACAACATTGGTCTTACATGCAGTGTTCACAAAAAGTAAATGACCTATTACTTGTAGTTTGAATTACAAAAATGTCCCAAAAAGGTTAACCAGAAATCAGACCAACAAGGTTACTGCAGTTTGCAGATGCGAGGTGTTTTCGGACATTTGAGTAATTCAAGCTGAAATAATGAAGTCCCTTACTTGAACACTAAATGTCATACTATGTTGTAAAATTGTAGGCCAATGGGATGGCTAATCACTGATATAACCGTTATTATATCCATACTGAGAACTTTTAGTAATTCAAGCTGAAAAGTTAATGTACCTTACTATTTTTGAGCATTATATGTCACTCTGGCCGAGGCTGGGTCAACGCTGAGGTGGGGACCCAACATCTCTCTCTCTCTCTCTCTCTCTCTCTGACAGTTTGATTTGAGGAAACTAAAACTATCTCATTAAAGGGTTAAAAGACCGTTTATAGAAAGTCGGTTGCCCCAAATTAGAGTCCGTAATTTTTGTCATATTCACTTGAAACAGAGTTTGCATGAGAAGGACAATAACAATTAAATCTATGCAGAATTTAAAAAAAAAAGGAAATAACCTCGACTTCTGCAGAAAATCAAACAGTGACGGTGACGTAAAAGTAGCTACTCCGTTACCACGCAGACATCTAGGCAATACTCTAGATATGATATCTCTCTCTCTCTCTCTCTCTCTCTCTCTCTCTCTCTCTCTCTTGGGCCCTCTTCTATTCATACTATTTATTAATGATCTACCGTTGCATATCACTAATTCTGACGTTAATTGTAATCCATTTGCTGACGATACGAGTCTTCATGTTTCTGGCAAAAAAAAAAAACGACGGACATTAGCCATAGTTTACAATGCAGTCTCAATGAGGTATCTGACTGGTGTAGACAGAACCATATGGTTCTTCACCCAGCAAAAACAAAGAGTATATTAATCGCCACGCGGCAAAAACATCAACGCCGACTACAGCCATTACAATTACAATTAAACGCTGAACCTGTTGAACAAGTCACTGAGCGTAAATTCTTAGGAATACATGTTGACGAACAACTGTGCTGGGAGACCCATATAAATGCTGTTTGTAAGACCATTGCTAAAAACACTTTCTTATTGTCCCAGCTTAGACATGTAACGGATACAAATACCCGTAAACTGTTTTTTCATGCTCATATAAAGTCCCATGTTGATTATGTCTCCACAGTGTGGGACAGCTGCAGTGATGTCCACATAAAGAGATTAAACTCCATATACAAAAGAGCTGTAAAAATGATAGATAGACGCCCCATCCCTACCACAGACAAATTTAGACATTTAAACATTCTCGGTCTGCGTCAGCAACTTACATTAAACAAATGCGTCTTTATGCATAAGATACTGAATAATATGACACCCCATTATCTAATCACTAAATTTATATCTCACCAAGAACGTGAACGGACCTCAAGAAACAATACCTTACCCCTACCACTGCCAAGAATTGACCTTTTTAAAACTAGTATGTCATTCTCTGGTCCGTTTGCTTGGAATTCTATCCCTGCACATTTGAAAACTATTACCTCACCAGGAAGTTTTAAAACAAAACTTTTTGATTACCTGATGAGTCAGACTTAGTACGTTTCTCAGGTACTGTAATATTTCCTGTACCTCATGTATTTCATACAGATGGTTTTTATATGTGTGTGCGCATGTGTGTGTGTGCTCCTGTTTGTTTGTGCGTGTGGGTGTATGTGTGAGCGGCGCGCGCGCGTGCGTGCGTGTGTGCATGTGTGTGTGATGAGTATTATTATTTTTTCTGTATATAATGATGCTATTGGGTTTTGTATGTACATATATATTTTATAGTTTCCCTTCCTTTTTATCCTGTAGTTAGCAACGGCAAGTTTGTAAAATGACGATTTGTTTTTTGTCGAAACTTTTTACCGTTGAAAAATAAAGTTTCATCATCATCATCTCTCTCTCTCTCTCTCTCTCTCTCTCTCTCTCTCTCTCTCTCTCTCTCTCTCTCTCTCACACACACACACACACACACACACACACACGCACGCACGCACACACACACACACACACACACACACACACACACACACACACACACACACACACACACACACACACACACACACACAAACCGTTGTGCTTCCAAAAAGCATGCTCGTGTATAGTTGACGCATCTAGTTAGGTCAACCTCAATTCACACAAACTACCGCAAGACTGAAATTGTAGCGTAACAGTCAAGTTTGTCACCATTTTTCTCCTCAAGTCTAGAGGGCAAAGTGAGACTCTTATCATGAAAAATAAGAAAATAATAATGACGTTTTTCAAACCAGTGACTCATTTGCCCGGTGCCCCTTATACAGCTCACAGACGTATTGACAAATCTGCGGGGGCTTTTTTTAATAGGAGATATTTCAACATCAGAAACAGATCAAGGACAACAGGTAGAGACCATTGACAGCGAGGACATCTCTCATATAAAAAGGACTTTGTGGGTTATGGCTCTCATATAGAAGAAACTTTGTTTATGCCATCTTGTTATTGTGTGTAGTTGTTTGTGACTCACTGAGCATTCATTTTTGTTTTTCAATGCCCTTTTTTCATAATTTAGTTTGTTGTTGTTATTGTTGTTGTTGTTAAACCA
The DNA here is from genome assembly GCA_036245525.1 of Semisulcospira habei. Taxonomy (NCBI): domain Eukaryota; kingdom Metazoa; phylum Mollusca; class Gastropoda; family Semisulcospiridae; genus Semisulcospira; species Semisulcospira habei. The sequence continues at coordinate 120,306,413 of BTPG01000006.1, forward strand.
GGAGCTTACACGCAAAGATGCTTTGCTTAAATTAATGTTTGCTTGAAATAAATCAACAGAAACAAACAGACATTAATCGTTACAATTTAAAAGTTAGTTTGTTAATCGTGTAAATTTGTGTTTGATTATGTGTGCATATGCGTATGTATAATGTGTGTGTGTGTGTGTGTGTGTGTGTGTGTGTGTGTGTGTGTGTGTGTGTGTGTGTGTGTGTGTGTGTGTGTGTGTGTAACCTATGCGTGAGCGTGTGCGTGAACAAGACAAAAGAAAAACAAATTATTCTATGTGGCGTTTGCGCCAGTTAGTTAGTTATTTGGGTTTAACGCCGAGCAGGCGACTAAGGCTATCCCACCGCGGTTTTGAGCCAGTAATCTAGCTTTCTTCACCCGTTCAGTGCCTGTTGACGAAAGCTGTTTCTGCAGTCATCGTCAATTCAACAGCAACAAGCCTTAGCTGTCCTAGGAACATGGATACAAAGTGGTATCAGCGAGAGGCATAGATCCTCATGAGCCCCCGCACCTGCGGGGCTCATGAGGCTCTATACCTATCGCAGTTTGGTGTGTTCAAATGTTTTTGTCACTGAACGGGTTAAATTAACCCATTCAGGCCTGTCTCACTACAGCAGGAGATGGGTCAACCATGATAATTGTAACGCACGCAGACTTGCTCACAGTCACACGTACAGACTCTCACACACAACAGACGCATACACCGCCACTGACTCAGACGGGCGCATTCATGCGGTAAACACAACACACGGGCTCCCTTTCTAAAGTGACTTTATACAATATAAAAGAAAAGAAACGCTTAAAAGACTATCAAACTATACAGACTTCGCCACTACCAGCATCCACATCACATACACATCACACACTATCCTTGCCAGGCTAGGTATTAGTTTCTCACTGTCTCCAACCTGCTTGATGTTATTGCCTGGTTACGTTGGTCCTTCTCACGTCTAGGCGTGCAAGTCCTTCGTTGTACTTCCTGTCGTCCTGTCTCTTTATCACGGACGCCCTCGTACTCGTACCGTAGCGCAGTTCTCGATGTGATCCGGGTATCTTGGTCCCGATCCGACTCACTCTGAGTGAAGAGCTGGAGGGATGACCTCACGTTAGGTCCCGCCTGTGACTGACGTCTCGGCTTCCGTCGTTCCACTCTTTACAAGCACTCTGAATTCTAGGTTTCAGAGTCTTGGAAGACGGGCTAGGTATCTCAAACACATCTGATCCCTCTGACAAGAAAGCCCGTATTTAACGTATCTATGCTCTGACAGACTAAACTTTTGCCTACAACTCACTAACGCTCACTAAAACTCCCCGTGTTAAACATGTCTTAAAATTTCACGTGGATCTCGGCCTCACGGACTATCGGCACAAAACAAACCGTTAACAGAAACCGTACCGTATTTAACCTAATGTGTGAGCACTATGCACGAGCATAGAGCTTCATCACAATAATTAATTCAAGGGTAGTGCCAGATTAGCTTGGCGCCGACAGATTAGCTTGGCGCCTGTCGGCACCAAGCTAATCTGGCACTGCCCTTGAATTATCATGGTCGATCCATCTCCTGCAACTGGTGCAGTCATTAGATGACACCTCCAAAATTTTGGAAATACGGCCGTCGGGCTGAATGAGTTAAAAACGTGCAACTAACGGACAGAATCGTGACAGTGAGTCACTTCAGAATCGTGTTTAGATGAACACAGTTTTAAATAAGAATGAACTTTCGTTTTAAAACAGTTCACACAGAGAATAAACTTCCGAGGAGTTCACCCTATATTGAACGGCCGTCCATGGCTATCCCTGCATTTGAACCACTCTCAGCATACAGAGAACATGTTGTGAGTGTCACCAGGTCGAAGCGATTTCAGTGACATATTTACATTTCAAGGATGACACGGATTATAAAGAGTGTTACTTTATTCCAATTTTCATGAAGAAAACCGTGTTTCTTCTTGCGCAAAGCGCTAGCATGGCGCTTTCCAGAGCCAACATAATATGGTACTACCCTTTAGCTATTAGGGCTGATCCAGCTCTCCCTATTGGGTTAGGATAAATGCGTTAATCCTTTTGGTTGTCGGTAGCACTTTTTGTCGCGATGATTCCTATACGATTCATCGCGACAAAAAGCTACCGACAGGCAAAGGTTAGTAACAGCAAACACGAATATGCGCTGTTAGCAGGAAACAAGTTTGTGTTGAACAATAGACCGTTTAGGAATCTCAGACAAGTATTGCACGCTGGGACGGGTGTTGTACCAAGCAAACTCAGAGGGCTCGTGTTTTCAAAACACTTTCGGAAAACTCGGGCATTAAGCTTTGCTAGCTCTTGCATCATTATCCAGTGCTGGTGACATCGTTGATTACATCACCCTTTTAAAGTTGCTGTTTATTGCTAATCCCGTGGAAATAAACCGATCGAAAATGATATTTAGCCCGTTTGGTCTCATTAGAACAAGTTAGAAGCACTCCTGGGGACCCAACAAATTAATCATGGGCTCAAACTCGGATTTGCCATTTTAGTCACCATAACATGATAATGAAGCATAACGTTGGTTTTGTCTAGCATTTCTCATAAAAGACATGCCGCACGGACATAAATCTCAAATTGTTTGTTTGGTACAAAGATAGCGTGTTACACTACAGCCACACGCAAGAGTTGTTGATGGAAGACGCAGCCAGACAAGAGTGTTTCCAGAAGAGTCTTTTATTGCTTTGTCATCATTCGTCTAATAGTTTGGGCAAAACCAATCTACTAGCATGACATACGAAATGGCGAAATCGCAGCTCGGTCTATTGCTCCTCAGCTCTCTCTCTCTCTCTCTCTCTCTCTCTCTCTCTCTCTCTCTCTCTCTCTCTCTCTCTCTCTCTCTCTCTCTCTCTCTCTCTCTCTCTCTCTCATCTCTCTCTCTCCCCCCCCTCTCTCTCCTGCCTCTGGGAGCTTTTCGTTCTGGCGTTTCTCTTCACTATATATACCCGTTCTGGAGGCATCGCCCCTTTGTCTCAATCTGTCAAAGGGGCTGTTACTGTCACCCATAATATTCCACATCTAGTTCTGGTGGACAGCCTCCCCTTGTCCCAATGTGTCAAAGGAGCTATTATTGTCGCTCTGGTGGACAGCGCCCTTTGACCCTACCCCCACCCGGGTCTGCCCTGGGGGACTTGGGTGGGGTAGGTTTTTTAGTTCCAGGTCACCTGGTCAGCCCACAGGGTGGGTTTTCTCTCTATTCGGGTATGTGTTCTGTCTACCTTTGTCCATTCACTGTATTTGCCTTTTAAAACTCTCCTACTGTCTGCACTGCTGTAGCTCTGATATTGGATGTGTGTTGCTAATGGTCTTAGCTTTATTAGGCCCATGTTGTAGGTTTATTAACGTATTGACCGCTGGCGACATACTCAATGTTCTGTTATATTTTTTTTTCACAAGCAGTGCAGGCACGTCTGAGAAAGCTTGTTGCTGTCGGACGTTAGCAATGTACAATCATCAATCAAACTTTGACCCTAGCTGATCAGGACTTATTACTGTCCCTCATAATTATTCCTCGTCAACAGGAGTCTGTATTCATCACTACTAAAGTGGGCTCATTATATATTCATTAGTCCCAGCTCCCAGTTCGCTAGGGTAAGACAAGATGGCGGCCATGCAACACCTCCTGGCCGCCCGCTCCGGCAGAAATGCTAGCCGACATTGTACCTTCGTTTGATATACGTGATATCAGGCCCTGCAATGCTACATCACGACCGGTATTTCTTTTTGATAACTTCTGGCAATTTGATGTGCTGTGACCGTTAATTGGATTTTATCCGCTGTGCCGCTGCGACTGAGTTGATTCACGCTGATTCTTGTTGTACCACGCGGATATAAGAAGAACAGCGCGCGTTATGCTGTGGAAATACAACCAACGTGCTTTCCTCCCCTTTCATCATCTCGGGAGTGGCTCTTCCCACGCCACGCTGCCTACGGAATAGCGCTAGTGCATTCCGCAACGAAGCGAGTACCAGCAAGCTCAACTTCAGGACCCCCATTCTAGCCGAATGATGTGATGACAGACACCTCACAGACGCAGTGACTGTGTTTCCTACTGAACAGTGTGCCAGTGTGTACTCTTTAGAAACCATTTTGGACTGCTTTTACGTTAATGATGTAGTCCTACTACTATTGCTTTAAAAATTACAAGTTAAGTTATAATTAAGGTGGTGACTGTTTACGCCGGAGCGACTGTCTAATACTCACAAACCAGATAGGTGAGGCTAGCGCTGGCAGAATTGTATAACAAACCAAGGGGAATTACTCAGCGCTGGACAGAACAGTTAGATCCCCTGCCCCCGCCTATCAGGCACCCATTCGCCAGCCCACAGAGAAATACGCAGGTATAGAACAAGACGATCATCTACATCCCTAAAAAGGATGCATCAGGTCTCTTATATAACCCATGTCTTTCTCTGGAACTTAGGAAGTAGGCAGGAGAAACATACATACACAAACACGAAGGTGCATTACTATATGTGGTCGGGTAAATACCCTGAATTCCCACAGTAGATGCACGGAACATAACACAACAATGTAACGATACAAATTTGCCTCGAGTTATACTGAGATACTCACAAACCAGATAGGTGAGGCTAGCGCTGGCAGAATTGTATAACAAACCAAGGGGAATTACTCAGCGCTGGACAGAACAGTTAGATCCCCTGCCCCCGCCTACCAGGCACCCATTCGCCAGCCCACAGAGAAATAAGCAGGTATAGAACAAGACGATCATCTACATCCCTAAAAAGGATGCATCAGGTCTCTTATATAACCCATGTCTTTCTCCGGAACTTAGGACTAAGTAGGCAGGAGAAACATACATACACAAACACGAAGGTGCATTACTATATGTGGTCGGGTAAATACCCTGAATTCCCACAGTAGATGCACAGAACATTACACAACAATGTAACGATACAATTTTGCCTCGAGTTATACTGAGATACTCACAAACCAGATAGGTGAGGCTAGCGCTGGCAGAATTGTATAACAAACCAAGGGGAATTACTCAGCGCTGGACAGAACAGTTAGATCCCCTGCCCCCGCCTATCAGGCACCCATTCGCCAGCCCACAGAGAAATACGCAGGTATAGAACAAGACGATCATCTACATCCCTAAAAAGGATGCATCAGGTCTCTTATATAACCCATGTCTTTCTCCGGAACTTAGGAAGTAGGCAGGAGAAACATACATACACAAACACGAAGGTGCATTACTATATGTGGTCGGGTAAATACCCTGAATTCCCACAGTAGATGCACAGAACATTACACAACAATGTAACGATACAAATTTGCCTCGAGTTATACTGAGATACTCACAAACCAGATAGGTGAGGAGAAAGACATGGGTTATATAAGAGACCTGATGCATCCTTTTTAGGGATGTAGATGATCGTCTTGTTCTATACCTGCGTATTTCTCTGTGGGCTGGCGAATGGGTGCCTGATAGGCGGGGGCAGGGGATCTAACTGTTCTGTCCAGCTCTGAGTAATTCCCCTTGGTTTGTTATACAATTCTGCCAGCGCAAGCCTCACCTATCTGGTTTGTGAGTATCTCAGTATAACTCGAGGCACATTTGTATCGTTACATTGTTGTGTAATGTTCTGTGCATCTACTGTGGGAATTCAGGGTATTTACCCGACCACATATAGTAATGCACCTTCGTGTTTGTGTATGTATGTTTCTCCTGCCTACTTCCTAAGTTCCGGAGAAAGACATGGGTTATATAAGAGACCTGATGCATCCTTTTTAGGGATGTAGATGATCGTCTTGTTCTATACCTGCGTATTTCTCTGTGGGCTGGCGAATGGGTGCCTGATAGGCGGGGGCAGGGGATCTAACTGTTCTGTCCAGCGCTGACTGTCTAATAGCCGGCGCTGTTCTTATGGCGACGGGCCCCCAGGTAGCACTTGTGAAAGTATTCGGGTTTTTTTTTTGGTTTGTTTTGTTTTTGTTTTGTTTTTTTTGCGTATTTTTGTTATTTGTGTAACTAGTCTCAGCCAAGCAGAAAGTTTAAAAACATTATATTATGTGTTATAGAGCTATTAAGATAGTACTGTTTTTAGTTTGTTTGTGTTAGGGAGGTTCAGGTCGGGCTGGGGCCGTTGGCGCTGGCCATTAGACGCCTTGGCGACGGGCTTCACCCGTTCCGAGCCATTGTCCATTTCAGTGTTTGAAAAATGTTGTGTGATTGCGAGTTGCACCTGAGGTGGCGAAAAGAATTTCTCTTTTTGAGATAATAAAGTATTCTTATCTTATCTTATCATGACAACTAAAGTGAGCTTAATATATATTCATTAATCCCAGCTCGAAATTATAATTCATTAGTCCCAGCTTAATAGGGCCAGCATCATGACAACTTAAAGTGAGCTTATGACAGCTAAAGTGGCCCGTGTCATTACCCTCTCCGTGCTCTGCCCGTGGCACTAATTATGCCCTCGTTATTTCCATATCAAGAGAACTTTTGAAAATACCCGAACGTGATATTGGTCGTATACACTTATAGTGTAACAAGCGCATGAATGTATGTATTCCGGTTTGCTGGTCCAGGTTTCGTGAACATTATTACTTAATGCTTAATTGCAGATGAAACGTCGTCTATTTATGTCCGTTCGCTGAACTCATGTATAAACCAATGTAAATTGGGCAAGCTAGCTGTGCCACGGTCAGCGAGACGCACAAAGTCACACGAGCTCCCGCGCCGCATGCGCGGGAGCTCGTGCGAATGGATGGCCTTTAGTGATCAGGATGTAGTTTGGTGTGTTCTGCCAAACCTGTATCAGTAATCAACCCGACTACGCGTAGAGATGCTCTAATCGGTTTCCTCTCTTTTTATGTTAAATTGTCAGAGTATGATGCCCATACTGCGATTTTTATTCATGGGTCCTGTTAAGGGCAATAGTTCACACATTGCAAATCGTCTACATTTTATTTAAAACTTCACATCGTAAGAGCAGATCGTATTCTTATGTCACAAACCGAGAAGACCACACCAGTGTGTGTCTCTCCGCATGGAGACATTACACAATGACTAATTGTTCAATCTCCTGTGGAGTGAGTACCCATGTTGTTGCAAGTTGTGATTCAGTAAACTTTCACGAGTCTTTCAAGTTCTTTGTTTTCGAACGGACTGCTACAGATTAGCTCCCTTCGCTGATGGAACGTAACAGACAACACCCAAATACAAAGTGTATGGCTGCAGGAGGACATGAAAGTCTATGCCTCTTTCTATGCTGAAGAGCAGTGTTTCCCATGATTAAAAAAAAAAGTCGAATTTATTTGTTCGTCAGTATAATACATGTGTGCCTGTCATAGTTTTGGAGTTTCTTCTAGCGGGTGTTCACGAAATGGTTACGATGAGACGACTAACATTAAACCAGGCTCTAAAAGTGCTTCTTGTGGAATCTGTACTATCTGGAACGTACACGCTGCCACTGGGACGGAAAAGCAGGAAACTGATATCGTGTGTGAAAGTCCTTGTGAACATTATATTCCCACTACTGTGCCTGTGTACACTCAGCCTGTATCTGCTGAGCAGAATCGTGTTTGTGATTGACAGCTGGGGCTATAACAATAACAATATAGGCGCTTTCTATATGATCAGTTTTGTATTGGGGGAATTGTATATGGTGTGTACTTCCAGCACATTTAGCTCTAGATCACTCAGGCGGTTCCTGAGGGCATTTGAACGTTATCAGTACAGTTTTAAGAGAGAAGAAATTGGTTTCAAATTTGTTCTCGGCGTCGGCACCATCTGGTTATTGTGGACCGTCTATGTATATGTCAGCGTAGCAATTTCCCCGGACGCTACTAACGTCACAGCAAACTTCAATCAGTCGGCTGTCGGTTTGCTTCTTAACACTTTCCTACAATACCAATTCTCGTCGCAATTAATATATTTTTATTTAACACAGTCGATTGTTACAGGATTTCTCCTGTACCTGTCAGTTTGGAGTGTTTTAATGAGAGAAGCAAACGATCTGGCAAAACGCTTGATGGAAACAGGTGAAACTACCCCAACCGAAGATCCGGAAGTTCTCGAACACTTCCGGATGCGTCACGTTGAAATATGTGACCTCATCACCAAGGCCAACAACTTCCTACGTCACTTCCTGGCTGCCTTGTATGGATCAGGATTGCCGTGCATTATTTTTGTCATCCATGGTTTTGTCTACGGACACTTGGGCGTAGAGGAATTTAAAGCAATGGGAGCATTTTTTTGTAGTCTGGCCTTCCACATGACTGTTGTGACGCTCACCGGAGTTGCTCTTAACCTGAAGGTAGGTATTCTACGTCTTAATTTAAAAGACCTGAGAGGCTCTATATTAATGATGTTTTGTTTATTATTATTATTATTATTATTATTATTATTATTATTATTATTATTATTATTATTATTATTAGTATTATAAAATTATAACTATTATTATTATTACTTAATGTTACTACTGTTAACCACTTTCTTGCCGAGCAAGAGTAAACACGATCATATTGCAAGAGGAATAGATCCTCATGGGCCACCGTAAATGCAGGGGCTCATGAAGGTCTATGCCTCTTGCCGACACCACATGATATCCTTGTTTTTTGTACAGTTGGGGCTCTTTTGCGTTGATCTAACAAGAAATAACAAAGATTTCAGAAACACAATCAACTGACAGTGGAGGAGTTAATTTTACAATTGCTGATACAAAATGTGACGAGAAAAAGTAGATACATGAATAAGATGCATCATCTGCTTCCCCAGTAGCAACACGTCTTCAGGCCCACTGCGGACGTCGTGGGCCCGAGGACCTTTGCTTACAGGGTTGAAATCACGACATAACATATTATGTTATGTCGTCCTGATTTTTAACACTCAACCCATATCTCACATGGATATACCTTTTCGGCGCATGGTACCACATCTTAATTAATGGCGTGGGTTAATTAAAAACTTTTTCTTAAGGAGTAATCTGATAGCATTGCGTTTTAGTTTGAACACTGAAACAAGTTTTTTTTCCCCCCAGATGCACGAACCTACAGATTTTATTTTCAAACTAAAGATCGGAAAAATATCAGGAAAAGGATCGGAAGTTGTGAGTATACATATGGCGTTGGGGTTGAGACGGATACGGTGAGGTGGGTGGGAGCGATTGGATGTGTGTGTGTGTGTGTGTGTGTGTGTGTGTGTGGGGGGGGGGGGGGTCTTTTCAATTCAGACGTTCTTAAAAATGTTATTCTCGGCTGAATCGATTAAATTGTGAGAGCTGGTCCTTTTGTCATACTTCATATTGGTTCATGTATGCCCAAAGTGCAGAGATGACTGCAAATGCCACGTTCCTATTCCCTCATCATTATTACACTTCCTTGGGACATGTCTTTGTTTATTTTCTGTCCTTAGTGCAAGTGTCACTTTCAGCCACGGCTTCACAGTCAGAAGACAAGATACGGCCGCCATTGTGTCATGGGTAGATCCAGGATTCATTCTTAATTAGTGCCTGACTGTTCCGATGGCCTGTCTATTTGAAGTGCAAGTGGTACTTGCATTCTGTGGAGTTTTATAGTGCTGCGTCTGCTTCAGGACCGACACTTGGCCAGCATAAGTGAAGCTGATGACCATACAGATGTCTTTTCACAATCTGTGCTCTTTTGCTAACTATAACCATTGCTTGGCCATGCTCTCTGATCCAATTTACGGTCTCTATTTGGGCCTGTGAGACTTAAAAAAAAAAGAAGAGTTTGCCCACCATGTTTTGTGGCTATAAGCCTTTGTGGCCTCTCTTTTATGCATTATGTTCATGGATGTACAGCTTGTTGGCAGATGGTGGGAAAAGGTACAAGATGTCATCTGACAAAGTTGCACACACAGGCCTCATTTTTTAACCTACATCAGAGCACCATTATTGTCAACATGGTGATTATAGTCTTGCATGGATATAACCTCTGTGTCGTGTAAACACCGCTCTTTATACAGAGTGAAAAGTACGCGCACTCTACACATCAACGGCCAGTTATTCATGTGTGGTTGGCCATATTGTGGTTGCCATGGCAATCAATCAAGTTTTCAATCTTTGACACATGAGCAAAGGCCTGTATAACAAAACCGGACGGGGGTCTAGATTTCTTTCTACTACAGATCCAACACCTGAGAAGTGATCAACAAAACCAGTATGATTGTTTGGTCAGTTGCAACTTTTAAAAATTAACACCTTAGGTGGTCATTAAGTTTTGGTGCATAGTATATAAGCAAATTAAATTGCGGTCTCATTGTTACAAAGTGTATGCTGCTGTAAAATGCAAAGAACATCCTAACGAACACAAAAATACAACTAGAAAAGACATTACAATACATTTTATTAAGATAAATGTTTCTTTCTTCTTGGGATGTACCTCAAAAATTGATAACGAATGCTAACGAATACTAACAGTAACAGGCGCACAGGTTAATGAACCTCGGCAGCATGCGGAAGTATATGAGCAGTCATGCCTGTTGCAGACAGCAAGCGTTTACCTATTACTTCATACTTTTTGTCATTACTTCAGTTGAGACAATTATTTATTTTTGTGTTACTCAGGTCGCAGCATTCTTATCCAGACTGCAAGGAGCACCGATCGGTTTTCACGTATATCACCTCTTCACCATTGACCCCTCTACCATTCTTATGGTAAGATAACATATATGTATATCTTGTTGGATCTTCACGTTGATTGTATACATACCTGTGTGAATGATGGATGTCCCTCACGCACGTGTATACAAGCAACGTTAAGGTAAATCGAGACTCAAACTAGAAGACAATCTTTGCATCGGGTGCAAATTGAGTGGACTAGATTTTGGTCAGACACTTTCGTGCACACGTAGCCTCAAATGTACCATGGCATAACACATTTTTGCATTATTTTTAAAGTGCAATAAACAAGGTCGGCTATAACATAAGTCCGATATAACAACACTTCAGAGGTCCCCACAACATTTTTTGTTTGTAAATTACTTCGCATAAAAATCTGGAAAATTTAGGGTTTCTTGGCGATTTGCTATATTTTCCGAAATTTACTGTATGACACACGTGTGTAGAGATGAATTTTCTCCTTGAGGACGTCAAGACAGAGGGGTGTAAGAAGTGTGACATTTGATCTTTGTGCACGGCTCCTCTCCTGGCAACTCGATGTGGTTCTCGGTTGATCTTATACTGAAAAACAAACAAACAAACAAACAACAAAAAAAAAAAAACAACAAACAAACGACATTTTGGTAATCACCGAAAACATTTTAGTCTTTCCGATGATTCCCAAAAAGTCGCACTTCATTTGCTTGTCAGTATTAGCTCTATCATCAGCTGCCAGACTTCGATAGATACCCATCGTTTCAAATATGGTCGACTTGCTGCATGTCCCCAAAGCGAGAACTGGGAAGGTAGGGGGTGAACTAGCTCTGTGATACGATTGACCGTCCCCCATAACTTCAGCTCACACGTGACGTCAGCTGTACCATCTGTTTACCAGTTGTAGCCTACTATCTGTTTACCAGTTGTCCCATCTGTTTACCACTTATCCCATCGGTTTACGACTTATCTGCAACGGTCAGCTAGTGGAGCTCATAGATCTATAACTCTCTGCCCCGGTGGTGATTTGATCTAACAGGAGTGCTTCAGATAATGTTCATAAATGACGTATAATCTGTATGACTGACATAAAATCTCTTTGACTGATGTACAATCTGCATGAATGGCATAATTTATGATTTTTGTAAATGACTTATGATCTGTGTGAATGGCCTACGACTTGCATGTGTGACGTATGATCTGTACATGTCCCGCAGGTGTGCGGCACGATCTTGACGTACGCCTTGGTCATCATCCAGTTCCAGCCCACAGCAAATAGAAACTGATGGACACGATCAGGGAGACAGCCATCCACACATTCCGCCTATACTGTCTACATTCACGTGAATCGTGAACAGTTTCAAACCTTGAAGCATGTTTCCCATATTTGGGAGTTTTCCTTTAAGGAGCGAAATGTCGAATCAAATTCAAAGTGGTGTCAGCAAGAAGCATAGGTCCTCATGAGCCCGCGCAACTGCGTGGGTCACGAGGCGGATCTATACCTCTTGCTCTTGCAGTTGGTTGATGTTCAATTTTTCTTCGACACTGAATCGGGCCGACGCCGGGCTTAGTTTGCCTGCGCAAAGGCGTGCGGAGGCTAAAATAGGCCGTCAAAGGCCCATGTCATAATTGCTCACTGATCCGTTCGTAGGACTACGCGCCTTTTCCGAGAAGGGGGAATGGCCGATGCGGTGGCAGCTGCATGTTGACCGTCGTTAAAGATAAACTATAAAGGACGGAGCCATAGATTCTGTCTAATATTATGCTCCATCCATGACATTTAAGTGTATGGTGCCAGATTTGGTCGGTGCCTAGGAAAACGGATGGACCGTGATTGTTCAAAAAGTGGTACCGTTACTCCATCTCCTGCTCTGCACGCGTCACGCTGAAGCTAGCAGTAGCTTTCTGGGCCTTGCAACTGTCATAGGTATCAGGAATTCGTGCAAAGGCAACACATCAAGTGTTTCCTTAGAGCTAAGCCTAGCAGCTCGATGTATACCATGTATGTTCATTTTAGCGTTTCACATAGGACAACTTATTTCTTAACCTAATAAAAGTACCATTACGCATAAATCTGAAGACACGTTTCTGCACCATTTGTGTTTGTTATGCCTTGTCAACACACCTAATGAACTTTAACAACAGTTTGGACAGGCAGCAACAGCACATGCGTAATCGCACCTATTTATTCTGTGCAGCCGTTGATAGCGCTGTATTTGTAGAACGGAGTGGAGTCATTGTCAGGTTACTTGATATTAAGGCGAGGTCATTTTTGTGCTGAACTGGATTCTCCTGTGTCTACATGAGCCATAACTAGACCTGTGTGTAGCTTTTAGTAATCGTTTGTTACAGAAGTTATCTTTGAACAGTTACGGTGGTAGTGGGCCTATAACTCCGACTCACTACAGCAGGACATGGCTCGACCATGATAATTCATGGGTAGTACTGACCAGTCTAGCTTTGGCGCCTGATGGCGCCAAAGTCAAACTGGCACTACCTTTGAATTTTCCTAGTCACGCCATCTCCTTCAATCGGTACATAGTCGTCAGGTGACACCACCGGCCTTGGGGTTTAATGGGTTAAGAACAACCTGTCTCCTGCAACTGTTACATAGTTGTTAGGTGACCCCAAAGGCTGTGGGTTTTAATGGGTTAAGAAATACTCTTAATGGCCAACACGATCCGTTAATACGTCAAACAAAAAGCAATATGTTTTTCCTCATGGCGTTTTGGCTCTCAGCGCCTATCAGTAAAACGTGCAATATCCTGTTTAACATAGACAATCTCAGTAATATTACTACGTCGTCAAGAAAAATAAATGAATATATAATTATATCCTGACGTGTTAGCTCTCGACACTTATACGATAAACGAAATCGTGAAATATCATGTTTATCACAGATAATTAAACTAATACACATTCTGTCCGCATTAATTGTTGACCATGATATTAGACTGCTGCGTGAACGCCGGCCCCGTTTTCACCTCCATCACTAGCCAACCCACTTTCCCCTCTCCTGAAAATAAATGTGTACAGCTAAGCAGAGTCGTAATTTTAATGTTTGAAGTGCGGGTCAGTTGTTTGGCCCCGGGTTTGAAGCAATGTTTTATCATATTAAAAGTTTAAATAACACATTTTACTATTTCCTGTGAACTGACCCAAAGGAATTATTTGGGTTTGCATTGATGTTATACGATGTTTAAAAATCATAATGTCAGTCCGCTCTGATGGACGTAATCGACCCACATTTTCTAGTCAGCCGCTTCCATCTGCTTGAGACATAGATCGTCATGTCCATGCAGCTGCAGGGGCTCATTATAATAGTAAGGTTTCGTTTGAAACGAAAGACTGGCAACAACGAACGAGAGCAAGATCGCCGCGGGTACCATAATAATTATTAGCACCGACAAAACGCCGAACATCTCCAAGAGACAAGGACAATCATGAACCCTCAGGGCTCATGAGGGTCAATGTCTTTTGGAGATGTTTGGGGTGTTGTCCATGCTTATGGTACAAGCTGATTATCCGCCGTGATTTCGATGTCGTTAGTTGTTGCGAGTCGATCCTAACAAACGTAACCTCACTACTGTATATCTCTTAGTGCACAAAATTATTCTCCTTTACGAAACATTCGGGAGATTGCACACCCCACCTTCTGCAAAACGGACTGGTCCTAACGTGCTCTTGCAGTTGTCAGGGGCACATAAAACTCTACGTCTCTTGCTGATATACAGATCAGCCTCATTTGCAAACATGTGTGCTACGAGGATGGGGATCTTCTGCAGGCTTTTAGCTACTCACTGATTTATAAAAGCTTGGGTCTGAGTTGCTGTTAGATCCAGTGCGTTTGTTTCGGGAGCAACACTATTACTAGAGTTTGCTGATGTTCAAGTTAAGAACACAGATCGAGCATAACAGATCAAGGGTGGTGCTAGAACTGCTTTGAGCCTATTCGAGACTTTCTGACATATTACTGAAGGTTTCAGGAAGACTCACTTCCGATTGGTGAATTTCACATTGTGGTGTAACGTTATTCTGAGTTTTCCGTCACTGCAGGCCAGATAGAGATGTGACATTCTGAAACAATTAAACAAAGAAAATGTCAAAGAATGATATCGAAAGAGTGTTCTAGTTCGCGCCGACCCACGTAATCAGTTGATTGTCTGAAGTAGCCTCGTTTTCACTCGATGATTAAGGGGTTAGTGCTTAGGATAACTCTGTAGAACCTCCCACAGAGTCGCCTCGCAGTGCTCTTTGCATATTTTCTTTTTACCTTGGATGTAGAAAAATGTGGGATTCTTGCTACTGTTAGAGTTGTCTGTATCAAACAAAATGGGCACTCTTTGACTTCTCCACCATGCATGATTTTAAACGGAAATCTTTAGAGTCTTTCTTGAAACATAAACTCGTTTGCTTCTGTGTATCTACGCTTACCACGAAGGTATAATTTTCTGCTAAGCTCACTGAAACAACACAGCAGGGGATCTAACTGTTGTCCAGCGCTGAGTAATTCCCCTTGGTCTGTTGTACAATTCTGCCAGCGCTAGCCTCACCTATCTGGTTTGTGAGTATCACTGAAACAACGGAGTACTAGTAGCTTTTTGCTGGCTCTGGAACTGAGGTTCAGATTCCATTCGTTTAAAGTCGGTTACGCACAAACTTACCGAATGATATATGGCGGTGACCAAAAAAGATCTTTTGGATCCTTCCGCTATCAGATGGTCCAAGTTCACCATAGATCGGATGGCGCACACTGCAACGTTGCCAGATCCGTTTCTTGACCCCCCCCCCCTTCCCCACCCCCACGTCCCCCCCCCCCCCCAACCAAAAAACAACAACAAAACAAAACAAACAAAACCCCACCATTTTGTGCACGTGTATTTATCTTCGCCGGAGTCTGCCTTGGGTAAAAATATTAATTGATTATTTATTTTTGACGTCACAAAAATTATGTACCGACTATGAGAATGTGACCGTGGCGACGGAAATATTTTCTTGTTGCGGTCATTATGTTAATCATGTTCTACTGTATTACGTCGTCTATCCTTGTAAAGAAAGTGTCTAATTCAAACCCAATATTGTTTTTTGCGTTTAGATATTTTAGGCTGACTAAATTGGCATGCTATTAATTCTTTATGTATATAAAAAAAAAATTAGCAGGTGCGTGTATCCTCAAATTGATTTTACAATTTGTTCTTGAAGTGCTGACTGAAGTCCGCAGTTTCACGTGCACTCCCTGCTTCTTGGTTTTTGTCTACGGTTTAACCCACAGAATTAGTAGTGTAGGTTAACAGTGAATGACTGGCCCACGAAGTGTAGTAAAGCTCTTCCAAAATCAAACGAGGCTAGTGGATGGGGTGGGAATCTAGCAATGTATGACCAAAACAAATAGAGCAGTCCTGAGCATTTTTTCCATATGTTCAATGCAAAGATTAAAATGTTGTATCATCGTCCTGGTTATTTTGGCAGATAAATGATACTTTGCCTTCTTTTGTGTTTATACGAAGTGTTTACTGCGTGACAGTTTAGCCTGGGGGATATAAGAGTATATTTTATTATGTCCCATATATGAAAGAATGGCATAGGTAGGATCAAAAACACTTGTTGAAGTTAGGATTATTACATTAAAAGGTGTGACACTACGCTAATAACAAACTTGGCTTGCAACAAAGAAAACTAAATCTTGGTCACCTGCGAATTTGTTGTATCCGGAGTTTACTGTACATAAGTCATTCGACGAGGTCCTGCTTGGTTTGAAATTGTGAGGGTTGCCATACAACCTCATTCAGACTAGACAATTCCAGAATCTTGAACTATTATCGTAGAACTTTATCTTCCTGTAGCGCGCCGCTGCTGGATGGTTTGTGTACGAGTGATGCCAAACGATGGACAATAATATAAACTTGACCCTTTGGTTGTCGTTAGCGGTGTTAGTCGCGATGATTCCTGCAGGAGCCACCGCGACTAAAACCGCTACCGACACCCAAAGGGTTAAAGAGTATGCAACAATATCCCTGACAATATTGGGATAACAACTACTCCTGTGTAAACTGTAACACGTTACACTCTGTCGTGAAAACTATCGGCACTTTCAGGGCGACATGTCCTTCATCTCTTCTCCTGTGATTTTACCGACCAACGAAAGGAAAAAAGAAAATAGCGATTGAAAACCCTTTAAGCATGAAACATGAAACACGATCTTTCGGGTCAGAGATCCTTCTAAAGAAGGATCTCTGATCCGAAACGTCGTGTTTCATGTTTCATACTTAAAGGGTTTTCAACCTCTATTTTCTGTTTCCCTTTCGCATGAAACCCTTGCGGGGACAGTTTTGCTTCATTCTACCGACCAACGCTCAACACATGGAAGATTGTTGTTGGAAAAGCAATAAGAACTCTTTTCTCACATTCAAAGCATTGGCTGCGTGAAATGTGACTGAAATTTAAAAAAAATTTCGAAGCAAAATAGCAAGACTTTACTGGGTGATATCGCCGTGAAACTCAGTCTCAACAGAGTTGATCTGTTTACATTCCAGTCAGTGATCCTAGTGTAGTAACTGTGAACTGTGACTGCAACACAGTTGTATCGTGAAAACAATAAGCAAAGTAGAATTTTTTAACATATTTTTTTGTGTTACTGCTTTATCCTTACATTAGGAAAAGGCAAATGCAGTGATCTTAGCAACCTCACTGCTTGCACGGTTTCCAGACCGTTAATTGTCGTGTTGTCGGTCTCTCTGATTGGAACAAAAGCTAGCGTTTTCTCGTTTGTTTGGTTGCTTTTGTTTTTTGTATTTGTTGTTATCCTGCCACTATGGAAAAGCACAGTGTTAACACGATGACTTCTTCCTTGCTGTCCAAGCCGTTGCTTGTCGTGTTGTCTCTGGTCTTTATGTCCCTCATCCGAGGTGCAGTGCTATGGCAATTGCTAAGACAGCGGTCTTCACCCCGATACTCGTTTTGGTCGGCATTTCATTGGAAGCATTCTTTCTGTTTAGCAACGGCTATATCGTTTTCACAGTTGACAACAGATCACCGATAGTTGTTGCTGCTATTTTTGGTTGTGTTCAATGCACAAACTGTATTTATATGAACACTCTTTTGACATACTCAACGTCAAGGCAAGAGATATAAGGATGGAGAATACAACAGATTTTTTTGACGACGTCAATTTTTCAATGTTTTTGATCACAAATCGCTCATCTAATCACACACCCCGTTTTTTTAGGTTTCTGCTTATTTTTTTCAGTAAAATAAAGGTTTCCAAAATCAATGACATTTAAAATTAATATTTTTTATTATAAAATGAATCAAGACGAATTACTTCTTCTAAATGATATCAACGCTGTAGAAAACAAAGATTTAGACTCTAAGAAACAGCGTCTTTTGTCTGTGATTGTCTCAGGCAAGTCAAAGGCTTATCTCGGAAAACAATACATGACAGAGGATATTGAATCTCTCACCGCTGACGAACTATTAAAACTTCATTCAAAATATGAAAACCACATTGCCTCACTAATGACTCGTGATTTGAGTCGATCTCTTGTATGCCTATACACAAAAGCAGTGAGTCACTTTCTACCTGTGGATAGTGACAGTCTTTCACACGACCTTGAAAGCAATCCTATTGTTTCAAGTTCAATTGGTAAATTAGCATGTGTAATGTTTTACAAGTTTGGAAATTACCTTGCACCTGTTGTAACATTGCTTGTTACCGGGAGCCATATTGATTTCTCAAAAATAAATTTTACTGCAGAAGAAAATGGACGAGAACAAGATGACTACACAACAGAACCCCGACCCTGTTTTGACACAGGTTCAAACTGTGACTAAGGCTAAAAGTCCAGGGAGGGTTGAGGCTGGAAAGAGAGTAGCTGCATTGAACAAACAAAGAAAGTTAGAACTACTGCAAAAGGTACATGTAACTGACCCACAGTCAATAACATCATTGGTGACACTACCGTCAGGACAGCCAGGACCATCACACCCTCATCAAAGTGAGAGACAAACAACTAAGTCTGACCCTGAAACAACAAAATATATAGTTGCCGGATTTGTTGTCGGATTTGGTTACGTAGGTTACCAATTATACAAAAAATACAAACCACAGACTCGTACAGTGACCAAAAAATCAGACACTCCAAAAACAAAACCAGAAGTCGCCACATTACCAGTAACACCCAAAGCCGTTGACCCATTTTATATGCAGTAAATAAAAATTTTATTTTAATTTTTCTTGCCTTAGAAAATGAATGACTCAAAAAATTTAATGAACCTTGTGTATCACTCTGCAGTAATCAGTGGATTAGCAGTAGCTTATTCTATGCTGGGGAAAAGTCTACTCAAAATGAAATCAGCAGACTTGAGTAGATTAGACTTTGAAGACAGTGCTAAGCTAATTGTAGTTGTAACAGCGTCGATTGCAACAAAAGATTTTCTTGTCAAGCAGGGAATTATTCCAGAAAATGTTTCTATGTAAATAAAATAAATATGGCGACGATAGCTATTATGATTGGGGGAGCGATGGTTAACGCATTGGCTTTCAGTGGCTCAAACTATCTCTTTTCAAAAATGGGTAGAGAAGAATCAGCAGAAGAAATGAAACGTCACAATGAGGCAACAGAAAAACTTGCTCAAGCCCAGCAGGAATATGAAAAGAATAGAATTGAGAAACTTGATTTCATCAATGAAAAACTCAGGCTTGAAGGCCACGCACAACATACGTTTTCAAATACAGACGAAGCAATCAGGGAATATTTTCTTGTCACAGGTGAAGACATGTCTATCCCTAAACCGAAACTAAGTGACTATTACAAACCAAGCACACAACAAAGAAATGGGGAGATAATCTTTGTTCTAGTGGGAATGACATTTGTTTATTTTACTGGAGTTTTTATTGCTAGAAAAAATGGCAGCCGAAAATAAACTATCAAAAATATATTACTCACCATCAGGCTATTGGAAAGGAGCAACCGCTATTGAAAAATTACATGCCGCTGTGGGCGGAGATATAACACTCAATCAGGTCAAGCAATGGTTACAGAGACAGGCAATTTGGCAGATATATTTACCTGCTCCAAGAAAAATAACGAGACCTCATTTTGAGAACACTACCCCAAATGACACACATCAAATGGACCTCCTGTTCTTACCCCATGACACAATAAGAAAGAAACGATACAAGTACGCATTAACTGTCGTAGACATTGCTTCAAGATACAAAGACGCTGAACCCATATCTGACAAAACAGCCAGTACAGTTGCTACTGCTTTATCTAGTATCTATAAAAGAGGCCCTTTAAGATACCCCAGACTAGTGCAGGTTGATGATGGATCAGAATTCAAAGGTGCAGTTAATCAGTTATTTGCTAAGCATGGTGTACTGGTCAGACGAGGCATTCCAGGTGTGCACAGATCGCAGGCAATTGTTGAAAACTTTAACAAACAGTTATCAGAAAGACTTTTCAGTTACCAGTATTCTAAGGAACTCATGCATGACACACGTAACACTGAATGGGTACAAAGGTTACCACATGTGATAAAAGCAATGAACAATGAAGGACACCCAAAACCTGCTGATGCTATTAAATTGAAAACAATTACAGAGCCAAAAACAGGACCAACCCCGGCACCAGACACAAGTTTATTTACTAAACAGGTGAGATATTTATATCAGCCAGGGGAGGCTGAGAACGACGACAGACGCAGGGCAACAGACCCCATCTGGTCAACGTCTGTACACAATATAAAAAAAATAATTCCCGGTCCAGACGCAACAATATATTACCTGTACGACCCTGCACCCCAGAGGGCATTTGTCAGAGAAGAATTACAGATTATTCCCCCAGACACCGTTACTCATTTCAGTAACTAAGTCGTCAATTAATTCATCAACCAGTTCATCACAAATATCTTCAGATAACTTGAGCCTGTAATGACCTGGTGCATAAGCTTTTTCCTTACTGTGAAAAACACGTTTCGTGTCCCCAACTGCAAGTGATTTCTTATGTGTTTGAATTATTTCAAGATTATGTTTGTTTGATCTCAGTGACTTGTTTGGATAGTCAGGCATCAATGCGCCATCTAACACTTGCTTGTAATGTTCATGACGAATGTCTTTATTTTTTATTGCTGTTTTTTTAATTCCTTTGGCTTTTGACTGACTACCTTTCTGGTGCAGTATAGAATACATTTTGGATCTCAGTCCAACATACTCAACTATAGGCACACCATTCAGTTCATCTTTAAACTTACCAGGCACTTTCTTGTTTTGTGTGCTAAACAGTGGATGATCTTTAGGGTAGTCAGACGTGTCATACATGTGTAGTTCTGTTTTCATGTCTTCATAAAAGTCTTCAGTACACACATCAATGATCATAGAGTCAGTGTCAGTGTATAACAATCGACAGTCAGGATACTTTAATTTGAAGTAATCATAATAAAATTCAAGCATCACCAGTTTTGACAATTCCAGAATTGCCATACCAATGAATACTGGCTTGTCCAGTTTGACAATCTTTTTTTTGAGTGACACAGCATACAATGATGAATGAAATTCTTTGTACCCTGTGTACTGTGGCTTGCCTGTAAGTTTAATTGCACCCGATTCAGTTGTGACCAGTCTCACATCTTTTCTGTGATGAGGATTTTCCATTGTCTTGCCAAAACAGGCATTGTTCATAAGCTTAAAGAAGTCTTTGTCAAATGCAGTGTTGCCGTCTCTGGCACGAAGGGTTGTGTTCTTCATTATGTAATCTTTCATGAAAGCACTCTGATCAAATTGAATTCCTCTGTGAACTTTCTTTAGTACTAACCCGTGTCTGATGTAAAACTGCAACAAGCGGTAGTGACAAACGTAATTGAATTTGTCATTTAGATTCGGTACAAGTTTAGTGTCTTCTTTTTTCCCCGTCATACTCATTTTCTCAACAGCCAACGGATAATCATTATGGTAATCGTGTAGATGGTGTGGGTACTCCAGGTCTACTTCAAAGATCCAACCCTTCGCGTCGTTTCGGTCATGATTCATAATATTGTTTGTTATGTCTGTTATATCATACTGTGACAAATCATACAGACAAAAGTTTTTCAAGGGCAATAATTCACACATCGCGAACCCATACAAATTGTTAGCGTCAAGGTACGTAATGAATGACCTTGACCCAGGGTTTGAGGGGTCAAGGTCCGGACTGTCCAAATATTTGTTGTTGGCTCTGGCGTAATTGTTCGATGCAATACTAATCCCTCCCCTCAATCCACGTTCCACCATTTCACCCATCGTACGATCAGACAACAGGTCTATAAATATCTTACTGGATTTCAAAAATGCATCCCATGTCATGCCAGGACTAGTGATGTAACAAGCAGGGTCAAGTCTGTAGTGTAACAAACCCTTCTCACGGTAACTTTCAAATACATCTGCTAGCAAGCAAACGTCAGCTTTCAAATACTGGTCGTGATAGTCACCAATTGTCTGACACCCCAACTTCCCCCACGCATCAAGAGCATGCTGATATTCAGAGTCAGAAATACCTTTTCCAGTTAGTGTAGAATAAAATTTCTCTTTTGGTGGCAGTCTTGTTTCTTCAAACACAACCCAGTGATCAATGTACTCATACGGATACACACCTTTCTTAATCAAGTCTGGCTCAAAATATTTACTCGTTATTGGATACTCAGTCAGTCCTTCTGCCAGACTAGCCAATCCTAAAGACAAATGTTGCATGGAGTCATAAAATGCTAATTTATCTAACCTAAAAGTTAAGTATTTCTCAGTTGTCTGGGCAATACAACTTATGTTTTTGTACGACTCATCCACAGCCTGCATGATGATGTGTGAATCATATCCTTTGAGATTGTGAAAAAAGATTGGTAACTTGTATGTCTTAGGATCTATTTTTAATTTCAAGTTACAATCACCATGTGCAGCACCTCTGTAATGCCCAGTTATGTGATCGTGGTCACGAACTTTATCACCCCCTAAAGGTTGTTCACAAATCCAACACGTCTCAGCTGTATCAAATTTCAGTTTGTCTTCTTCTGTCATCACCAAAGGCATCTGACATGTTGTGAGATACTGTACTACCTGACTATACAGATGTCTCATTTCTGTTAAAAACAAACATGCTGCATTTTCTCCCCTGTAGATAACAGGCTCTGAATGCTGTCCGTCTGACCTAACAAGAATGTATCCAAAAGAACACACCACTTGGTCACTCAGTTTTATAGTCTTTGGTAATGACTCTGGAACAGGACCGTCATACGGAACAACCAATGATTCAAAATCTGCATACACTACAAATGGCAACTTTTGCTGATTCCCATAGTTCTTAAAATAAACCTTGCTGCCAGGATCTGGATACTTAAGTACAGTTTGTATGTCATCAGCTGATCTGCAGTGTAAAACATGTTTGTGCGCTATGTTTATGGAGGAGAATCTTTGTAAACATCTCTTACACACTTCCTGTTTACCATTATGTTTTGATACATGATTATGAATTAGTCGTGACATACTCCTGATAATTGTGTAGTGGAAGTTATCACCAGAGCTTATTAGTAACATGTCAACATGCCTATCTTCTGACTTTCCATAGGTTGGGGCAATTGGTGATACTCTAATTGGTTGTAACTTGTCAACAGACTCATTATCCCACACAAACACATTCACGGATATACCAGGATTTAGTTTTTCAAACAAATCTATGTCCTCTATTTTGACAGGGAACTCAATGCCACTAAAGTTGAGTTCATTTACAAATTTAGTGTAGTTAGATGCACGTTCAGGTTTTGATTTTATAAAGTGTAGTTTAGCAAGCACACACCACATGAAACAATAGTTGTCATTGTTCTGTATATTAACAACAGCCTTTTTGTTTGCAACCTCTGTTGGCAGTGGTATCCATGCTTTACCTAATATAGGATGATACCTAGACTGCTTTAATTGCAGTTCATGTACATGTCCTTCGTGCCAGCCAGACCCCTTCATTTTTGCACTGTCAATTGCCTGTAGAAAGTCTGGTAATAGTCTGTCTCTAAACACGTTTTCTAATTCTCTTCTTGTGTTAACTGTGTGTTGTCTTGTTGATATATACGATACAATCACCTCACCGTCTACTCTAGTAAATTCGATTTTCGCAACAATCTGAATCTTCACACTGCCTGTAAGAAGATTATCTTGTATGACAGAAAAAGAGTTTTCTATTGATTCATAGACATTGTTAGTATTGGTTATAGGTAAGTTTGTTGTGTGAAACACGTTTCTTAAACCAGATGAGCCAGGGTTTGATGGGCCAGGGCTTTGAGCATTGTCCGTCATTTTTATTTGTCTGACAAAATAATAAATAAAAAATATTACCGCTTGCTCACCCTGTGTAATACCACTTTATTAACTGTAACACTGTCAATATAAACATTTAGTTTGTGTAGTTGTTTAAATATGCTATAACAAACTTCCCCTAACCAACCATAGTTGGTATCATCAACTTTAAAAGTAGGTGTCTTTAAATCAACTGTCATGTGCTCCACATTTGGATGCTCATCGACATAATCCAAAGTCACACTATATGTAACATATATTTCTGATGGTGCTGAAAGGCTTATGTAAGTCTGTTTGGGTGATATTAAGTCAGTAAAGTGCATAACATCTTTGAAAAGGTGTGTGAGATCAAGCACCTGTATGATTTGTCCGTCTGTCATTTTTATTGGACAAACAAAAGAATAAATTAATTTACATCAATTTACTAACCCATACCCTGTGGGCTGATCTGTCTTTAAAATGAGCTTTAGATGCTTAGTTGATTTCAGTTTATTTTTTACATCATTTCGTTCATGCTTATTTGGGATGACATCATTCTCTCTGAGACAGTCTTCAAAGCTGTCACGATCCTTACAGTAAAACAAACAGATAAACTTTAACTGTTCTCGAAAATCTTTCAGTACAGCATTATATTTCTGAGTGAGAATCCAAACACTGATGTTTGCATGTCTACCACTGAAGGCAAGTTCTGATAGAGTGTTTCTCTTTTTGACAATGTCTTTTTCTGCAGAACAGTCATCAACAATAAACAATGTTGACTGTCCTTCAAATTGCTTGTAAAAATATTGTAGGTAGTCATTCAGTTTCTTTTCAGGGTCGACTAAGTATATGTTGCTGTCAGTCCAAATGAATAAACGGTTGTGATAAGCTTTGTTGTGTTTTATTGTAGGACAAAATATTACAATGTTTTCAAAATGGTGGATGTATCTTGTTTGTAAGAGGTTAAGTACAAATTCAGTTTTCCCACACCCTGTGGCGCCACAAAATAATCCACTGTGTGGGTCGAGTGTCATTAAGCTCAGGTTCATTTTAATACACAATATAATTTTAATATATGTGTCCACTCAGTCTGCTTTCTGCAATATTGAGTTGTGCGTCATATAACAGGTACAAATATATGTTTATGGCTGCAGCAGTTTCAACCTTCTTTTGTATCTGAATTGTTATTCCATCACTACCATTCTCGACAGTTCATCCTGACCCATGAAGATAGTCGTCATCTG
Organism: Semisulcospira habei; assembly: GCA_036245525.1. Classification (NCBI taxonomy): domain Eukaryota; kingdom Metazoa; phylum Mollusca; class Gastropoda; family Semisulcospiridae; genus Semisulcospira; species Semisulcospira habei. The sequence goes on from BTPG01000006.1 coordinate 120,331,564, forward strand.
TACTACGAAGGTCTAGCCACAGTGCATATTTGTTTGTAAGGTATTGACCAATCCTAACATCATACAGATGTAGATCTTTGCACGCAATGTTTGCAGGTTTATCTCTAATCCTTCCACCCGCAAAATACTTTGTGGTTTCGTCATAGTGTTGATAAGGTAACATTCCTGAAGAGTACACTTGATTAGGGCGGCCTTCAATTGTGCAGGACAAATGTGTAATCTTAGGATTGTAGAATTTTTCTGAATCCCTTTTGTATGGACTCACCGGTTCAACAAACAACATAAGAATACCTTTCAGTGACCTGGCTGGTGTGTTCAAGTTTATGTTCCACATTGGGTCGCTTTTGTCTTTGGGTATTAAACTATGCCTAATCACACGGTCATAATAAATTGGAAGTCTTGACTGGTACTGATTTTGTATGAGTCTGGCTAGTTCAGTGTGTGTAACAATTTCATATTCCAAGGAAATGTTAGAGATCTTATATGTTGCATCTGTGGCAGATGATTTTATAACTTTGGAGTAGTCATTGAAAGTTAGTTCAAAGCTCAGACGGTCATTCAGTGCCCCTTGATAATAAGGCAAATGTGCTGTTAGGATTTCAAACTCAAGTGGAATGTAAAATCTGGTTCCATATGTTTCTGCTATAATAACGTCATTGGCTGCTGACGTTGATTTATCTCCAGCATTGATTCGAAGTTTACCAACATTATCAGACTGTATACCTTGGTAAATACGGTCTTCTCGTTCTTCTCTTGTGAGCCAAAGATCTTTGTAACAGTAGAACACATCTGAGTCGTCAAGACTAAACACTTCCTGTCCTTCAAGTTTTACTTTAATAGTTCTAACAATTGCTCTGCCAAGATTGTCAACTAGTGTTCTGTTTACATCTGCCTCTGATGATAGTTCAATATTAAATGCTAGGCGTGCAGTGCCAGGAACAATAACGTCACTGGGACCTAGGTTTGGAAACTTGACTGTAAGTGTTTGATTCTGGTCTATTGTACTTGGATTGTTTGTGATGACGATTGATTGTCTTATGCCCTTAACACCCAGGGGCTCACGTAGTTTTCTGTATGGGTCTAACTTTGATCCGTAAGATTGTGTCATTTTTATTATGCACAATAAAAAAATAATAAATTAATAAAACAATGGCCGCAGGAGGATTTAATCATGAAGATTTTAAAATGGATGACACGTATGATTTTGGTAATACAACAGATATGGCAGATATGGCAGATATGACTGGTACAAGAAATATTTACAGTTTACGTCATGAACTTTTAGAAACCAAAGTGAACTCATTTTATGATCATGTTGGTGGCCGCCCAGACAACGTAGACCCTAATCAGTTTGAACTTGATGGCAAGGGTCATTTATATTTAAACACTGTTGACAAAGGAAAAGTACTATTGACTAACAAAAAAGACCCTAGTAGGTTTAGGGCTTTAAGTACAATAAAAAATGAAGGTGGTGTTGGTGCCTTGCGTCAACTGGGTATTGGTGGGTCTCCTGTCACGCCAAGACTGGCTAGTGTTCTTCACGACACGCAAACAAAGTTGCCAACAGGGCAACAAATTGAAATGGCACCTGTAACAAGCCTACCAGAAATAGCAAACACTGTGATACAAGAAACCTCATTTACTGAAGGGCAAATAAATGACGCTTTGAAAACAATAGATGATCCACCTTTGTCAATGAGGGAGATTATGGGATTGGATAAATCACTGCAGACGATAAGAGGTGAGATGGTTAATAATCTTGCCAAACTGGGAGAGCTTGATAAACACATAGAACGTGAAAAAGAGAAACTGGCTACAGCAGACAATGGAAATCTTGACACAGAAATGAAAGAAAGAATACAGCACAGATTAAATGATTTGCAGATAGAAAGATCAGCGAGGTTAGAAGCGATTAGTATTGGAAGACAAAAACTAAAATCACAGGTCAACAGAATTAGAGAAACTATTCAAAAAATACTTCACGAAGACACTACTCTGGCTGAGAGACTAAAAACACTTTTCAGAGAACAGGGTATCACAATTGCCAGTTTAATTACAGCTCTGGGGTTTATTATCAGTACAGTTGTGTTGGCTGTCTCCGGCAGTGGTGGTGGTGGTCCAGCCCCAGCACTGGGCCCACCGGCTCCCACAGATCCAAAAGATTTACAGACGTGGGTAAAGAAACAGTTGTCTCACATATCAGACTTGCTTAAGAAATTGGCTCTGAAAGCAGTGGACGCTTTGCCTGGCATAATTGGTACTGTTGTCAGCTGGTTGATTAGTACAGCGGCAAAGGTAGTTGGGTTTATGGCAGAGCATGTGTGGGTCTTTTTGGTTACAGTAGGAGGGTTGATGGTGGGTTATTTAATGAAACAGATAAAGAAGTAATACTCCTAATCCAGTGAGGCCTATTACCAATGCAGTTCTTTCCGACTCATGTGTGTCAGGGGTTGGTGTTGACTGTACTGGTTGTATGAGTGTCGGTGTTGGGGCTGGGGCCGGGGCCGGGGGTGTTACCGTCTGTAATGATTTTAAGGGCTGAACATGTGTGGTTGTGGCCCCTAAGTTTACAGATTGATTGAAACCTAGTTTTTGACCAACACCTGCAACAATGATTTCATTATTATAATTTGTTATTGTTCCCATTTGGAGTTGAAGGTCAGATGGTAACATGTATAACCCGATGCCAACTACAAAGTCAACTTTTGATCTGGCATATCTGAGTACGTCTTGGTAGCGCTGTATGCTAGATGGGAGATCAACTGTTGAGTTAATTGAATCTTCAAGATTTGCAAGAAACTGTTTTTGTGCTTCAAACTTTCCACTTCCATTCAAAATGTTTGATTTTGTTAGTGATTGTGCACCTAGTATACACCAGACATATGTTCTGATAGACTCATTTACGCGCTCAACTCCTGCTTGAGTAAACCCGTCAGATTTATCTAAAATAAATGTGGTCCATGCATTAGTCTGCTTCTGCTCTATTGATCCTAACCAGACTTCAGATTTTGATGAGAATGAAGTGTACCCAGGGTAGTAATCTTGAGGGTATTGTCTGTGACTCAAAGCGTAATACAATGTACCCATGCCATGGTGATCATCAAGTTTTTGTGTGAAGTCATACTTTGTACTGATATTAAACTCATTACAGATGCGTTCAAATGCTTTCATATCCATAGGGTTATTAAACCTGTTGAAACTGGATTCAGTGGGCAGTGGTGTATGAAGTTCTGACAGTATACGTCTAAGCTGGTAATAAACATGAAAATGATACACAGATCTAATCAGTTTGTTTGAGTGATTCAAGTGGTCTGTAAATGAAACACCACAGCCTGTAGTAGAACATAGTATTGCAAAGTTGAGTTGGTTTTGAAACATCTGTAGTGGGCTTGAAGACCACTTTCTTGCAGTAGAGTCATCTGTTATTGGAGGGTTTATGTAATGGTCAAACGGATTTGGTACTTTGACTTGGAATAGATCTTGTACGCTTGCGTCAGACACAGCTATGTCAAGCTGATTTAGTTGAATTATTTTCTGTTCATAAGTAGGTGCAACATTATATTTGGCATTCACATTGAATTGAAATGCGTTTGTAGTGGTGATGGTTAATGATTTAAATTCCATCCTTTTTTATATGAGATAATAAAAATGTTTATTACCTTAACAAATCTTGACACAAGCAAACCAGTGTGGTTAACTAATGGGATTGATAATCGGGATGGTAGCAAGGCTGCAGCTATCCATGAATTGTTCTACACAGTAAAATGGTTTAATGTAGAAGATGATATATATAATAAAGTAATTTTTGATGGTAAGACTGAAGCTTTACCACCCGGGTATTATGACTTTTGTACTATAGCTGAATGGTTTCAAAGTAAATTTAAAATTAAAGCAACTTTAAATCCAGCTAACCTACTTGTTACATTAGAATTTCCCACACAAAATTGGTTAAGGATCTCAGATAGATTTGCATATTTACTTGGATTTTATATTGACGAAGATTGGTATAGATCAGATGATTTAGGTGAAGCTATGACTGGTATTATAACAATGAAGACAAAAAGACTTAAAATAACTGGAAAACGTCCTGTCAATTTGTCAGTACACACAGTGCTAAATGTTTATTTGAAAGAACTAAACACATCTGAGAATGTTCACAATGGAAAGCCTTCAACTTTGTTGAGATGCTTACCTACTGGAACTGCTCCGTATTGTGAAAGTGTAGTTGTTAGATTTCCTAATTTGCAGTTTAAGAAATTAGGTTCTAGTTTCTTTGAGTCACTGAGTATATCTGTAACTAATCAGGATGACAAACCAGTTCTTATGCATGATTTTAGTGTTGTGTTGGAAATTAAATAATTTTATTTTTGTTTATAAAAAATGAGTGGTGGTCCAAAGTCGAGAATCATACCAGTTGCGTGTCCAGTAACAGAATTGAAAGATTTGGCAGATGTACAGGATTTTGAGAAGGAGGGGGATGTTGGAGAAATATATGGTTTTGAACTTGATTCAAATGGCATGTACAAGAGGAAAGTAATTGTTGACATGAAAGACGGTGAAAAACAGATTCCTAAACTTGGTCAGCTACGTGATGTTACTGTACCTACTCCACCTGTAAATAATTCGCCCTACAACTTAATACATGTGGGAAATAAGTGGGTGGTTTCACCTGTACCTGTTCCACCACCCACAATTGACTGGGACATAAAGTTGGAATTTATTAGTCCTTATGTATACACTGATGATGAAGGCGCCTTAGTGTTTAGGAAGGTTGTTAACTCGGGGCCGCTTATTGTAAGCCTTGTTCCAAGTTTTGCCCCAGACAACAATAGCAGAGAAAAACTGAAAGTTGAAAATTATGAGAGACGGCGGTATCTTCTTACAGCTAGAAAGGGTAGATCAGATACTTCTGTTGTGTTTATGCCAGCAAGCTTAGTCATGGCTAGAGAAGCGACAATAGTATTTGAAATTATCATGAAATCTGTTGCTACTGCTAAAGAGGCTCAAATTGCACAAGGAATTAAACTTACATGGGATGAAACAGTAACAGAATCATCAAAGGTCTTTATTGCTATTACAAAAAATGTTGATGTTATTAATGTTTCGAGCAGTGTTCCAGCTGTCAAGGTGGTGGTCGACAAAACAACTTTTGTTCGTCTAACTTACATAAACCTTGAACACATTGATCTTGTTGCATTTTATTATGCCAGCAAATTGTATACTTTTGAAGAGTTGCAAAATGTAATTGCTGATTAAATAAAAAAAAATATTTGTCAATAAAAAAAATGGTAAACTTCTATCCGCAACTACCAACGCTTGATCCGACTGAAACAAATGTGACGACTAAAACAACACTTGCGCCTGATCCACATATGCCAATTGCTTCAGATAAAACATTACAGGCAGATGCATTCAGATTAAATAATATTACAGAAGCTTTGAAATATTTGGAGAGTGAGGAGGCGAAATACTCACGGTGCAAAAGGAGGTATAAGTCAGTATTTAATTCTGTTCAAAACACTTCTATGGCTATTGGCGCAGTTTCAGCTTCATGTTCTGTGGGGGGTATTGTTCTGTTCGCCACAGGAATTGGGAGTTTGGCTGGAATAGCAGTTGAGGCTGTTAGCGTTGCTACATGCCTGGCTTGTTTTGGTTTGGAGGCCTTGAACAAAAGGTTTCACACAAAATTACAGAAACATGAAGCATTGAGTACACTTGCTGGTGCAAAGCTGAGCAGTATGAAACTTATTATCAGTAAGGCATTGAACGATAATTTTATCGATGACGAGGAATTTAAGAGAGTCCAGGATGATTTAAATAATTACAAGAAACAGAAGTCAGAAATACAGAATAAGATGCGTAGTCAATCTCCTGTAAATGTTGAAGAACTTAAAGCCAGTTTTTTAGAGATGGGGAAACAGATCGGTGTTCAGGAAACCACAGAAAAACTACACAATCTTTTAAACAAATAAAAATCAGATTTGGTAATCGTTTATTAATGACATACACTTCACAGAAAAATGACATGCCACCTAACTATTTAACCCCATCAGCACCACCAGCACCACCTGACTATTACTAAAAAAAGTTTTTTCATTGTCCTTGTATCTTGACAAATCTGTCCGAGTAAGTTGTGACTTAAGTCAAGAACTTACATTTTGTTAGTTTAAGTTCTTATAAGTTCTTGACTTAAGTCACTTAATAACTAATTATAGGTTCTTAAAAGGTTACCTGTAAAGTTATCTGTCAGTTATAAGTGACTTTGGAAAATTTGTTAACAAGTATCTGCAGGTAACTTAAATAATTTGTTATCAAGTGCATATAGCAATGTTTTTTTTTTGTGTGTGTGTGTGGTTATTATTTAAATAACTGTTTTTTTTTTTTTTTTTTTTTGGGGGGGGGGGGGGGGTATTGGCACAGAGGCAATGAAAAAAAAAATGTTTTTGGAATCTTATATTTTATATCTCTAACACACATATATACACGCACGCACGCAAACACGGACGCACACACACATACACACAAACACTCACACGCACACACATGCACTCACACATGCACGCACACATGCACTCACACAGGCACACACACATAACACACAAACACTCACACGCACACACACACAAACACTCGCACGCACACAAACAAACACGCACGCACGCAAACACGGACGCACACACACATACACACAAACACTCACACGCACACACATGCACTCACACACACACGCACATGCACTCATACACACACGCACTCACACATACATACGCATACACTCACACGCATAGACAAACAGACAAACAAACACAAAATCTTTATTCTGCATGGATATTGTAGACTCGTCCGCAAAACACCGTCAGGCTTAGCCATGCTGTTGTATGACACGCAATACACAGATTGTGTACTCAAATCGAAACTGCGCTAAATATAAAATATGAGTAGACTGGCAACTTCCGCATTGCAGCTAGTGACGTATTGGTCTTTCCGCTGTACTGACACTGCCTGCGCCGCGCTGTTTACCGCCATCGGTTAAGATTACACCTTGGTGCTCAGTCAGCGTGGTTGCTACAAACAGTCTCTGTTGTTTACCTTAACGAATCGTCCGACACCGTCGGACGATTTGCTAAGGACATACGTCGTATGTTTACGTTGGATACCAAGATCGCATAAAATAGTTCACAAACATGCTAAGGCCCTAAACAGAATCATTTAACTCTTTGTTTCACCTATCATTTCTTAGTTGTCCACGGCACAGAATGATAGCAAATGACTCTGATTGAGAAAGCTCAATATTCTGTTAACGCCTTCAATACATCCTGTCGCTAATGCAAAGCGAGATTGTTATGTCTGGTTTCGCAGCGCGGCACAGCTATGGCTTAGACAAACTAAATCCGCACAACTACCATGATTTTGAAGGCTTGACCAGGGCGCTGAGTGATTAATAAATCAATTATTAAGATACAAAGCCAATAAACATTTTTTTTTTTGACAGCGTGCTACAAGTGGGCTGACCAGGGCGCTGTTTTGTAAATCAATTATTCAGATACAAAGCCAAAATCATCTTTCTTTGTCAGTGTGCTACAGGTATACCCCACCGTCAGTCCTGTTACTAAAACCTATGTAAAATCCGTTTTCAATTCACTTGCAAAAAGCAAGCTACTTGCATGAGCGCGGTGAAACACCTCACACTTGGTCCATAACATTTATGATGAGACAATACAAACAAACATATAAACATTTGCTTCTCGTGCGACTTGGTCATTATGATGTTTGTCACACATCAGGCAAAATCTCACTCCGTCCATTTTATGACCTGACCGATGATTTTCTCACTCTCAGTCTTAAAGCCACTTTTACGTGTAACCTGTCCGATGATTTTCTCACTCTCAGACTTACAGCCTTTTTGTGGTATGTTCTGTGTTTTCACACTTAAAGACTTACTGCCTTTTTGTAGTATGTTCTGTGATTTCTCACTTTAAGACTTAGTCTTGTTATCAGCTTGGTGATAGATCACACATTTACATTTGTCTTGTTTGTGATCTGATCAGTAATTTTTTACTCAGACTTACAGTTACACATTTGTCTTATCTGTGATCTGCTCAGTGATTTTTTACTCAGACTTACAGTTACAGTTACACGTTTCATTTTCCTTGTTTGCGGCCTGCTCGGTGATATATCATTTTCACGGACTTATAGTTACACGTTTTCATTTTCCTTGTTAGTGCGGCCTGCTCGGCGATGATCACACGGGCTTAGTCAGTTAACAAAACGAAAGTGATAAAATGTCTCAGATGTGATTCAAACAGGGTTGTTAAGACGCATTAGAACCTTTGTACAAACAAACAAACAAAACAAACAAGCAAACAATGTTATGGATCAGCGTTAGGTGTTTTCCAAAAATCGGCTATTTCTTGTATTTTCAGCATTTGTTCAATTTGCTCCCGCAAACTAAACACCTTTCGGAAAGACAGTGGGGTACCCTCGTAGCAACCTGGCTAGAACACACAGTTTCTTTTCATATTTTCTATTTTATGGATTTCGGCACCCTAGATTAGCCACTCTCCATAGCAGATTAAACTTAGCGCAATCCAGACTAACCGCGAGGCCTGTCTTGTTTCTAAATGTGACAAATCAGTTAAATAGCCCAATGAACTATCGATCTTACCGTCGTATATATTCTCAAGATTTATCGATCACTGAATATCACCTCTGAAAATCAAGTCAGTCCTCAAAACACGTCCGTCTTTTACAATGCCGCTTAACGAAAGAACGCGACCGGCTTGGTGTTTAGAAAATAACACGTGACCGTTGCTACGCGTCGTCTAAGGGAAGTAACTATGTATGTCGTTTTTGCTTATAACCAAAAGTTACCTCCCTGTGTTGTCTGTGCTGTTTTTGCTTGTGTGTGCGTGAAATTGACAAAGCAGGTGTATAAACAAAGGCTATTTAGTAGGCAGATTTGATTGCTCTTATTTGATTGAGAAAATAGATTTAGTTAGTGTGTTTACCACTAATTTTTTACTGGCATAAGTGCGCGCGTGTGTGACGGCGCCTCCGATCCTCTATCGGAAATACTCGTAATTGGCTAAGTAATCCGAATAAACTACGCATTGCAAAATGAACACACTTACATAACCAATAGATTAATTAACTCAGGTGTTAATTTTGCTTTAGTCATGAATGTCATTGATTTTGGAAACCTTTATTTTACTGAAAAAAATAAGCAGAAACCTAAAAAAACGGGGTGTGTGATTAGATGAGCGATTTGTGATCAAAAACATTGAAAAATTGACGTCGTCAAAAAAATCTGTTGTATTCTCCATCCTTATATCTCTAGGCACTTTCCTAAATTCCTTAAGGAGTTTGATGAGTACTATTCGCGGTATCAGTCCACCAAACATATGCACAAAGAAAAGTTGATTGGAATTACGGCTTTTGTTATAGCTGTGTATCTAACGGGGACTGTTTTCTCTGGCATTTGTACAATTACCAGTCAGGATGTGTGCCACGTTAGCGACGTGAGCTTTCACCATTCTCTAGGGTGCATTTTTCTAGTTCTTTCCCGTATTCTGCTGACATATTGCCTTATAATTGTCTTATGAGTACCACAAATTCTTTATATCGTTATCGGGATGCTCCTGTTCCTAAAAAGCAGGCAATTCAACCAAGATGTCAGAAATTATCCTTTCAAAACCTTCTTCTCTCCCGTCCTCGACCTCAAACTTTTCCGTTTACGCCACCTTGCGCTTTGCATGCTGGTCGAAAGAGCCAACACGGTGTTACGTCACTTTCTGTTTATGGCGTACATTGCGGGAATGGCTCTCTTGTTCCTGGGTCTGCACATTCTGATTGATATCAAGCTGTCGTCGCAATTCACGTTTATGACGACCTACACCATGGGGCAGTCTTGCACACAGCTGGTTGTGGTCACCCTTACCGGAGCGCTGCTGTCTATTGAGGTCAGTGACACGTGTTGCTTGCATAAGAAAGAAAATAGTCCACTTGGTTGTAGAACCCTGCACATTTGAACACAAAAAAATCACGTTTTGATTAAACAATTGGAAACTTCATGATCTTCTTTTTCGTCAGATTCGCAGTGTTTTACAAACAAACAAATTAGATCCGAAAAGCGGTTTTTATACATATACATTCGACGATGCTTAGGTCGAACCTGCAGGGGAAATTTCTTTTGTTCGACTTAGTCGAATTTTCCGAAGAGTTGTTTGACTTAAGTTTTTTTTTCTACGGACCAAAAATATGTTCACAACACAACATTCTCCTAAGATAAGAATGAGTCATGAAAATTCACGTTGAATCAGACAACCGATAGAAGGTTTTCTGATAAAAGCGCATCAGGTTTTACTGACTCCTAAAATAAATCTTTCAAATGCCGGGGTGGGAGAGACAAGCAGGCAGACAGACAGACAAGAGAGTTACCCGGGACATCCCCGGCGACATCTGTAACCACAAGAGGTGAAAGCAGCTATAATTCAGGATTTTGATTTTTCCTATGACAATTTTCTCAAATCCATGACTGAAGGAATTTACACACAATTGAACAACTTTCAGGACGTAAAGTTCAACAAATTCATTGCATGTGGCTGAGAATTTTACCTGTTTCCCATCTTTCCATCCTATTTAAGTCAGACACACCTTCTTTACGAACATATTGATATTACAGAGACGAGCTTGCCGATGCTAAAAAGACCAATGCAACCGGGCCAGGAGTTGTGGTCGGCTCCAATCAGGGCGTTAAAATCGCCGAGTAGGAATAGGTGTTCTGTGGTAGGCATCTCTCTTATGGTGGTCTCAAGCTCTTCATAGAATTCATCCTTTATGTCAGCTGAGGAGCAGAGTGTAGGCGCAGAGATGCTCAGGATGTTGACTGGACCTGAAGAGGTAGAGAGGCGGAGCGAGAGGATTCTGGGTGTGCCTCCAGAGGGCGGCTCAATTGAGGACAGCATGGAGTTGGACACTGCAAATCCAACACCGTATATTCGAGGCTCCCCAGGTTCGTTTACCTGCCAGAAGAACGGTTGATGATTGCTGTCTTCCTGACGTCGTCGACTTGTTGTAAATCGTCAGAGTAGCCAGGGCACATGGTTCTGACATTCCAGCTTGCCTGCCGCAAGGCTGACTGTTTTTTCTTTCTTCTTGTTGTTTTGTCTGGTGCAGGGTATACAGTCTGCTCTTCGGTCGTGTCCCTAAGCTCCAAGCACCCATTGTTGTTTTGTCTGGTGCAGGGTATACAGTCTGCTCTTCGGTCGTGTCCCTAAGCTCCAAGCATCCATTGTTGTTTTGTCTGGTGCAGGGTATACAGTCTGCTCTTCGGTCGTGTCCCTAAGCTCCAAGCTCCCATTGGAGCAGGCAGACTGTGGCGGGTCAGACCCTTACTGAGTGGGGGCTGCCCAGTTTGAGGCGGGCGATAGCTGACCAGTGGGACGCGATGATCCCTCCCACCGTCGGAGACAACCCGTAGCGCCCGAGCTTATGCCAATCCGCTCTGGGTTTATAACTCGTAACTGCTGTCTCCCGTGTTGTGTTGTCGCTGGAGCAGCGGCACTGGAGTGACCTCTCCAGGGAGCAAGCCTGGGGAAAGTGTAAGGGGATCATGGGATGCCCAGTCGTCAAGATCCCTCTCTCGGCCTCGCTGATGTAGTCCAAAAAAATGCAAATCAGTATGTTTGGCACCAGTTTGGCTGCAGGAGCTGCCAGAACAGTGCGTGCATACAGGCAGCTGTCTGCCTTTGGGGCTCCACTCGTGATTTAAAGGGTTTACTCCCCCACATGTAGCCTTTGGATCAAGGTTGATCTCTTCCGTCCGTTGGCTGTCAGAAGCGGCTCATCCGCCTAGTGGTGCACTGTGAACACACCCCCTCACGTGGTTTAGCCCACCAGCTGAGGTGATGCCCGTCCGTCCTATCATAGTGTAGGACGCTGGTGCCGAACAGCAAAGGTACTACCTCTATCCAGAGCCCCCTACACACTACAGAGACGAGCGCATACCAACAGTAATGATCAACAAAGGAATAAGAGAGAATACACGTTGTTGTATTCTCCTCAGTTCCTTACAATTGTTACGTGTTTGGCTGTAAACGTATTAATGAAAAATTAACTCATTCGAGACGTGCCACCTTCGGATACGTGGTATAAGCCGCGTATCCAGAGGGTGCAAATCTCGAATGAGTTAAAAAGAAACACGCAATGGAAGCATTAAAGCGGTCTGCTCTAGTGTGGGCTTTGATTGCTAAATTGTCCTGATAAAAAGGGCCCTCAATGTTGAATTGTCTCAACGGAGACTGTTCTACTCTTCTTTTTACAATCCATGTGAGTATTCACACGTAACAGTGGTCTTCTAGTGGCCCTGGTAAACATTGCTGGAACTCTCCTATGTAAAAATTAGAACTGAGAAGAGGAGAAAAGTCTTTCATTTCTCTACATTCAGACTTCAAAGCTGTTAGCCTCTTTGTTCAGCATTATTGTAAGACATACTGAGAACATTTGAACACAAAGTAGGTATAGGAAACTATTGATCCTTTTTTGTCGGGAACAGATATCTTTCATAGTCACCCACAGGAACACACTTTACTGTTCAAGTTAATTCTCTGTCTTTGTCTGTCTGTCTGTCTGTCTGTCTGTCACTCTCTCTCTCTCTCTCTCTCTCTCTCTCTCTCTCTCTCTCTCTCTCTCTCTCTCTCTCTCTCTCTCTCTCTCTCTCTCTCTCTCTCTCTCTCTCTCTCTTTCACACAATTTTGTTTAATGACGACCACTTTCGACGGCCCCGAACTTTGAGGTGTGCTGCAATCGATAACAAAACGTGATGTTAATATATCGCTGTGTTCAAAAGACCATAAATATTTGAATCAATTTATTTGATGTTGGATACACATTTGACTTACTCTAAGTTGGACATAAGAGTCTGTTAAATATTAGTCATAGAAAAAGCAGCGTTGGCCACCACTCAACTGCAAGAGGTATAGGTCCTCATGAGCCCCCGTGAGGATCTATGGCGTGCGTTCTTCGCAGTTGTCCTGTCTTTCCAGTCACATCTCTCTCTGTCAAAACCAAATCACTTTCTCTGACAGTGTCAAAACCTGGGATAAGTATGTTAGTCATATGTGGAGATCAGCTTTTATTGAACTTCGGCTCATTAGCAGTGTTAAACAGTATCTGACGACCGAAGCAACTGCAATCCTTGTCTCCTCCTTTGTTTTATCACGGTTAGACTACTGTAACTCCCTCCTTTCCGGCCTGCCTAAAACCCAGCTAGATAAACTGCAGAGAGTGCAAAGCAGTGCTGCCCGTTTAGTTCTGCGTATGCGTAAGCGTGACCATATCCGCCTCGCCCATTAAAAACTCCACTGGCTGCCCGTACAATAACGCATTCTGTATACACTGTCCTGCATGTGCTTCAACACAGTCAACCTGACTTCTCCTGCTTATATCTCTGACTTACTCCATCTGTATACCCCATCTCGCACCCTCCGCTCTTTCTCTGACACACGTAAATTTCGCCTACCCAATTTCAAATGTAAAACACGTGGCGGTCGTGCCTTCTCCCCTCTTGGCCCCGCCACTTGGAACAGCCTCCCCACCCCTGTCCGTAACTGTCAAACGCTCTCCTCATTTAAATCACTCCTCAAAACCCACCTCTACAACGCTGCCTTTCACTAGTTCATTTCCCCAGCCATGCACAATTCATCACCACGGTCACGTATGTGTGTGTGTGTGTGTGTGTGTGTGTGTGTGTGTGTGTGTATGTGTGTGTGTGTGTGCGTGCGTATGTTGCGTGTGTGTGTGTGTGTGTGTGTGTGTGTGTGTGTGTGTGTGTGTGTGCGCGTGTTAGCTGTTAGCCTTTCCATTGTATCAGCGCTTAGAGCTACTTTTAGAATAAGCGCTTAGCAAAACTCCTTTATTATTATTATTATTATTATTATTATTATTGCTGACTCCACATGGAGTCCCTTTTTCTAAGACATCAACGGTATTTTGGTCTTCGATTAATGAAGATTGCAGAGAGAGAGAGAGAGAGAGAGAGAGAGAGAGAGAGAGAGAGAGAGAGAGAGAGAGAGAGAGAGAGAGAGAGAGAGAGAGAGAGAGAGAGAGAGAGAGAGAGAATCAATGCAACTTTATTTTACAACGGTTTAGGCATTGACATACATCGTCATCGACACAGACATTTTACAAACCTGTCGTTGCTAACAACTACAAAACTAACTACAAATATACATACATATAAGTAAAACATAATACTTGCAAACAATTGACAACACTGTTCACATAGACAGACATACTCACAGACTCACAGACACCCCCCCCCCCCGCCTGCCCCCCCCCACCCTCCCACGCCCTCCACACAGACAGAGCTAAGTAGTCCAAATGATAAATGAAAAGGATAACAGGCTTAATTCGGAATAAATTGGACTTAGTATAGAAAGAGATATAATACACGTAGGCCCTACATAGTCTAGCAGCTTTTCGCAATTTCTGCAGACTAAGTAGTTCGTCAAAAGAGTAACAATGGTTTGCAGGTACGAAACGAAAGTACTAATGCCATATAGTTTATGCATGGCAACAATATTTGTCCTTAGGATGGAGACATTTTTGTAGAAGTGTTTTTCGAAAGCTATTTTTCGATGTGAGGGAACCAGTCCTCGTACACCGCCCGGATAAGGTGCAAGACATTTTTTGTGCATAACATTGAAAATTTCAAGCATACAAGTTACAAGTTTATTCCAGTGAGTAAATTAAAATCATCAGCAAGTAAACATGCATACATATATACGATAAAATAAGTTTAAAAGTATTATTTTTAATGCGGTAAGCATGGTCGCGTCGCTAGTTTCAAAATGGCGGTCAGCGAGAAGCCTTCTAAAGAAGTCAATCAGACGCGCACGGTTGATGAAGCTTTACTTTGCTCCTGAATTGAAACAGAGATTATTTTCGATTTGAACATCTTATCAACGTCAAATACGTTATTTTTCCTGGTCTTGAAAACAGCCTTTTCCATAGAACTCGGTCTTTTGTGGGAGGAAAGCATATCGAAAGTAAACTCCCTTTGTGCATGTTGTGCAATGTGTCTGCCGACCATCTTCAACATTCTGAAGACTTTTTGGCCGGATACAACATGCATGTTGTTCGCCTGTTTTTTAGCCTAACGGCTATAAGTGCTGGTCTGCTCTTTTTGTTTATTTTATTAGTGGAGATGGGATTTTTAACTGGTCAAGCACACTCGTATCCGACTGGTCTTAAGCACAAGCCAGGCAGAGTGAAATCCATCTCCGAACCGTTTCCATCAAAATCGCCATGTTCAGCTAAACACCTAAATATAAAATTTTAGTTTTTGCAACCAATTCAACCAATCCGCACTCAAGTACTCACAAGGACTCTTATGATTAAGCTTTATCAGGACTGCATGAGACACAATACAGATAGTAGCCCTCTCTATTATATTACAAGTTTTATTTATTTATTATTGATTCATGTATGTATTCACTTACATATTTATTTATTATTTATCCTTTTAATTATGGATGGAAGGAATTCCTTGATGCACATGATCACTATAGTGGTATGGTAGTGGTCACCAAGGAGAGGAAATTTGTTTTCAATATGCTTACATCTGTGCATGTTCATAATCTATCCTTTACTTAACATGCATATTTATAGGTCCCAGGTATCCCCAACTTATTTTATTAATTTATTATTTTTGTTTGTTTGTTTGTTTGTTTGTGATGTATGTTTGCACATACACATCAGCATACAATGATTGATTGTTCATTAACGTCCCGACAGCAAAAAGACTTTCTCAGGACGTGCCTGCACTGCTTGTGAAAAAACCCAAACTAAACATAATATTGAATGTATGTCGCCAGCTGGTCTAATACACTAAATAAACCTAACTAGACCCTTTAGCAACACACATCCAATATCAAGAGCTACAAGCAGTGCAGACAGTAGGAAGAGTTTAAAAAGGTAAATACAGGTGAATGTACCAAGGGTAGACAGAAACACACGCCCCAGAATAGAGGGGAAAACCCACCCTGACCAGGGTCACCCTGGGAACTAAAAAGTAGTTAACCCCACCCAAGTCCCCCAGGGTAGACCTGGGTGGGGGACATCAGCATACAAGATGAGAACATACATATACACATATATGATGTGAACATAACATGTACACATATATGGTAATAGGTGCATACCACCCGCTCCCCACCCCACATACAAAACCACAGAACAAACATCTGTGCATGTTCATAATATATCCTTTACTTGGTATTCATATGTCCTAGTTATTTAAATTTATTATTTATTTTTATTTGTTTGAAAAGTAGGTTTTGTTCATATGCTGATGTTCACATACACATATATGGTAATACTGCCCACTCCCAACCCCACTCCACAACCAGATAACACCCACCAAACGACACTTACATCTGTGCATGTTCATAATCTATCCTTTACTGAGCATTCCCAGGTATCTTGACTTACTTTATCTATTTTATTTAACCGCCATGAGATGGCATTGGTCGCCTGCTCGACATTAAACCCAAATAAGTATATATTTAAATTATTTATTTATTTTGTTTGCTTGTAATGAAGGTTTTGTACATACACATCAGCAAACAAGAAAATATACACATATATAGATGGTAATAGGTGCCATACTGCCTGCTCCCAACCCTTACCTAAATACACACATAAAACCGCAGAACACCTACCAAAAGAAGGACATACACATCTGTGTATGTTCATAATTTTTAATCTATCCTTTACCTAGCATGCATAAGTCCCAGGTACCTTAGACTTACTTTATCTTATTTATTTAAATTATTTATTTATTTTGTTTGTTTGTAATGTAGGTTTTGTACATACACATCAGCATACAGCTCAAGAACATACACCATGGTGCCCCTGTGCATGTGGCCACCAGTACTATTCTGTCAGATCTGTCACACCCAGCCAATCATCTCTTCGAGATTCTGCCCTCTGGCCGGCGGTTTCGTGCTTTTAAAGCCAGAACCTCTCGATTCAGATGCAATTTTTTTCCCAGAAGCTGTCCTCAATACATCACCATGCACGGAACAACGTGATTCCATGATTTGTGACATATGACTGATTTGTGTTTAATATTGTGTTTATCTATCTTTTAAGATAGGATGATCGCCAACTAAGTGTATGACATGATGAATGCCCTACATGTGAGGACATATTTTACTGTCGCCATGCCACACAAAAATCCTTGTAACGTTTTACTTGGTGAATAAATGTCTTATGTCTTATACACGTACATGGTGCAGTATCGCTCGCTCCCAACCCCAATCCAGTTACACACACAAAACAGCAGAACATCCACCAATGTACATCTGTGCATGATCATAATCTATACTTTACTTAGCATTCTTATGTCCCAGGTATCTTTGACTTACCTTATCTTATTTAACTGCCATGAGATGGCCGTAGTCTACCGCGCAGCGTTAAACCCAAATAACTATTTATTAAAATTATTAATTTATGTTTGTTTGTAATGAAGGTTTTGTACATACACGGTAATAGGTGCCATACCGCCCCACGTTCAACCCCAGCCCACATACAAAACCACAGAATACCCACAAAAGACATGCACAATTGTATACTGATGGGCATTAGTGGACTGTAAAATCTATATAGAGACTTCAGGTTAAGCAAGTGGCTTGTATTGACTGCCTGTATTTTAGCTGCCCACCTACAAATTTCATGTGTACAGTTAACCACACTGCACATGCAGCCATCAGTTCTGTGAAAATACTGTTGGCCTCATGCACAGGGGCACCAAAACTTAGAGATAAGGCCACACCTGATAACAATAACAGTACTAATAATAATATGCATACTCAGCCACTCAGCCGTGTAAACAGCACCTTTGTAAACAGTACCAGTGGCCAAATGCATACATACATCATGGATGTTGCTACCACTGATCACTTCAAACAATAGGCTGCCCAGTTCACATTTTGATACCGTGAACTAGCCTGCACATGCAGTCATCAGTTCTGTAAATAGTACTGGTGGCCACATGCACAGCGGCACCAAACTTAAAGGTGAGGCCAAAACTGCCACCTCAAACAAAACCAAACGCTACCTACACACACATATCAATAATACAGTCAACCTCTGTGTGCGTTAGGGGGAACACGCTTAAAGTATGGGACTGTAAATCTTACAGCGAAATGTCAAAACCAGTAAGAAGATAATGTAACAGCAACAAGTACATGTATTTTGTAAACCACTCAAAACATGACAACTCATCGAGTCTAATGGTGTTATGAGTGGGTGATGGAAACACTGAAAGAAATAGTACGTGTACATTATAAAGTACGTGCCTCCTCCCCCCCCCCCCCTCCCATAACTAGCTGTTTATCATAAAACATAGATATCTCATTCATTTATTTTGATCACTTGACTGATTTATTAAATCATCTCTGTGTCACCTTTCTCCGTTTTCTTTCTCGTTTTAATCCCAATATGTCAGTGCTAATGTCAGCTGCTAAGAATCCTTGCAGCGAACTGCAAATGTCTATATGCAGACAAACTGCAAATAACACAGCAGCAAAATAAGTTCCTCTTTTGTGCAGTAGGCTACTGCTAGCAAGATAGGGTTCAATTTTAAACAAAGCATTGCATGAACTTCCAAGCGTGTTCACATTGTGCTGTGTATTTTTTTTTCAGTGTGAAGTGTACTGTACCATCAGTGATCACTGAGACTGCATAATTGGCACTGGCAGTGATCGCACATCACAACATAGCTTGTCAGTGCAACTGATTAAAATAAATGTTACTGCTGCATAAAATAATTAATCAAGTTCCGAAACTTTGCTCAGCCATGACAGTTAAAACCAAGTGGTGTGGCACTCTTTTTCTTTTACAGAATGCAGCATAGGTTTTGAAGATAGCGTTTGTGTTGTGGGTTGCATTTTGTTTTGGTGCTGTGTTGTCGAAATGAAACGGGCAAAGCGATGGTAAAGTGAATGGAAATAAACGTGACAAACCTTTATCAAGCCGTAAAAATCCACACAGCAACTTTACACGTTTGCTTTTTTTTTTAAACAAACAAGCTTATGTAGAACAAATCAAAAAGAACCCGTCGGCACACCAAAATTCACGTCCGCGGAGGTCGTGGCATCACGTGATGTTTTCATCACGTGATTTGGGATACCTTATTGTTGAGTAACGATATTAATTTTGAGTTCAAGGCAAGCGTTTTCGTAATTGTTTCTTCTCTTAATATATCTAAGTGTGAAAATTTTACTTTAAAAAATGAAATCCTTTTAAGTGACATATAGTGCATACTACCACTGAATACAGGAACAATGAGACCCGTGTAAACTACTGATCCCCTGTAAACATGGCCGCTACGGTCCTGGTTTCGTCTGCAGCCATACTGGAAACAAAATGTGCTACAGAAAAATGTCTCCATCCTCCGGCGGTTTAAAACGAGTGCGCACTGCTTTTATTCATACTAGACTTCATTTTGATATACCCAAACCTTTGTTACTCTCTAGAAAATCACTATCTCGTAAACGGCTGATCGTCTATGAAGGGCAGCTGCTAGACTAACAGTGAACCACAAAATACTTGCAGAGACCCTTTTTAAAACAGACTAGCGAGGAGGCGGATTTTACATGGTCGGGAAGCGCATTCCAAAAAAGTGTCCCTGAGTGAGTGAGTGAGTGAGAGAGAGAGAGAGAGAGAGAGAGAGAGAGAGAGAGAGAGAGAGAGAGAGAGAGAGAGAGAGAGAGAGAGAGAGAGAGAGAGAGAGAGAGAGAGAGAGAGAGAATGTGTGTGTGAAGCACTTTTTTTTTGCTGTTCTCAAACCTCCAATCTGTTTTTTTTTTTTGCCAGGTGTACGGTACGATCCTCACGTACACCGTTGTCGTCATTCAGAGCCACCCTTACTACAAGGACATCACACTTGCGACGGCAGCTGCCAATGGAACTAACGTTAGAATATGAACCTTACTGGGGGCTGTTTTCACCCTACCTAATATAATGGTTACTGGAGCGACGGGTACAGGGTTTGCAACTTCTCAAATGAAGTTGTCTACGAGATGACATCTACCACTTCTGGCCAAATTTTACCAGTGAAGTGCATCCAGAAACGTATCGAGTGCCCTATGAAATGAGCGCCAAAGAAATGAGCGCTCAAAATGCAGAAACTCAAGATAAATGTGAGAATATAAACATGGCACAGGAGAAATGTCCGTTGGTACATGTATACAATCAGGTGTGTAATATTGCAATGCAGAGAAATATCAAATAAAGAGAAAAATAGGCTGAGAAAAGACAAGTACAACAGTAATTGTATTTAACGTCGAAATAGACGAAAGTGCAATGAGGTACCTATGTTTTTTTAGACGAACGTTAGGATCCAGAAACACAAAGAGTTACTTATCTTTGAGAAACGAGTTGCATCTCTTGTCGAAAACATGACAACTCATTTTATTTTCTGTATTTTCGGAAAAAAAGGACTTTAACCCCGAAAATGTAACGCTTTGCGTGTCGGTAGCGGCTTAAGTCGCGATGATTCCTGTCGGAGTCATCGCGACTAAAACAGCTACCGATACTCAAAGGGTTAATAGAATGCGATAGCTTATGGGAAATAATTTTCATTTAGGAAGGGTTTGGGGGTGGGGTGGGGTGGAGGCGGGTAGATAGGGGTAGGGGGTAGTGGTACGCCACACGATGCTGCAACATCCGGCAGGTCTTGTCTTGAACTGATGTACCGTCAATCGTTGACATGAATGTGACTTGTACAATACAAAATTGAATGACTCGTACTGCCAGGCACTATACTCACATGCAAAAGCATGCGACAATTTTTGAATCAGCGGAAACACTAAAGTGTTTTCGATGATTCCAGAAATGTCGCATTCCTTTTGCTCGTCGGTATAGATAAGGCAGCTTCAAGCTTTTAGAGCACTATTAAAGATCCCCTGTACATAATCGTTCTATAAGATCAACATGTAGACTTCGCTATGCATTAGCGCCTCCCAATTCCCCCCCCCCCCCCTCCCCGTTAGCTGGCGCCGACGTCCAAGGTTCGATCCCATGGTGGTCCAGAGTGGTTGAGAATTTTTCTCATTTTATCGAGTTAAAATCTCGTACAGAATCGGATTACGATACCTGCCCAGCTTCGTTGGCACAGCACACATTTAATCATCAAGTGAGCTCATTACAAACCCATCTCCACTGGTTTGAAAACAGATGGCACACGCCATTTCGTCAGCTGCGAGCGTACACGCAGAATACTTTGTTAAAATAATGTTTGTTTATAATAAATTTACAGAGACAAACAAAAATGCATCTCTAAATGTCTGACGAATGTTTGTTAATCGAGTAATATTGCGTTTGCGTATGTATGCGTGGCGTTTGTATGGAATCGATGTGTGTGCGTGCGTGCGTGTGTTTGTGTTCGTTTGTGTATGTGCGTGCATGCGTGCGTGTTTCTGTGTGTATAACCTACATGTGCACAAAGGCGCGTGCGTTCGTGTTTTAGTGTGTCTGAACAAGACAGAAAGGGGGAAAAAAATTATTCCATTTGTCTTTTTTGGGCCAGTAATATAAGGTCAAAGCACTCAGATGCACTGTGATTTCAGATCCATGAAAACGCTGTAGGAATGACTTCTTTAAGTTCCCTATGCCATGGTAGGCATTGTGTCTAGGGAAGGGAAAGGACCCTAGGGAACGTAAAGAAGTCATCCCTAAAGCATTTGCATGGACTTGAAATCACAGTGCGTCTCAGTGCTTCGACCTTAAAACAACTACAAGCAACACATATGCAGCATCGTGACAATGATATGCTACAGAATCGTGTTTGGATGAACACAGTTTTAAATAAGAATGAACTTTCTTTTTGTAACACATAGTTTTCACAAAGAATGAACTTTCGAGGAGTGCACCCTATATTCAACGGCCATCGGTGGCTAAACCAGAATTTGAACGTCTCTCAGCCATACAAAAAACATGCTGTGAATGTCACCAGGCCAAAGACATTAACCATATTCACATTTGGGTTGACTCAGATATTAAGTTCGTTACTTCATCACAATTTTTCACGCAGAAAAAATGTATCCTCTTGTGCATAAAGCTAGCATGGCACTTCCCAGATGACCATGTGACACTAACCTTTAACTATCACGGAGGATTCATCTCCCAATATAGGGCAACACGTTAACCCGTGGGCTGCCGGTAGCGCTTTTTGTCGCGATGATTCCTACAGGAATCCTCACGACAAAAAGCTATGCCGCCAGCCAACGGGCTGGTAATGTTCGTTAATACGCGTGCTTAAAGCAGAAAGAGGTTTTTGTTTGAACAGTTCGGCTTTGTTGGTTCGGTGTCGAGAATATTATTACATCTGGCCTAATCGTAGATAAAACGCCCTGTAACAACGTGCGTCTTCTGAACACAGGTATAAACTGATGTAAATTGGGTGAGCAAGATGGGCCACCGTCAGCGAGAGGCACAAATTCACAAGAGCTTCCGCGCATGCGCGGGACTTGTGCGAATGTCTGCCTCTCGCGAATGGATAACTTTTAGTGATCAGGACATAGTTTGATTTGTTCTCTCAGGCCTCTGTTAGTACTCCAGCCGACTCTGTGCAGTGATGCACAAACCGATTTCCTTTCTTTCTATGTTTAAGCGTCACGGTATCTCTACACTGCGATTTGTATTCGTGGGTCGTGGGGCTGTAGTTCATACATGGCAAATCATCATCATTGAAAGTAAAAGAGGGAAGAGCACATCTATCCCTGTGTCACAGAACGTGAGTCCCGCGCCCGTAGGGGTTACTGCGTGGAGAAAAGACTGATTGTTTCACCCCTTCCATGCCACTGCACGTACTCTGTACGTTCATGTTTGTTTGTGAAATATTGGTTCATGCAACGACCGAAAGCCAACACCGTCCAATAAACATGGATACACATTGGTGTCGGCAAGAGACATAGATCCTCATGAGCCCCCGCAGTCGCGGGGGCTCATGAGGAGCTATGTCTCTTGTAGTTGGATCGTGTTCACCTTTTGTCCCGGCAGTTCAGCGGTTAAATTCTTCTGAGGAGCGCCCATGTTGATGAAGATGTGATTGAGCAGACTTTCACATTTGTGTGTGTTCTTTTTATGACGGACCACTGCAGATTAACACCTTTGCTGCTGGAACGCAACAGACAACACCCAAATATAAGATTATAAAATCTTACTGAGTCTCAAGAGATGCAAAAGCACGTGACAATATAGGATTCTTTCTAATATCAGACTATAAAGGTGACTGTCAAGTGTGTAAAATATAGAGAACAACCCAACGAAGAAAGAAACAAGTTTGGGAAATTGAGTTGTAACTGTCTTTTGTATGCGTGTTTAAAAGTACTATTACGCGTAAATTTGAAGACATATTTCAGCACCATTTTTGTTTATTTTACATCGTCCACACACCCAATGAACTTTAACAGCAGTTGGGTCACGCAGCAGAAGCACACGCGTAGTCGCACTTGTGTATTTATTCTGCACTAGCGTGTCAATCAAATTTTAGTCGTTTCTCGTAGTGATGCCGTTGTCTTTATAGAACGGAGTGGCGTCATTGTGAGGTTGCTTGATATAAAGACGACGTGTGCTGAACTGGATTCACCTGTGTCTAAGTGAACATTAACTAGACCTGTGTGTAACGTTTTGTAACCATCTGTAACAGAAGTTTATATTTGAACAGTTACGGCAATAGTGGGCCTTCAATTCTTCTCTAAAATAGTTGTGTACCTAAATATGTCATGATTTTGGATTTTGTTTTTGGCCGCCGTAAAAGAAATGGTTACTATTAGACGACTGACATTAAACATGGCACTAAAAATGCTTCTTGTAGAATCTGTACTCTCTGGAATGTACACGCTGCCACTGGGACGTAAAAGCAGGAAACTGATATCGTGTGTGAAAGTCCTTGTGAACGTTATATTCCCACTACTGTGCCTATGTACTCTCGGCGTGCATCTGCTGAGCACAACTGTGACTCTGATTGACAGCTGGGGCTATAACAGAAACAATATAGGCTCTTTGTATATGATCAGTTTTACATTGGGAGAACTATATATGGTCTTTACTTCCAGCACATTTAGCTCTAGATCACTCAGGCGGTTTCTGAGAGCATTTGAACGTTACCAGTACAGTTTTAAGCGAGAAGAAATCGGTTTCAAATTTGTTCTCGGCGTTGGCACCATCTGGTTAGTGTTCACTGTCTGGTCATATGCTAACGCAGTAGTTTTCCCGGTCGCTACTAACGTCACAGCAAACTTCAACCAGTCTGCTCTAGGATTTCTTCTTGACACTTTCCTACCATACCAATTCTCTTCGCAATTAATATATTTTTATTTAACACAGTCGATTGTTACAGGATTTCTCCTGTACCTGTCAGTTTGGAGTGTTTTAATGAGAGAAGCAAACGATCTGGCAAAACGCTTGATGGAAACGGGTGAAACTACCACAGCCGAAGATCCGGAAGCTCTCGAACAGTTCCGGATACGTCACGTTGAAATATGTGACCTCATCAGCAAGGCCAACAACTTCCTACGTCACTTCCTGGCTGCCTTGTATGGATCAGGATTGCCGTGCATTCTTTTTGTCATCCATGGTTTTGTCTACGGACACTTGGGCGAAGAGGAATTTAGAACAATGGGAGCATTGTTTGGTAGTCTGGCCTTATTTCTGACTTTTGTGACGCTCACCGGAGCTGCCCTTAACCTGAAGGTAGGTATTCTACGTTTGAAAGACCTGAGAGGTCTTATATTTATGATACTTCGTTGTTTGTTATTGTTATTATTGTTATTATTATTATTATTATTATTATTATTATTATTATTATTATTATTATTATAACTATTATTATTACTTCTACTAATGGTACTACCGTTAACCCCATCCCTTTCGACTGCAAGAGAAATAGATCCTCAAGGGCCACCGTAGTTGCAGGGGCTCATGAAGGTCTAACCCTCTTGCCGACACCACATTATGTTCTTGTTCTTTGTACAGACATTTGCGTTGATTTAAGACGAAATAACAAAGATTTCAGAAACACAATCAACTGACAATGAAGGAGTTAATTTTACAAATTGCAGATACAAAATATGACAAGAAAAAGTAGATACATGAATAAGATGCATCGTCTGCTTCCCCAGTAGCATCACGTCTTCAGGCCCACTGCGGCCGTCGTGGACACGAAGACCTTTGCTTACAGGGTTGAAATTACGATATAAAATATGTTGTGTCGTCCTGATTTCTAACGCTGAACGCATGTCTCACGTGGATATACCTTTCCGGCGCTTTATACCACAGTCTTAATTAATAGCGTGTGTTAATTGAAAACTGTTTCTTAAGGAGTAATCTGATAGCATTGCGTTCGAGGTTGAAAACTGAAACACTTTTTTTCCCCCAGATGCACGAACCTACAGATTTTATTTTCAAACTGAAGATCGGAAAATTATCAGGAAAAGGATCGGAAGTTGTGAGTATACAGTTTGGCGTTGGGGGTGAGACGGATAAGTTGAGGTGGGCGGGAGAGATTGGATGCGTGTGTGTGAGGGGGGAGGGAGGAGGGAGGTGGAGGGAGGGATTTTTTTTTTGCTCTGCTCTATGTTAGCGAAAGTCCATTTTTGGGTGAAAAGCGACATTTGCACTGTAATACAATGGGAATCTTGCATTTCATGCAAACGAAATTACCGTCTTTGCCTCTACAGGGCAACATTTCTCATTTTATGCTTTTTGTTTAGTTCTCAGTTTTAAAATAACACAAGGCTATGCAGTGCTAAGGGAGACGATTTTCTGTAGTTAAGTCCAAAGTTTGTACTATGCAGAAACTGTGAAAGAGAGTGGTTGGTGCATTTGAAATAATGTTGTTACTTATACGTTTGTCATACCCAACGTTGCCGAACTATGAGCGCTACCACTCTAGTACTACCATCCCAAACTAACACAAACACCAGATGAACAATTGCGACAACATTTATTACATATAAAAAAAAAAACCAATTCAAAATATCCTCACTCAATCCTAACCCCACACTCACGCATCATATTCACATACACATCCACACTCCCTAGCATGAATACCACATACACATCCACACTCCCTAGCATGATACCACTTTGGTATCAGCTTCAGCCCACTTAATCAAATTTCAAATACAAACGATTTTGAATTTCCAAAAACTTCAGTAGCTCGCTTGAGCTTGCCCTTAGCACCACGTGAATGTTCTGTGTTTACGTAAAGTGTGTGAGTGAATGCGCGTGATTCACGTGAGCGTGCTTGTTGGGTTCAGTTCGCGGCGGCGCTTTGAGCCGATTTTCAATTGGGATAAAGCGCCTATTTAATGCGCTTATTATTATTATTATTATTATTATTAATACCCAACATACACAATATACAATATCATCAAATATATAATAAAACATATATCCTTCATGAAATACAAATGAAAATTGAGAAAAATTTAATATAATTCACAAGTTCTTGGATCTCCCTGGCCGGGAGCACAAATGACAAGCTCAACTTAGATTAATGCTTTTGCTTTCGCGGTAAAGTCCTTTATAGCACATGGTTTCCTTTGAATAAGTAGAATACACAATATTTCTGTTACTGCGACAAAGTTTCTCTCAAAATATTGTCTCACAACGTTCTTTTACCAGTTTACAAATGGACAACACTTTACTTAAATCAAGTTAATAAACACTAAATGCGACGACCCGACCTGGGCTAAACGCGGGGTCTGCACCGACGCTCGCAACAGCGCTCAGGTACGACGATGCAATCCCACGAGGAGTGACACAGCCAGCCTCCACTCTCACAATCGTACCACCCAGCCCTTCCGCACAGCAACGGCGGCGGACGTATCCACTTAGATCTTTAGATGCACTAAAACAAGGGTGCAAAAACACACACAACAGAAGAAAGGTAATCACCTCACAATTCCCACAACTTTAATTGCCGTCTTTTATATTTCTTCACCTCTCGCCAAAAACAATAAATTCAACCTCAACGAAACGCATATCTACACATTACCATATAACTCACTCCCGAATTTACCCTCCGACACTAAATGCTAATAAATAAAATAAATGACATTTATTTCTAAATTCTTACACTTGCCCCCCAATACTCACTAAGTAAACTAATAATAATAACAGAACAAGCGAACACAGACAAAAAAACCCGAGCATATGGCCCCTAGAGAATTGTTGTGTGCACTTACTGTCATCCGTGAAGACGCACCGGCTGGGACGAAGACAAACAAACAAGACAAGCCAGGGGTTCAGTCGTCGCAGCTTCTCTCTCGTCTTAGGACACCGGCTAGAGAGCGACCAGGGCCGTATCGTAGGGCCGTCACAAAAGAACGACACGGCTACTTGAGGATTGCAGCAAATGGCTAACCACGCCCGCAAAATCCTCCCTCAGAGACTGCTGCTTCTTTCGCTGCTTGGGAGCGACCGACTAACAATTTGGATATAGTACGGTTTACCAAATCCTTGCGCTCAGTAAAAAGTGCGATGTAAGATCACGCAGATCAGAAACCACCCGATCGCGCAATGCAATCACGTGAGTCACACTCCGACCCCCGCAACCCGCACGACACCAATTCCCCGTGTAAAGACCAAACAACTCAACTATTCTATCCTTTTACCAGGCGACGAATCAATCTCTGTTACCCTCAAAATTTAACTCCCCCACAAAAATAGGAACAAACAAATCGTGTCGTGACATTGCTATTCTATGCACCATAATTTAAGAACCATTTGAATAAACTTACATGACGTAAAGATCGTGCAACCAATACAATTTAAAATTCACACCTGATGTAGTTTTAGTATTGAACATTTACATTCTAATTTTTCGTAATGCTAACTAAAAAGAAGAAATTTGGATGTATTTTTCAAAATGGGATGTGTGGATTTCAAAGGCGCAGACAAATTTAGACGTTTTTAAAAGGTGTTTTCCTCGGCTAAATCGATTAAATTGTGAGAGCTGGTCCTTTTGTCATGTTTCGTAGTATCTCATTTATGCCCAGAGATGACTGCAAATGCCACGTTCCTATTCCCTCATCATTATTACACTTCCTTGGTACATGTCTTTGTTTATTTTCCGTCCGTAGCGCAAGTGTCACTTTCAGTCACGCCTTCACATTCAGAAGACAAGATACGGCCGCCATTGTGCTAAGGGTAGATCCAGGATTCATTCTTAATTAGTACCTAAACTGTTCTGTTGGCATGTCCATTGGAAGTGCAAATTGCACATGCATTCTTTTCAGTTTTCTGGTGCTGCGTCTGTTTCAGGACCGACAACTGGCCGGCATAAGTGCAGCTGATGATCATGCATATGTCTTTTCACAATCTGTGCTCTGTTGCTAACGAGAACCATTGCTTGGCGGTTTATTTTTAAAGTTTGCCCACCATGTGTTTTGTAGCTATAAACCAGGTGTAAGGTGGCCTCTCTTTTACATTATATGTTCCTAAATCAGAGCACCATTTTGTCAACAGGGTGATTATATTCTTGCATGGATATGGCCTCTGTGGCTTGTAAAAACCGCTCTTTATACAGAGTGATGAGTATGAGCAATCTACACATCAATTGTCAGTCTTTCATGTGTGGTTGGCCATATTGACCAATCAGTGCTGTAGTTGCCATGGTAATCGATCAAGTTTAGATCTAGTTTGGGTCTAGATTTCTTTTTGCTTCAGAGCCAACACCTGAGAAGTGATCAACAAAACCAGTAAGATTGTTTGGTCAGTTTAGCTGATTTCAGCAAGTTTTGACCTTTAAAAATTGACACCTAAGAAGGTTTATTAAGTTTGGTGCATAGTATATAATATGCAAAGTAAATTCCGGTCTCAGTGTTATAAAGTGTATGCTGCTGTAAAATGCAAAGAACATCCTAACAAAGAAAGAAATATAATAAGGATATTGCAACACATTTTATTAAAATAAGTGTTCCTTTCCTCATGGGGATTTTCTCAACGTTTGATAACGAGCACTAACGAAGAAGAATTACATGTTGCACCGCAACAGGCATGGCGGTTAATGAACCTTTGCAGCACGCGGAAGTCCATGAGTATTCATACCTGTTGCAGACAACAAGCGTTTATCGATTACTTCTTTCTTTTCATTCATTCATTCATTCATTCATTCATTCATTCATTCATTCATTCATTCATTCATTCATTCATTCATTCATTCATCTATTCATTCATTCATTACTTCAGTTGAGACAATTATTTCTTTTTTGTGTTACTCAGCTCGCAGCATTCTTATCCAGACTCCAAGGAGCACCGATTGGTTTTCATGTGTATCATCTCTTCACCATTGACCCCTCTACCATTCTTATGGTAAGTAAACATGTAGATCTTGATGGACCTTCCCGTTGCTTGTATACAAACCTGTGTGAGTGACATGGATGTCCCTCATGCACGTGTATACAAGCAACGTGAAGGTAAATCGAGACTCAAACTAGAAGACAATCTTTGCATCGGGTGCAAATTGAGTGGACTAGATTTTGGTCAGACACTTTCGTGCACACGTAGCCTCAAATGTACCATGGCATAAGACACATCTGCATTATTTTTAAAGTGCAATAAACAAGGTCGGCTATAACATAAGTCCGATATAACAACACTTCAGAGGTCCCCACAACATTTTTTTGTTTGTAAATTACTTCGCATAAAATCTCGAAAATTTAGGGTTTCTTGTGTATACAAGCAAAGTGAAGATAAATCGAAACGTTAAACTCACACTTGAAGACTTTCTTTGCATCGGGTTCAAATTGAGTTGACTAGATTTTGGTCAAACACTTTCGTGCACACGTAGCCTCAAATATACCATGGCGTAACACATATTATGTGTATTATTTTCAAAGTACAATCTACTTTGCTGATAACAAGGTCGAATATAACATAAGTCAGATATAACAACACGTTTAGAGGCCTCGACAACATTTTTTTCTGTGTAAATTAATTCGCATAAAAAACGCGAAAAATTGGGTCCTTTGGTGATTTGTTATATTTCCTGTATATCACACGTGTGTAGAGATGAATTTTCTCCTTGAGGACGTCAAGACAGAGGGGTGTAAAAAGTGTGACATTTGATCTTTGTGCACGGCCCTCCTCCGGGCTACTCGATGTGGTTCTCAGTTGATCTTATATGCTGAAGAGCAAAAGAAATGCGACATTTTTGGAATCATCGGAAACACTTTAGTGTTTCAAAAAAGTCACATTTAAAAGCCAAAAAAGTCACATTTAATTTGCACGTCAGTATAGCTCTATCAGCAGGTATCAGTCTTCGATCGTTACCTACAGTTTCAAATATGGTCGACGTGCCCTACCTCCCCAAAGGGAGAATTGGGGAATGTAGGGGATTGACTAGCTCTCTATGTTATGACTCTCCGTCCCGCATAAATTCTGCTAACGCGTTACATCAGTAGTACCCTCTGTTTACCAATTGTCCCATCTGTTTACCAACTGTACCGTCGGTTTACGACTTATTGTCTGCGAAAGTCAGCAGGTGGAGTACATAGCTCTATGTCTCTTCGCCCCAGTGGTGACTTGATCTAACATGAGTGCGACAGATAATCTTTATGAATGACGAATAATCTGTATGACTGACGTATAATGTGTATGATTGACGTACATTCTGCATAAATGGCATAAGTTATGATCTTTGTGAATGACTTATGATCCGTGTGAATAACCTACGACCTGCATGCGTAACGTATGATCCGTACACGTCCCACAGGTGTGCGGCACGATCCTGACGTACGCTGTGGTCATCATCCAGTTCCAGCCCACAGCAAATAGAGACTGATGGATACGATCAGGGAAACAGCCATCCACACCTTCAGCCCACACTGTCTACATTCACGTAAATCGTGCACAGTTTCAAACCTTGGAGCTTTTTTCCTATATTTGGGAGTTTCCCTTTTAGGAGCCAAATGCCGAATCAGATTCAAACTGGTGTCAGGAAGAGGCATTGGTCCTCAAGAGCCCCCGCAACTGCGGGGGTCATGAGGATCTATACCTCTTGCAGTTGGTTGGTGTCAATTTTTCTTCGACACGGAATCGGGCCGATGTCTTAGTTTGCCTGCGCATAGGCGTGCGGAGGCTAAAATAGGCCGTCGAAGACCGAGGTCATATTGCTCACTGATCCGGTTGTAGGACTACGCGCCTTTTCCGGGAAGGGGAAATGGGATGCGGAAGCATCTGCATGCTGACCGTAGTTAAAGACGAACTATAAAAGACGGAGCCATAGATTCTGTGCTATATATGTCCCATCCATGACATTTAAGTGTATCATGCCAGATTTTGTCGGTGCCTAGGACAACGGATGGACCGTGATTATTAAAGGATGTTACGTGGTAGTCGTTGACGTAGTATGATGTAATCACACCAGACACACTCACGTAGGGTTCTTGTAAAAAAAAAAAAAACTCACTCAGTTGCAACTCGTCACACGTGGCACCAGGCTGTAGACCACACTAGAGTAACAGTTCCAACAGTACTTTATTCTCACGGTGCACTCTTAGCACAATGCATCCACAAATACATCCACACTTTGATACACTGTCTCATACAATGCACTCGCAGTTTTGATACACTGTGTCTCTCATACAATGCACCCGCAGTTTTGATACACTGTGTCTCCCATTCAATGCACCCGCAGTTTCGATACATTGCACGCACATATTTCTTAACACCCTCTTTATACTACTTCAGTTTTCCAGAACAATCCGGCAAATTACACAACTCAACCAATCAGAAAAGAAAACGTAACAAATGCTCAGTAATTTTCTTGAAAAAGAACACTCTCAATCTACAATCTTCCTCTAAAATCTAGCTGCATACATGCATAGATAAATGTTGCGAAATGTAGCCAACATGTGTAATACAAAACTTTGAAGTCATATTTGAGGTCACTAGAACAATCACGCCTATTCAAGAACCATCCAGCTTAATCTAGGTCCGACTTCGCAAAAAGTTAGCGAAATATGATGTACAACATTCTTATCTAAAGTAACTCAACTGAAGACCGGATCTTTTCTATGATCAACACACACATGCCCTAAAAAGAATAACACAACCACAATGTTGACAAAGGAGTAGTACTGTTACTCCATCTCTAAAGCAAGCACTAGCTATCTGGGCCTTGCAGCTTTCATAGGTATCATGAATTCATTCAAAGGCAACACATCTAGTGTTTCTCTAGAGCTAAGCCTGGCAGCCGGATGTATACCATGTATGTTCATTTTAGCGTTTCACATAGGACAACTTATTTCTTAACCCATTTAACTCAGACGCACTACAGCAGGACATGGCTCGACCATGATAATTCTAGGGTAGCGCCAGTTTAGCTTTGGCGCCTGATGGCGCCAAGGAACTACCCTTGAATTTTCATAGCCAAGCCATCTCCTTCAATGGTTACATAGTGGCAATGTGACACCATCGGCCGTGGGGTTTAATGGGTTAAGAACAATCTATTTCCTGAAACTGGCACAAAGTCGTTATGGTACATCACCGGCCGTGAGGTTTAGATGGTTAAGAAAAACTCTTAATAGACGTTATTCACGCGCGGGCACTTCCGGTAACGAGAACGATTGATTGATTGATTGATTGTACATTGCTTAACGTCCCGACAGCAACAAGGCTTTCTCAGGACGTGCCTGCACTGCATGTGGAAAAAAAAACAACAACAAAAAAACAGAATATTGAATGTATGTCGCCAGCCGGTCCAACACGTTAAATAAACCTACCACATGGGGCCTAAATAAAGCTAAGACCATTTGGCAACACACATCCAATATCAAGAGCTACAGGCAGTGCAGACAGTAGGGAGAGTTTTAAAAAGGCAAATACAGGTGAATGGACAAAGGGTAGACAGAAACACATGCCCCAGAATAGAGAGAAAAACCCACCCTGTGGGGCTGACCAGGGTGACCCTGGGAACTAAAAAATACCTAACCCCACCCAAGTCCCCCAGGGCAGACCCGGGAGGGGTCCGGTAACGAGAACGAGGCGCACCACGCAGACATATGGCTGACGCAACTGTAGAACTGAGCGAGCGTCTCATAAATCGGTCGGCAAAGTGCAATCAAGCAACAGGCACTGCTGTGTTCCTCAGTGTACGAATGACAGCAGATATGATCGTGACGGCCAACTCCCATTTCATTTTGTTCCTAGTGAAAAAGCTCCGGAAAACTATGGCTGTAGAAAATTCGAACGGACCGAGGCCCGTATTTCAAAGTAATGTCAGGCGTCCACCTTTGCCCAGAGTGATCTATCAAACAAAACAAAAGAGAGGAAAACTGATAAACAAAGAGTTTACATAAACTTTCAGTATAATATATGGCCCTTTACTGTGCATATATTCATTTGGAGTCTGCCAAGCGCTGGTATGCAATGCAGTGATCGGTTAACTGTTTTGGTTTTTTTGTTGTTGTAAGTTTACTGTTAATTCATGTGTGTTCTTTATGTGGCCTTGGTATGTGTATTGTGCCATAAGTAAACGGGCTGCAATGCACGTGACAAACATTTTCAACATGAAAAGTACTGACACTATGCAGTATAACAGTGGCAGTGAATAGGTAAACATGTTCGCATGCATGATGCATGTTTCCATCAGTCCCAGGACATATACCTATTTAATCTTGAATGTGTTATTACATCTACCCTAATCACGACCATGGCCTTAATCAAACTGTATCTCAGGCTGTCACAGGTCTTATTTTATTTGCAAAAAAACAGGGCTGGTTGGAAACTGGAGTATCTTTCTTTTGCAATGACACAATTTGAAACATGTGCATCCCATGAAGTACAGTTTAGTTTTTTCTGATCTTGCAAATAGCATTTGAGAATTTGCAAACTTCTGATCTGTGATAATAAGTACTACAACTATGTTATTATTACTGTCTGTCTGTCTGTCTGTCTGTCTCTCTCTCTGTATCTATAAACTTTATTATTAGTATCATATTTTATCTTATCAACACGTGATATTTATTGATCGATGATCATTAATTCGGATTCTGTATCATGCTACTTTGATCTGTTATCATATATTCAACTAGCATCGTATTTGCACGCTCGAATATTAATGTGTGCGTGCGTGTGTGTGTGCGTGATTGTCACAGTAACACATCACTCGAGTAACAGGCATCATGCGTTATCCTTCGCTGGAATATTAATGTGTGTGTGTGTGTGTGTGTGTGTGTGTGTGTGTGTGTGTGTGTGTGTGTGTGTGTGTGCGTGATTGTCACAGTAACGCATCACTCGAGTAACAGGCATCATGCGTTATCCTTGTGTTGCCTTACGTATGACTGAATGTGTGTGTGTATGTGTGTGTGTCTATGTGTGTGTGTGTGTGTGTGTGTGTGTGTGTGTGTGTGTGTGTGTGTGTGTGTGTGTGTGTCTGGTGCAACGCATCACTAATGACCGTCTTGCATTACTCTTGCGCTGCACCAGCATCTGGCACACATTAATGCGTGCGTGCATGATTGTAACGCATAACTGACTCGAGAAACAGTCATCATGCGTTATCTGACTGAATGTGTGTGTGTGTGTGTGTGTGTGTGTGTGTGTGTGTGTGTGTGTGTGTGTGTGTGTGTGTGCGCGCTTGTAACGTATCGAGTAACGGGTGTCTTATATACGTTATGTTTGTGCTGCCTTACAACTAGCACTATGTGTGTGTGTGTGTACTTGTGAGTGACAGTATGTATGTGTGTGTGTCTGTGTGTGTGTGTGTGTGTGTATGTAGTGTGTGTGTGTGTGTGTGTGTGTGTATGTCAGTGTGAGTTAATATTCTTTCATATAATCTATGATCACTTTTAAGTTTATTTAAATCTAATGTATGCGCACGCGTGGGTATGCGGTGTGCGTGTGCCCATGTGTGCGCGTGCGTGAGTGAGTTGTGACGCATCACTTGAGTAACAGGCACCATGCCTTACATCTGACTGAATGCCGGCATGTGTGTGTGTGTGCGTGCGCGCGCCCATCTCTCTACGTCGCCTTGCGAAAAACGCGGAACCTCCAATAAACAGACACTCCACTTGGAAGAACTAGTAGCGGTCGCCATCTTCGATGAATCGGCTAGCGTGGCTAGCCTCGTTTGCGATTCAAAATGGCCGCCGCGTGAATAAGGTCTATGGCCATCACGATCCGTTAATAAGTCAAACAAACAGCAATAATTTTTCTCATAGCGTTTTGGCTTTCAGCACCTAGGAGTAATAACGTGCAAACTGCAATATCTTGTTTAACAAAGACATTTTCATTAATACGACTAGGTCGTCAAGGAAAATCGATTAACGTATTTCATCCTGTCGTTTTAAGTCTCCACACATATACGATCAATGAAATCGTGAAATATCATGTTTGCCAGCTAATTAAACTAATACAAATTCTGTCTGCATTTGTTGACCATGTTGCGTGTACACCCCCTTATACACTCCATCACCTAGCCAACCCACTTCCTCCGCTCCTGAAAACACATGTTTGCAGATAAGCAGAATCGTAATATTAAAATGTTTGAAGTGCGGGTCTGTTGTTTGACATCGCGTTTGATGCAGTGTTTTGTCATATTAAAAGTTTGAATAACACATTTTACTATTTCCTGTGAATTGACAAAAAGGAATTATTTGGGTTTGCTTTGATGTTATACGGTGTTTAAAATGCATAATGTCAGTCAGCGCTGATGGACTCATTGAATCGACCCACATTCTCTAGTCAGCCGCTGCCCTTTGCAAGAGACATAGATCGTCATATCCATGCAGCTGCAGGGGCTCATTATAATAGTAAGGTTTCGTTTCAAACGAACGACTCGCAACAACGAACGAGAGCAAGATCGCGGATAGCACGCTGCTGGAACGTAACAGACAACACCCGAATACAAGATGTATAAATGCAGGAGGACATGGACGTCTATGCATCTTTCTATACTGACGAGCAGTGTTTCCCATGAATAAAAAGAAGTCGCATTTCTTTTGCTCGTCAGTATAATACATGTGTGCCTGTCATAGTGTTTGAGTTTCTTCTATTCTAGCGGGTGTTCACAAAATGGTTACGATGAGAAGACTAACATTAAACCATGCTCTAAATGTGCTTCTTGTGGAATCTGTACTCTCTGGAACGTACACGCTGCCACTGGGACGGAAAAGCAGGAAACTGATATCGTGTGTGAAAGTCCTTGTGAACATCATATTCCCACTACTGTGCCTATGTTCACTCAGCCTGTATCTGCTGAGCAGAATCGTGTCTGTGACTGACAGCTGGGTCTATAACAATAACAATATAGGCTCTTTGTATATGATCACTTTTGTATTGGGAGAACTGTATATGGTCATTACTTCCAGCACGTTAAGCTCTAGATCACTCAGGCGGTTTCTGAGAGCATTTGAACGTTATCAGTACAGTTTTAAGAGAGAAGAAATCGGTTTCAAATTTGTTCTCGGCGTCGGCACCATCTGGATATTGTGGACCGTCTATACATATGTCAGCGTAGCAATTTCCCTGGCCGATACTAACGTCACAGCAAACTTCAATCAGTCGGCTGTCGGTTTGCTTCTTGACACTTTCCTACCATACCAATTCTCTTTTCAATTAATATCTTTTTATTTAACACAGTCGATTGTTACAGGATTTCTCCTGTACCTGTCAGTTTGGAGCGTTTTAATGAGAGAAGCAAACGATCTGGCAAAACGCCTGATGGAAACAGGTCAAACTACCCCAGCCGATGATCCGGAAGTTCTCGAACACTTCCGGATACGTCACGTTGAAATATGTGACCTCATCACCAAGGCCAACAACTTCCTACGTCACTTCCTGGCTGCCTTGTACGGATCAGGATTGCCGTGCATTCTTTTTGTCATCCATGGTTTTGTCTACGGACAGTTGGGCGTAGAGGAATTTAAAGAAATGGGAGCATTATTTGGTAGTCTGACCTTCGATATGACTGTTGTGACGCTCACTGGAGTCGCCCTTAACCTGAAGGTAGGTATTCTACGTATTAATTTAAAAGACCTGAGAAGGCTCCATATTTATGATGTTTATTATTATTATTATTATTATTATTATTATTATTATTATTATTATTATTATTAGTAGTAGTAGTAGTAGTAGTAGTAGTATACAATTATAACTAATATTATTACTACTACTAATGTTACAACTGTTAACCCCTTCCCTGCCGACAAAGAGTAAACAGAATCAAATTGCAAGAGGAATAGATCCTCATGGGCCACCGTAGTTGCAGGGGCTCATGAAGGTCTATGCATCTTGCCAAAACCACATTATGTCCTTGTTCTTTATACAGACGGGGTCTTTTGCGTTGATTTAACAGGAAATAACAAAGATTTCAGAAACACAATTAACGGACAGCGGAGGAGTTAATTTTACAAACTGCAGATACAAAATGTGACAAGAAAAAGTAGATACATGAATAAGATGCATCGGCTGCTTCCCAGTAGCAACACGTCTTCAGGCCCACTGCGGACGTCGTGTGCCCGAGGACCTTTGCTCACAGGGTTGAAACAACGACATAAATGTTATGTCGTCCTGATTTCTAACACTCAACGCATATATCACGTGGATTTACCTTTCCAGCAAATTATACCACATCTTAATTAATAGCGTGGGTTAATAGAAAACTATTTTTAAATGAAAAAAAAAAATACAAGGTTAAACGTTTAGGGCTTAACGTCTTCTGTCCACCACGAAGGTAATTTCAAAGACGGGGCACCGAAAAGAGGCCTGTACAAATTTTGACCCCAGCTGGGTTCGAACAAACGACCTTTTGGTCGAGAGTCGAACGCTCTACCACCGAGCCACCTATCTTCATCGTTTCTTAAGGAGTAATCTGATAGCATTATGTTCGAGGTTGAAAACTGAAACACGTTTTTTTTTCTCTCCCAGATGCACGAACCTACAGATTTTATTTTCAAACTAAAGATCGGAAAAATATCAGGAAGAGGATCGGAAGTTGTGAGTATACAATTTGGCTTTGGGGGTGAGACAGATAAGTTGAGGTGGGTGGGAAGGATTGGATGTGTGCGTGAGGGTGGGGGGGGGGGGGGTAGGGGGGAGGAACTTTTCTTTGCTCTGCTCTATGTTAGCAAAAGTCAATTTTGTTGGTGAAAAGCGAAATTTTCATTGTAATACAATGGGAATCTTGCATTTCGCACAAACGAAATTAATGTCTTTGCCTCTGCATTGCAACATTTCTCATTTTATACTTTTTGTTTAGTTCTGATTTATAAAATAACACACGGCCACACAGTGCTAGGGGAACCGATTTTCTATTGCTGTCCCAAGTTTGTAATAATGTGAACGAGGGTGGTTGATACGTTTGAAATAAAATTGTTATATCCGACGTTTGTCATACCCAACGTTGCTAATCTGTGCACCATAAGTTAATGACCATTTGAATAAACGTACTTAACGTAAAGACCGTGCAATCAATACAATTTAAAATTAACAGCTAATATAGTTTTGGTATTGAACATTTACATTCTAAAGTTTTATAATGCTAACTAATATGGTGTAATCTTGCTGAATTTTGCAAAATGGGACGTGCTGATTTCAAAGTCCGCAGACAGTTTTAGACGTTCTTCAAAATGTTATCCTCGGCTGAATCGATTAATTAAAACTCCTTCTACCCCATCACCGAAATCCCCAAATTTTGCCGTTGTCCTCTGAAGACTGCATTAGCAGTGCAGGACACAGATCGACCATGATAGTTCAAGGGTGATGCCAGAATAGCTTGGCGCCCATAGGCGCCAAGCTATTCTGGCATCACCCTTGAACTATCATGGTCGATCCTTATCTTACTGTGGTGTGTCTGGGGTAGAATGAGTTAAATTGTGAGAACGGGTCCTTTTGTCATACTTCATAGTGATTCATTTATGCCCAAAGTGCAGAGATGACTGTAAATGCCACGTTCCTATTCCCTCCCCATTATTACACTTCCTTGGGACATAATTATGTCTTCGTTATTTTCTGTCCGTAGCGCGGGTCACTTTTAGCCGCGCCCTCACATTAAGAAGACAGATAGGGCCGCCATTTTGCTATGGTTAGATTCAGGATTCATTCTTAATTAGTGCCTAAATGTATGCTGCTGTAAAATGTGAAAAACATCCTAACGAACACAGAAACACAGTTAGAAAAGACATTACAACACATTTTATTAACGTAAGTGTTTGTTTCTTCGTGGGGATTTTGTCAACGCCTGATAACGAATGTAAACGAAGAATGAATCACATGTTCCACAGCAACAGGCATGGCGGTTATTTAATGAACCCTTGCAGCATGCGGGAGTCCATGAGTAGGCATGCCTGTTGCAGACAGCAGGCGTTTCTCTATTACTTCTTACTTTTCGTCATTACTTCAGATCAGACAATTATTTATGTTTGTGTTACTCAGGTCGTGGCATTCTTATCCAGACTGCAAGGAGCACCGATCGGTTTTCACGTATATCACCTCTTCACCATTGACCCCTCTACCATTCTTATGGTAAGAAAACATATATGTATATATCTTGTTGAATCTTTACGTTGCTTGTATACATACCTGTGTGAATGACATGGATGTCCCTCACGCACGTGTATATAAGCAACGTGAAGGTAAATCGAGACTCAAACTAGAAGACTTTCTTGGCATCGGGTGCAAATTGAGTGGACTAGATTTTGGTCAGAAACTTTCCTGCACACGTAGCCTCAAAGGTACCGTGGCGTAACACACAGGTGTATAATTTTCAAAGTATAATCTACTTTGCTTATAACAAGGTCGGATATAACATAAGTCAGATATAACAACACTTTCAAGGGTCCAGACAACCTTTTTTTTTCTATGAAAATTACTTTGCATAAAATACTCGGAAAAATTGGGTCTCTTGACGATTTATTATATTTTTCAAACTTGTATGTATGACACGTGTGTAGAGATGAATTTCCTCCTTGAGAACGGCAAGACAGAGGGGTGTAAGAGGTATGACATTTGATCTTTGTGAACGGCCATTCACCGGGCTACTCGATGTGGTTCTCAGCTGATCTTATACTGAAAAACAAGATGAGGATTTCATCCCAAAGTCTACCGTATTGTTTGGAGCTCAGATGCGTTAATCGTTTACGAACAGATCCTTTTCCCTCCTCTCTAAGTCAACACCTGATCAACACACAAGTCGGCGCACACAAATAACTTTGAAGACGGACACACGGCGCTTTCCGCCATTAGTACGCTCTGTGGGCTCGTGTAGCGACAGGAATTCATATCCCTCTACTCTATCTAACCCACCCTCTAATCCACACACAGTGGCACACAGAAATAAAGACTGACACACTGCGATTCCCGCCATTCATAAGCTCCATGGTCTGGCGTAGCATAGTTATTCTCAAGAAGAATAATAGCACGAGCAGCGAAATGACGTCACTTCAAGCTTTACGTCATGGCATCCTTAGTCCCACGACGCTGTGTGCATAGTGACGACTCGATGTTATACGTCACTCATCGCAGTACTAACATTTGACGTATCAGAGAATCAACTTTTCAATGTTCTTGCTGGTTTTCACGCGTAGGGCTTACAGGTCACAATTTGACCTAATCCTACACTAGGGCCGGGACAAACAGCAGGCTTATGCAAACACTGTTTATGAAAAATCATGCGGGTATTAATTAACGGGTATTTTTTTCCGTAAAAGAAAAATTAAAGTTATGTTAGCTGTTTTACAAATGACTACTAAAACGTGGTGCAGAACATTGTCTGATTTTCACACCTAGGGCATTCAGGGCACAATAAACCTAATCGTACCCGACAGCGGAGACAAACTGTATTCTTATGTAAATACCGTATACGACAAATAATCCGATTATTAATGAGAAGATTGTTTTTCTCATAAAAAGATTCAATTGTTTTAAGCTGAACCCATATAATTCGTGAAATTCCCCAAAACGTGAAAATATATTTTAATGTTTTTTTTTAAAAAATATCACTAAAAAAGTTATAGATGTACAATGCTGTTTAACGAACTCATTCAATATCTCCCTTTTATCTAGCTATAGGCAAGTAATAATACGAAAAATTACGGACTCCAGTGAGGATCAATCGGTTTTTGTGAAACGGCCATTTTCTCGCCAATGAGCATCTTAATAAAAAAAATCGATAAATGGTCCCGAGATAATACTTTTTGGGACAATATCATAAAATTTCAAGTTTGTCCGTCCTCAAACGCGGGCTTTAGTCGCTGTCACACACACACACTCTCTCTCTCTCTCTCTCTCTCTCTCTCACACACACACACACACACACACACACACACACACACACGCACACATTCACACACACCACACACACACACACCACACACACGCACACAGAGACACAGACACGCACACACACACACGCACACACACACACACACATACGCGCGCGCGCGCGCGCGCGGGGCTTGGCGTCAAAAAGACGTTCTCTAGCAAGGTTTGCGTACCTAGACGTGACGTCATTTTTATCGTGTTACTTCTTTGTCAGAATTTCTGCGCCGCACGCCGAAAACGTCATGCGCATGCTCCGAAATGCGCTCCGACCCAGCCCCATTTCAAAGTCTACCGTATTTTTAAAATACGGTAGACAAAAAGCAACATTTTTGTAATCACCGGAAGCATTTTAGTGTTTACGATGATTCCAAAAACTAGCATTTCAGTTGTTTGTCAGTATTAGCTCTGTCAGCAGCTGCCAGACTCCGATAGTTACCCACAGTTTCAAATATGGTCGGCTTGCTGCATGTCCCCGAGAAAGCGAGAATTGGGGAAGGTAGGGGGTGGACTAGATCTCTATGATATGACTGTCCGTCCCCCATGTGACTTCAGCTCACACGTGACGTCGGCTGTAACATCTGTTTAATTGTCCCATCTGTCTACCAGTTGTACCATAGGTTTACGATTTAATATATAGGCCG
Source organism: Semisulcospira habei (assembly GCA_036245525.1). Taxonomy (NCBI): domain Eukaryota; kingdom Metazoa; phylum Mollusca; class Gastropoda; family Semisulcospiridae; genus Semisulcospira; species Semisulcospira habei. Next base: position 120,373,545 of record BTPG01000006.1, read on the forward strand.
CCAAAAAGAAAAAGTAAGTGAACCCCCCCCCCCCCCTCTTGCGGGGGATTGGAACCACATTTTTTTCGTAAGCTTATCACATATGAAGACGAACCGTAGGTGTTTGCCAAAATAAATACCGTATTGAATATAAGAGGGCATGTACTATGGTAATTTGTTTCCTTCTTTGGGTCCTATTTGGGGCTGGGTTTGGTGTTAACGATGCAGTTTCCGTAAAAAAGCACACAGAACTAAATGACTGGTATCTTTGAAAACAGAATACATTTATCTACCACTGACAAAGATTCAATGTCTAAAAAGCAAAATGGTGACGTCATCGCGGCGCCATCTTTTTTACCTTTCATTAACCGCGAAATAGCCTTCTTGCCAGAAGAATAGGTGTCCAATCTTTGACATACTATGATGAAAACATATACACCAATGTTATAATATATCATCAGTGGAAACGTAAACAATTTAATGTCTTCGACTGGTGAACTTGAAAGGTGTTATTTAAAGGTCAAGGTCACCTAACGTTGTACTTTATAAAAAAACAAACATATTTTTGAAAATGTGATAACAAAATCTTACTACAAGTGATAACATGTAAGGAATTACTATGAATAGTTGATAAACGATTAGACGTGACCTTCACGAAGGTCAAAGTCGCAGTTTTCGAAGAGTTCGTAAGAATATTCAGTTTACAATAGGGGCCAAACATTTGTTCTGATTTTAGGAATATTTCCTCAAAACACCTAAAGATTGATTGATTGTACATTGCTTAACGTCCCGACAGCAACAAGGCTTTCTCAGGACGTGCCTGCACTGCTTGTGAAAAAAAAAATAAACAGAACATTGAATGTATGTCGCCAGCCGGTCAAATACATTAAATAAACCTAACACATGGGGCCTAAATAAAGCTAAGACCATTTAGCAACACACATCCAATATCAAGAGCTACAGGCAGTGCAGACAGTAGGGAGAGTTTGAAAAAGGCAAATACAGGTGAATGGACAAAGGGTAGACAGAAATACATGCCCCAGAATAGAGAGAAAAACCCACCCTGTGGGGCTGACCAGGGTGACCCTGGGAACTAAAAAATACCTAACCCCACCCAAGTCCCCCAGGGCAGACCCAGGTGAACACACCTAAAGAATCTTTTACTACTGAATCATGTTTTGTTGAGCTGAGATTATCAGAAACATTAAAATATTGATACCCTTTATAATTAAGGTCAAGGTCACAATATATACAGCTGTGCACTCAATCTGATAAGTTAACTGTTCCATGGTCCCGAAACTCTCTCTCTTCTCTCTCTCACACACACACTCTACACACATTCACACAAAGATAAAGAATCTAATATAGGTAGTAGAAAACAAAAAGAGCTCATTTATTGTTTATGTATGGTCCATTCTGATAAGTATGGAACTTCTGCAGAGCCTGTAGCCCTGGCAACTAATATGCAAGTCAACATATCAGTTGCTTAAACCAGCTATAAGACGGTAGTCATGTTGTTTCTCCTTCCCCTCCCCCATGCCCCGCCCCTCCTCACACCACCTCACGCCGCACCGACCCCTTCGCAAGAAACACTTGAACTGGAAATAACATTGAAACATTAAGCTATCTGGATTGTTCGCACTACCATCAAGTCAGTGCATGGGCTGATGACACAAAACAATGTTATGAGTGTTCGCAAGGAATGTACGTGTTAGTTTGAAACATGGCGCCTACAAGCGGATTGAGGTTTACTGGTCATGTGAGTAGTAACACTGAGGGAAAAGACAGGAAAGCAATCCAAAGTTAATTTGCTGTTGTTGTTGAATATTCTTTAAAACGCTATAACAAAGTCCCTGTATAGGGAGGTTTGGACACCTCCTCCCCCCCCCCCCCCACACACACACACCCGCATCGGGTATATGACGAGCAGCGAGTGTCCCGAGACACGTCCACCCCCCCCCCCCACCCCCCACCTCCCCTTTGTTGTTTGATATTTCGGCGACTAATGAAAAGGTTTCGGCCATTGGAAGCAAGGTGTAGCGTCGCGAGGCCTTTTGTGCCAGTGTGAAGGTCCCAAACGAAAGGTTGGATCCCTACCCCCTCCCCCCCCCCCCCTTTTTGTTGCTGTTGTTGTTGTTTGATATTTCGGCGACTGGTGGAAGTTTTCGGCCAGTGGAAGCAACGTGTAGCGTTGGGAGGCCGTTTGTGTCAGGTTGAAGGTCCCAGACAAACAGTTGGAATACAGCTAGGCAAGATGGGCATATTATGTGTTGCCCCTCATGATCGTAACAGAAAAGACGCATCCTTGAACTGCTGTTTCGATTCCACATGCCCACATTTTAATCGATAACCCTTACCTTACCAGCCATTCTTTAAAAGCACGACACAACGACATACACACGTGTACGCACGCACCGTGGCACACACACACACACACACACACACACACAAACACACACGCAGACGAAACACACACACACACACACACACACACACACGCGCGCGCGCGCGCGTGGACACACACACTGATTAACAAATTATTCCGACATTAGAACTGCTGTTGCATTGGAACTAAACTAGTATGAATCCTCTCATTCATAAGCCGGTGTTGTGCAGCTCGTATTACAGGCGCCCTACTAGTCTATACGGGTATTCTTTCATTCTATTCCGATTGGAGCAGCACAACTGTAGGCATACATAATTGTAGTCTCAGTCCTACACTAAATAGAAACGTACTGTAAGCTGTGTGTGTGTGTGTGTGTGTGTGTGTGTGTGTGTGTGTGTGTGTGTGTGTGTGTGTGTGTGTGCACAAACCCCTACAATGGGTGACTTTCTTTACCATCCTTATGGAAAATGGGTATGTTTAAAATTCTGTTTGACCAAGTCAGGCACCCATTTTTTTTAGGGTTATTTCTGCATTATCTTTCATTCAAAAGTCAGGACAAAATATCAAAATAGGATGTTCCATTTTCAGAGGTTTACCTCATGTTGTGTGCGTGCAACGCACTGGGCCTGTGTTGCCACGGAAGCGAGTGTCTCTATAGATCAACTTGATACCTGATTGGTCGGCTGCGCAGTGACACTGATGAACTGAGTTGTTTCCCCTTCCTATTGTCTTTTGTCCCGCCGGCCGTTGTTCCGTTTGCAGAGGTACAATTTTATGCAATATTTCTTAATTAAGAGCACACCCACGTGTACTTCTTCAGCGCAGTTATTTAACTGAGATGCTCCCAATCCGATACAATTGCACAGTCAGCAAATACTGACCCGTTTGGCCGAGAAAACAGAGACGTCTGCTACGGCCCGTCTGGCCGGCGTCTGCTGCTCAGTCTTGTTGTAGTAAAAGATAATAGAACCCCACGATTTTAACAAAAGCTTTCTTCTTCAATGAAAGGAATTCGTTCAATAACACCATTACAAGATCAATCTGTCACGCGATTTTGTTGCTTTTTTCTGACATGTGTGATTGTGATCGAAAAGTAACTTGACACATGCATGCACTATGACAAAAACAAAATGGCGCCAGATTTCAGTGTGTATTTCAATACGCGTACGCAAAACTGCCTCGCGATTCTAAGAACAGACTTCCACGAACAGGTTTTTCGGATTGTGCAACTAAAGTGTCGCTTTTTACTGTATTACCAGTTATTGTTCGTAGGGGGCTGGGGGTACTGCAATAATTATGTATATATCTGATCCAAAATGTTAACGGTTTACATGGTTGCATTTGACATGTTTGTAGGAATGTTTTGGCCACATTCAGCACTTTCTGCACACACCCAGCGCCACTGAGATGGCAGCAGGATGTCCAAACCCATCGGGATCTATGGAAGTGGACAAGCACACCCCTTCCTTGCACATGACCAAGGCCCATGGCAAAATTAGTCAGCTGCAGCAGGATAGCCCAGCCTCTGCCGGAGAGGGTGCGTCTGGTAGGAGGGTGCATAGACGGCAGCGGATTGCCCCCAATTACAAACTTTTAAGTGATTCTATGATCATGTTCATTTTATTGGCTCGCGTGCAAAGCAAAAGTGAGTTTATGTTCTGGGCCACTGTTCGTCCGTCTGTCGTCCATGGTAAACTTTAATGGTGGCATTTTCTCGGAGACTGTTTTAAAGCCACATTCTTCAAGTTTGGCCCAAGGATACTTTGTGGCAAGACCTTTGTAAACATACCAATTTGAGTGACCTCTCTCAAAGGGTCACGCGGAGTTGACAGATGTGTGAAAACTGCTTACATTTTCAGAAAACATGGATTTTGCTGCTGCAGAAGCCAGACCTCATCACAGAGGTCACACATATGTAAATCGGTCATACACGGGATTACTCTTTTTATTCTTGTGCAAGGCCCCTTAAACCAAAACTGGGCCGTTTCTGTCCTAATGCAGCTTCTGTTTTCTTTCTTTTTCCAGTTCGCAAATGGAGCCTGGGATGGACCTGAGACTGAGAGTTCAAGCGCATCGCAATACAAGGACACTGATGACGAGGAGTTTGTTCCTGGCTCGAGCTCACAGGATTCAGAGGGTGTGTCGCCATCAATCTCTGGGATCTTTGACACAGACAGTATTGTATTGACTATGTTAGATTTCATCAAAGTGGCAGGTTCAGGGTGGGCAGGTGTCAGTGAAGCAAGTACCAGCAAGGTGCAGTGTGCGTTAAGGGGTGATTTAGGGAGTGGCAATGATAATGTGGATAAGCAGAAGGAACATGACGTTGGGGGTGGGGAAAGAGCGCTTACAGAAATAAACAGATGTGCAAGTGTCGCAGAGAGGGAAAGGAAAGTACAAATCGGACAAGAAACATGCATGCAAATTGTGTAGCAAGCTTGTCTTGAAAATGAGCACGCACTTACAAGATGTCTATGCAGATGAGGCAGACGTTGCTAAAATTTTGTTGATGAAAAAAGGGACAAAGCAAAGACATCAAGCATGGATCAGACTACAAGATGAGGGTGATTACATACATAACGTTGCCGTTCTTGAAAAGAAATCAGGATGTTTGATTCCTATGTATCGCACCAAAACTAGTAAGGTAGACGACCTTCTCGCCTGTAGCCATTGCAAAGGGCTCTATCTAAAAAATCTGATCTCTGTACACTCAAAACGTTGCTGTCAGAAACCAGAAGGGTTTCAGATTTGTAAGAGAGGTGAGGCGGCACAACGTGGGAGGCTAATGCTTCCAATACCCTTAGACGTTGACTTTTCTTTCTATCATAAGGTATTAGCCAGACAGAGAGATGATGAGATAAGCCGTCTCATCAGAACTGACCCCTTGCTTCTTGAGTATGGAAAGAGATTATTTGACCGCAGGGACATTGAAGAACACACGGCTGGACAAATCAGCTCCAGGATGCGGGAGTTAGGGAGACTATTAAAGATTATCAGAGTGAGGTCAGAAATGAAAATCGCAAGTTTAAATGCTGTGATCAATTCAGCTAGCTTTGATCATATTGTACTGGCTGTAAAAGAGCTAGCAGATTTTGATGAGGACACACATCAGTTCAAAAAAGGCAATCTCGCAATGCGCATAGGCCATGCTTTAAAAAAATGTTCACAGATCAAACAGTCACAGGCATCCAAACAGCTTGGGCATGGTTCAGATGACAGATGGCAACAGGAGCTCTCTGAGGCACAATGGTTTGACTCTGTCTTCATCGGGGACTGGTATGATTGTGTGTCAGCTACAGCAGCCCAGTCAGTCGGGAAAATGACCATGAACAAACCCAAGCTGATCCCATCATGTGAAGAAGGTCCAACAGCTTCTTGAGACAAGGATGGTTTCAGAAGATTATCCGACAGTGGTTATAGCAACTCTTTGTGCTGTATCACTTTTCAACCGAAAACGAGGGGGAGAAGTTCAGAAAATGAAGGTATCAGACTTCCAGAAAGCTAAGATTGGATCGATCACCAATCAAGATATCTTGAAAGGTCTCACAGAGGTTGAGAAGAAAATGGTGAATCATTTGCAGCAAGTGGAAATCAGAGGCAATTTTAATAGGAGTGTTCCCAGTTTGCTGACGAAGAAGATGATGACAACTGTGGACAGAATCCTTCAAATGAGGCAATCAGTGCCAGCTCTCGCTGGTTCCCAGTACATCTTTGCCACACCTTCTGGTCAGAGGCCTTACAGAAGCCATGGTGTTCTGAAGGAACATGCACTACAAGCACAAGTGTCAAATCCAGCCATGTTCACATTTACTCAGTTACGGAAGCAGGTTGCAACTTTGGCTCAGTCAATGGCCATCTCGGAGTTAGACCAGGATCAGCTGGCAGACTTCCTTGGTCATGATAGTTGGATACATCGCCATATCTACCGCCAACCTCAAGACGTCCTTCAAAAGGCAAAAGTGGCAAAGATTCTTCTGTCAGTTAACAATGGGATGACAGATTTTGAGAGTTGCATTAGAGCTGAGCTGGGCGATGATGAAGAGATTGACTTTGACAATGAAGACACATCAGAAACTCGCAGAGAAGTCTCTGGGGAAACAGCACCTGTGAATGAAGCAAGTAGCAAGTCAACAACACAGGAATCAATGAGCATGACAGAGAAAAGACGTCCAGAGCCTGATGACAATCTAAATAGTTTTGATGATGACAGTACTGCGTCAGCTCCTGTTCGAAAGAAAGCTAGATTTACAAGGAAACCATGGGAGAAAGCTGAAGAGAAAGCTGTTCAAACTCGTTTCAAGACACACCTCGTCGTGAACAAACTTCCTGGAAAGGCCGAGATACAGCAGGCAATCGCAGAACAGCCCGCACTTAGACATAGGCACTGGACAAACATTAAGGATTACGTCCGCAACAGACTGAAAAAGTTACAAAAGGTACAAAAGAAATGAATTGAGATTCTCCGACACTCACGGTATTTTCGTTTTCATACAGATTTATTACAAGAGTGTTATTATTGGGTTGGTTTCAGCATGTATAGCTTGTTTTTATCTGATGGACGCCTGGATCATTTTGTATGCTGTATAACCTTTGAATTTGCAAAACGAAACAGCCGGCTGGGGACAAAAGATAAAAATAAGATAAGAAAACCATTGACAACGTAAGGATTTATTACAAGAGTGTTATTATGATTGATTGATTGTACATTGCTTAGCGTCCTGAGAGCAACAAGGCTTTCTCAGGACGTGCCTGCACTGCTTGTGAAAAAAACCCACAACAGAACATTGAATGTATGTCGCCAGCCGGTCAAATACATTAAATAAACCTAACACATGGGGCCTAAATAAAGCTAAGACCATTTAGCAACACACATCCAATATCAAGAGCTACAGGCAGTGCAGACAGTAGGGAGAGTTTTAAAAAGGCAAATACAGGTGAATGGACAAAGGGTAGACAGAAACACATGCCCCAGAATAGAAAGAAAAACCCACCCTGTGGGGCTGACCAGGGTGACCCTGGGAACTAAAAAATACCTAACCCCACCCTAGTCCCACAGGGCAGACCCGGGTGGGGGAGTGTTTTATGGGGTTGGTCCGCCTGCATCATTTTGTATACTGTATAACATTTAAAACATTGCAAGTGGAACAGCGGTTGGGGACGAAAGACAATAATAAGGGTTTGATTGATTGATTGTACATTGCTTAACGTCCCGACAGCAACAAGGCTTTCTCAGGACGTGCCTGCACTGCTTGTGAAAAAAAAAAACTAAACAGAACATTGAATGTATGTCGCCAGCCGGTCAAATACATTAAATAAACCTAACACATGGGGCCTAAATAAAGCTAAGACCATTTAGCAACACACATCCAATATCAAGAGCTACAGGCAGTGCAGACAGTAGGGAGAGTTTTAAAAAGGCAAATACAGGTGAATGGTTGATTGATTGATTGTACATTGCTTAACGTCCCGACAGCAACAAGGCTTTCTCAGGACGTGCCTGCACTGCTTGTGAAAAAAAAACTAAACAGAAAATTGAATGTATGTCGCCAGCCGGTCAAATACGTTAAATAAACCTACAACATGGGGCATAAATAAAGCTAAGACCATTTAGCAACACACATCCAATATCAAGAGCTACAGGCAGTGCAGACAGTAGGGAGAGTTTTAAAAAGGCAATGATTGTACATTGCTTAACGTCCCGACAGCAACAAGGCTTTCTCAGGACGTGCCTGCACTGATTGTGAAAAAAAACTAAACAGAAAATTGAATGTATGTCGCCAGCCGGTCAAATACATTAAATAAACCTACAACACGGGGCATAAATAAAGCTAAGACCATTTAGCAACACACATCCAATATCAAGAGCTACAGGCAGTGCAGACAGTAGGGAGAGTTTTAAAAAGGCAAATACAGGTGAATGGACAAAGGGTAGACAGAAACACATGCCCCAGAATAGAGAGAAAAACCCACCCTGTGGGGCTGACCAGGGTGACCCTGGGAACTAAAAAATACCTAACCCCACCCAAGTCCCCCAGGGCAGACCCGGGTGGGGGTTTAAAAAGGCAAATACAGGTGAATGGACAAAGGGTAGACAGAAACACATGCCCCAGAATAGAGAGAAAAACCCACCCTGTGGGGCTGACCAGGGTGACCCTGGGAACTAAAAAATACCTAACCCCACCCAAGTCCCCCAGGGCAGACCCGGGTGGGGTGCAGGTGAATGGACCTCGGGTAGACAGAAACACATGCCCCAGAATAGAGAGAAAAACGCACCCTGTGGGGCTGACCAGGGTGACCCTGGGAACTAAAAAGTACCTAACCCCACCCAAGTCCCCCAGGGCAGACCCGGGTGGGGGAACAATAATAAGGGGTAAGAAAACCATTGTCAACATAAATATTTATTACAAGAGTGCTACTATAGGGTTGTCACTCACAAACCAGATAGGTGAGGCTAGCGCTGGCAGAATTGCACACAAACCAAGGAGAATCACTATGGGGTTGGTCTGCCTGGATCATTTTGTATACTGTATAACATTTAAAACTTTGCAAACGGAACAGCGTTTGGGGATGAAAGACAATAATAAGATAAGAAAACCATTGTCAGCATAAAGATTTATTACAAGAGCGTTATTATTTGGTTGTTTTCAGCGTGTATAGCTCTGTTTTTATCTGATGTACACCTGGATCATTTTGTATACTGTGTAACATTAACCTTACTTTGCAACTAAACAGTGGCCCCCACCCGGGTCTGCCCTGGGGGACTTGGGTGGGGTTAACTACTTTTTAGTTCCTAGGGTCACAATGGTCAGCCCCACAGGGTGGGTTTTCCTCTCAATTCTGGGGCATGTGTTTTTGTCTACCCTTGGTCCATTAACTTGTATTTTTCTTTTTTAAGCTCTCCCTACTGTATGCGCTGCCTGTATCTCTTGGAAGGAAGTACCCAACGGAGAAAGAAACACGCTTAGAAAAGACGGTTACAACACAATTTATTAATATTTCGGTTAAATCCGCTTTGTTAAAAGAGACAAACAAACAGAGAGATCTGTCGCTACTTATTTACATTCGCAGAAGGAATGTGGCACATTCCTTATGAGAATGAAGATAAGTACCAGAACTGCACGCGCAGGTTGGCTTCTGCACTTGTAGTGTGGTCTCGTACGTTCACACAGAGGATTGTGATCACAGTCGAAAAAAAGGTTCGTTTGCGGTTTTAACTTTTAGCCGCGCCTTTTACCTCCCTTAACACGCCAGTTTTGTGTTGAGATGGCGGAGGCTTGTGTCATGCCCCACACCACTGAATCAAGTCCTTTGTACATGTAGTGCGCTCATTTCTCGAACTTGAATTATAACGATGCTTTCTGCCGCAAACGACGCAGATGTCGCAAAATCACCTCCAGTGAGGATTAAAAAAAAGCTATTTTTCAAATCTGCCAAATCACGTAATGTTTCATGGTGCTAGCATAAGGATGGATGCATTATTGCCGGATTGCATATATGGGAAAGGGTTTATTCTTTATTCATGTTATTTTGCAGCAATCAAACGACGGTCAAGTGATTCCTTTTCCGAGGTTGCCCATTACAGGTGCAGAAAGCACAGTCATGCTCTAAACGGATCGGGTGCACCAGACCGGTCGGAGCAACTGGTCTGGTGCCAAAATAGCAACATTGGCACCACTGGTGCGTTTAACCTAGGCACTGTGCCCGAGCTATACCAACTCAGCTAAACTTCATTGTCGCACTTGCTAGAACTCAGTATTATATTTCTCTCTCCATTTTATGAATAGAGGCACATAAGTCGCGGAAACCCTTTACGTGTCGAAGGCAAGAACTAGTTTTTCTCATCACAAAAATGCCAGAAAAAGGTTTGACTGCTCTTGATTGTTTGATTTGAAGTGTTTACAAACAATTACTGTGTTTTTATATGCATGCACCTTTGATGTAATTAATAAAGGCTGAAGTTTCAAGTGATTTCTTATGTTGTCAGTTAATTAATTAATGTCAGTGTTCTGTTTTGTCATTTTAACTCATTCTGCCCCAAGACCGTAATCCCCAAATGTTGAAGTCATCTTCTGAAGACTGCGTTGCAGTGCAGGACACAGATCGACCATGATAGTTCAAGGGTGATGCCAGAATAGCTTGGCGCCCATAGGCGCCAATCTATTCTGGCATCACCCTTGAACTATCATGGTTGATCTTTATTTTGCTGTGGTGTGTCTGGGGTAGAATAAGTTAAGTGTTAGTTTCTTCGTCTGGGTCTTTTTCTATCTTTCATATTTTTCCACACTTTTTAACCGGCATCATACTGAGGCTAAAAGCTTCAAAATTGTACACTGCCATATATGCAAGCTACATTACAGTACTTACAGATGAGGACATAGACCAATGGCTTTAGTTCAAGGCTGGTGCCACAATAGCTTGGCGCCCAGAGGCGCCAAGCTATTCTGGCACTACCCTTGGACTATTTTAGTCACATTTGTTGCACACAATCCGAATGATAAGGGTTATTATTAAAAATGCTCTGTTGCTATTTGTCTCAAACTCCAGAGTACATAAAAAAGTCCTTTAATTTCCAGAATACATTATGTTGATTCTCATATAAATGCCATGATAAACTGTTTTGCTTAAGAAGAACAAAACGTAGCAATGTTTAAAAGATTTCCTCTGTAAAAATCAAAATCATAATCGAAAGGTTACGGGCCAGTGTTCATTCAGTTTTGCACCATACAATGTTAAAAATGTTAATGCATACATACACATTAAGTTGAAAAAAAAAATGTGAAAAAGAAGTATTCCATGAACTTGACCTTATTACAGACGCCTAATGTTGTGACGACACCCATTTTCACTGTAATGCCAGTTTTTGTGTGAGAGGCACCCACTTTATTGGTAGAAATCCATTTGTTCTCCATCTAGTGGCTCTGTTTCTAGAAAATGTCTATTTTATATTAAGTTATAGAGCTTAGTTATAAGGTGAGTTCTAAACATTCGCATCAATTCCAGAGCCCTAGAATAAATAGAAATATGGGAACCCATTTTCACATAAAATGGTAGGTAACCCACTCTGAGGCTTTTGTCTCCATGTGTGTGTGTGTGTGTGTGTGAGTGTGTGTGTGTGTGTGTGTGTGTGAGTGTGTGTGTGTGTTTATTGCTCCCCTCCCCTCCCCCCAACACACACACATTATCACCCACCTGCCTCCATTAAAAAAAAATTATTCCCAGCATACACGTAGTACTCACACTCTTAGCTTAAACTGACTAATTTCCACCACACTTCAAAGCCTGAAAAATTACAAAAACTTTAGCTGTAAAAATTCATATTCTGGATACGTAATGAAAATCAATTCACTTTAAGCTCTAAGTACTATTGTACGACGTCACCAGATTTTACAAACTGTGTAAATATGAAGTGCACATATATTGCTGGAAGTATTTTAGCACATAAAAGTCGTTTGTGTGCGTGTAATTCGATTAATCATGGAAGAAGTGCATCAGAACACAGCACCTAAAAAATGGTGCCATATCCAAATAATATGGAATGCTGTGACGTCGTCATATATATAAAAAAGAATATAATAAAGTTTATTATTTTTTGAGTGCCCGATGGACGAACACACCGATACCAAATAATAAGTATTTTCTTTTAGTTATCATAGCTTTACTGTCCATCTAGTACCCATACCCCCCAAAATAATGACCCTTTAGGGGGTGAGTTCGGTTATACTCTGTGGTATCTTCGATACGGTGTTCATTTTGGGCAAACACCTAGAAACCTACGTGGTTTTGGATAGAATTTCCGAAAAAAAACATAGTCTCCGATCCCCCGCAGGCGAGCGGAAAGGGGGGGGGGGGGGAGAAGGGGAGTCTATGGAAGGCCAAAGGTCTATGAGTGCGACTGATATAGTGATAATCTTTATAAATGACGTTTAATCTGTATGACTGATGTATAATCTCTATGAGTATGACTCACATACAATCAGTATGAATGGCATAATTTATGATCTGTGTGAATGGCCTACGACCTGCATGTGTGACTTATGATCTGTACATGTCCCGCAGGTGTGCGGCACGATCCTGACGTATGCTTTAGTCATCATCCAGTTCCAGCCCACAGCAAATAGAGACTAATGGACACGATCAGGGAGACAGCCATCCACACCTTCTGCTCACACTGTCTACATTCACGTGAATCGTGAACAGTTTCAAACCTTGGAGCATGTTTCCCATATTTGGGAGTTTCCTTGGAGCCAAATGCCGAATCAGATTCAAAGTGGTGTCAGCAAGAAGGATAGGTCCTCATGAGCCCGCGCAACTGCGTGGGTCACGAGGCGGATCTATACCTCTTGCTCTTGCAGTTGGTTGGTGTTCAATTTTTCTTCGACACTGAATCGGGCCGACGCCGGGCTTAGTTTGCATGCACAAAGGCGTGCGGAGGCTAAAATAGGTCGTCGAAGACCGCTTGTCATATTGCTCACTGATTCGGTAGTAGGACTACGCGCCTCTTCCGGGAAGAGGGGAAGGAATGCGGGGGCGGCTGCATTCTGACCGTAGTTTAAGACAAACTATATAGGACGGAGCAATAGATTCTGTCTCTTATATGTTCCATCCATGACATTTAAGGGTATGGTGCCAGATTTGGTCGGTGTCTAGGACAACGGATGGAAAGTGATTGTTGAAGGAGTAGTACCGGCCGTTACTCCATCTCCTGCCCTGCACGCGTCAAGCTAAAGCAAGCAATAGCTCTCTGGTCCTTGCAGCTTTCATAGGTATCATGAATTCGTGCAAAGGCAACACATCTTTTGATGTACCTTTTCAACAACTTTATTTGATAGTTGTGGTGTACCGACTAAAACTGACATCGTCTTCTTCTTATAACAGTCGGAATTTGTACACGTACCAAGGGGAATTACTCAGCGCTGGATAGACAAACAGTTAGATCCCCTGCCCCCGCCTATCAGGCACCCAATCGCCAGCCCACAGAGAAATACGCAGGTATAGAACAAGACGATCATCTACATCCTCTTGCGTATTTCTCTGTGGGCTGGCGATTGGGTGCCTTATAGGCGGGGGCAGGGGATCTAACTGTTTGTCTATCCAGCGAGTAATTCCCCTTGGTACGTGTACAATTCTGCCAGCGCTAGCCTCACCTATCTGGTTTGTGAGTAGTCGGAGTTTGGACTTATTTCGTGCCAGCCTATGTATTCAAAGATGAGCGTTCAGATGAACTGTGGGACTACTAAACATGTGCTATTCCGAGCTCCATCCTACATTATTCACAGACTAACGCACTGCCAGATTTTCTTCATTCTGATTGACTCCACAGAAAAGCGTGGAAGCATACAGAGAAGCATCTACTAGCGAGCTTTACTACTTCTTACTTACTGCGTTTAACCGCGGCGGCCGTTTATTTAGCACGTACTGCCTGGCCCGCCGACCTTCGTTGTTGACAGATATTTCCCAACTAGCGGCGTGCCGCCAGTGAACATGACTGTGTGTGTACTGGGGGTGCTGGTTTTAGTTTATTATAGTAGTGATTGTTCGCTAGAGGGTAGAGACTTGCCACTTTGTCCACTAATAAAGATATATTTAGATGATCACCCTGCACGTCAGAAACACGTTCTTAGATGTTTCTGAGAAGGTCAGTGGTCGATTAAAATTGCCAACAACTGTAAGAGTGGCAGCACTGGGCTTCCATACCTACGCGTTAATAGTCTCAGCGCACACGCCGATGTTTCCTGTTTTGTTTCTGTCATCACCTCTTAACCCGCCGGCGGTGTAATGGTATGCTGCATCCCTGCCATATAAAAATCCGTGTTGTGATGGCTCGAGGTATGAGACTTTCTTGCAAGAAACGCTGATTACAATGGTTTTTCAACATACAGCAAATGGGACACCCATAATGTAAATGTCAATGCACACGTATTGGTTTTTAGTTGTGTTTGCTGCAGATCTTAAAAACAACAGATGATTATTCTAGTTCAGGCCATCATATCTAAAACAGCACCGGATGACAGCACAAGCTCTTGTAGACACGGAGTCGATGTACGTGTATGTCGAGCCAGCGGAATAGTCCTCATACTCAGCGTCTGTATTATAAGTACATTTTCTTTGTATTTCTTTTTTTTTCTTCCTGCAAAAGTGATATCTTGTGTCATGGTGTTGTTATAATTACGGCACATGTTAACTGTCTAAAATGCTGATCACAAATACAAAGAAACTTGTCCGCTAGAATCATCTTCAAACAATACAAAGAAACCGTGTCAAAATGCTTTCTGTTTGTACGTCTGATTCATTTTAAACTTGAATGACAATAACAAGAATTTTCAAACGATATTGTGCTAGTTTTCGCTCACTTTTTCTCAATAAAAATTTGTCGAATTAGACAGGTTTCTGTATGGAGTACACGCACGCCTGAATAAGTGAAAAGTATGGAAAGCCACACTGATCATAATCGCATCTAATAGACTAGTTGGTTTCTATCGCAGTGTTTGGTCGACACTCTATGAAAGATTAAACCAAGAATATATCGAAGTGTCCAAGCTCCTAATTTAAACAGTCAACCAGCTCCATCTGTAGAAGTTATTGACGGGTCATTGTGTGCATTGTGCCAAGAGACAACTAGCGAGGCACTTTAGTGTACGTGTCTGTCCAGCACGAAAAAAGCGGTGCTGGCTACAAATATGTTGCTGAGAATCTTGAAGCATTTGATGAACTTGGATGCTGTCCTGAACCTTCTTAATGAAGGCGATTGGTTTTAAGAAACATTCCAAAAACATTCTGCATCTTGACACAAATCATGCCGAACAAAGGTCAGCAACACAATTTTGCAGCGCAAGAGAAAGACAACCAGAACCTTCTGCAAGTCCAGGGAAAACTAAAAAAGCAGTCAGCACATCCTCAGCACTATCAACAAATGGCAATGCAGAAAGAGAACAAACACTCGGGAAGTGTAACGCGATAGACTGTGTGCTTGTTTTGTGATGTTCCCCCAGGCTCAGCCGGATTACATGATGCATGGACACTAACATTGGATTTCAAGGTCCGTAGTCATGCCCATCTACGCAATGACCGGCATCTGCTTTGAAAACTTGCTGTCAACGAGATGGTGCCCTCTGAATCCAAATATCACTTGAAGTGTCTCACAGCCTTCTACAGACGTTCTCGTACAACTTCACCTGAAGAACCTGAAGAGGACGATGCCTCAACTTTGCATGCGATCTCTTTTGCAGAACTTGTGGCATACGTGGAGAGCTTCAGAGAGGATCCCGAAACTGCACCAGTCTTCACAATACCCAACTTGTCGTCTGTATGCTTCTAGCTTGAATGACCTTGGCCTGAAAGTTGCTGACAAGGTACATTCTGGACGTTTAAGAGGAAAGAGGTACACAAAGGAGAAAGAAACACGCTTAGAAAATACGGGTACAACACAATTTATTAATATTTCAGGTAAATACCATTTGTCAAAATAGACAAACAAACAGAGATCAGCCGCTACTTATCTTCATTCGCAGAAGGAATGTGGCAAATGAAGATAAGTAGCGGCTGATCTCTCTGTTTGTCTATTTTGACAAAGGGTATTTACCCGAAATATTAATAAATTGTGTTGTACCCGTCTTTTCTAAGCGTGTTTCTTTCTCCGTTGGGTACTTCTTTGCATTTTACACGCTTGGCAGTCACCTTTTTGGTCAGGATTCTTCAAGAGGAAAGCTTCTGGCAGCAGTGTACCATATCTTCTTTCATCTTACATGCCAAGTTAGAGAGGCCGTTCTTGTGTTTAACAGAGACCTGGGTGATGCTGTAAAGAAGGCTTGTACATGTGACTCTGAAGCCCTTGAGTTAGCCAGGGCAGCTGAAGTGATGCGAAAGGCCGGAAACATTCAGATATAAAGCTGCGTTCAATGCAAGATTTGAAAAACAGTGCCAAAAGAGATCTGTGCCAGCATCCTTTGGTCAGTTTTATTCTGGATGCAATTAAGTAGTCTGAACCTGTTGATTATTCTCAGGAACAAGCTGTTCTCACGATATCACAGCTTTTATTGCCTTCAACTGCCGGAGATTCTCGAGGAAAAAACTTACAACGCCACAAGGAGAGAGAAACACCACTGCCTCTGTATCTAGTATCTAATTCTCAAAGTCTATGCAGAGACAAGAAAGAAAGAGCTGGTTTACACA
This sequence comes from Semisulcospira habei, assembly GCA_036245525.1. Classification (NCBI taxonomy): domain Eukaryota; kingdom Metazoa; phylum Mollusca; class Gastropoda; family Semisulcospiridae; genus Semisulcospira; species Semisulcospira habei. Next base: position 120,390,079 of record BTPG01000006.1, read on the forward strand.
CTGTCTTCTCTAGGGCTAGCAATTTCATACAAACGTGTGATGTTCATCTCATCACAGATTGAAAACTCTGTCATCAAAAGATTCGAAGAGGACGGTGTTGTCCCTATAAATATGATGAAGGGCGTCTTTACAGCAGGTGTTGTGGACAACATTGACCATAATCCTAGCTCAACAATAGCGTCCGACTCTTTTCATGGCACTGGTATATCCTTGATTGAACACACATTAACTGACGGCCAAGAATAGACTGTGTCACTCTTTGACGGAGAACAGGACAACCAGGGCATCCCACAGCTCCCAGAAAAGTACACCAACGGAGAACAGGACAACCAGGGCATCCCACAGCTCCCAGAAAAGTACACCAACGTCCTACCTGTAGCTATTCCAGCTACCCCATTCACCTGGTCCTCATAAGCAAAATGTTCTCCCTGAAGTCGCAAGCCATGAAGAAGAATGTGCTTGGTTGGAAAATGTCCATACATGCTTAGAAAATGCGTCGGTCCACAACCAGGAAGCACTATCTTGGGCACCCTACCATGCCTCGCAACGACCGTCTGCTGGAGATCTACCTATCATCATCAGACTTTTGCCGCTGCTTCTAGAGAATGCCCATTTGACAGCACTGATCAAGCATGTCATGAACCTGATTAAAGAAGCCACAGAACATTTGAATCCTTGACAAACATCTGTTCTCGCAATGGACCAGCCTCCGTATGCCCTCGCAAAGGGAATACAGTGGTTTTGGCCAGACACCTATGGTGTACAAAAGTTTGTGATCATGATGGGAGACTGTTAACGGGATATTTTAAATAAACAATGGTGAACTCATGATTATTACAGGTATCTGTCGGGTGATCATAGTAGACACTCGAAACGCTTCTAAAATACATCTTGTGCATCTGAACTCAAACAAGAACACGCTGACTTATGTTTCAATGTTTGTGACTGACTGGCACACTGCGGTTGTACATGTGTACATGGAAGGGACGTTGAAAGGACACAGTTGCAGGTGGGACTTAAGGCGTAATCAATGCAAAATGTGAGAAAATATTATTAGGAAATTAATGTCAATTTTTGATTATCTCAGAGGTTTCCAAGTCCAGTTTACGTCGCTACATGTGTGAAAACAACTAACCAGACCACACCGTAAGGCAGTGACAACAAGCAAGCAATAAACCTGAAAGGGGTCATGTTGACCTAATTAATTACTGCTAAAGAAAATATTGTGAAATGCTGTTGATACTGATACGAAAGGAAACGTACTTCAACGGTCCAAAGCGCCACATTGACGTTGTGCTTGATCACAGTTTTCTTAGTTACTGCTAAAATGATCAATCTGTAGTCGCGATAAAATGGGCAGATGGTCATGACCTAATTAACTGTGACCCATCAGATATCACATCCGGCAAAATTCTGACTGCATGATATATCATGAAGGTTCCTTTGCATGCATATTGAACTTCCATGCTGCTTTTAGTTCAAACCAGTTGTATGTACAATAGTTATGGTTAAGAACAAGAACAAAAGAGTTTATGGGTCAGGTTGACCTAATTAATCGATGGCCGTTCCCATCTGAGAGTGCTGTCAATGTGTTTCTGACGCTAATATTGTTCAGAGAGGTGCTGTTTATTTATATACCAAGTGGCATGTCTCTACTATAAAGTGAACATTCGAGCTGTTTTATGAGCCTTGGGCCCCTCACTATAGTGACTCATGGCTCTTACCAAAATGACATTTATATGTTATAAATAGTGTTGACGGACTTTGACGGAGTGGTGCCCTCTGAACACCGGCGGCGCTGTACGTACTATATCGGCTGGCCCGCAGGTGCAGCTTTGACCGTTGTTTTACATTGCCTAGATCGGTGATCATTTCCCTGTCGTCGGTATTTTGTTTCTGTTGTTAACTTGTATTTCCATGTACTAGCTTTAGTCAAGTAGGAACTTAACAAAAGAACATAATATAATGGTGTGTTCAGGAGACAGAGGAATGTCTTATTCTGTTTTTGTCAGGGAGGTTCGGGTCGGGATGATGCCACTGGCGCCGGCCATTAGATACCTTGGCGACGGGCTTCACCCGTCCCGAGTCATTGTCACCATTGTGTAGCTATGTTATTGTCATTTGTGGAATGAGCGAGTGAGTCACTGTGAGCAGCACCTGAGGTGGCAAGACAAATTTTGCTATATAGCAACAATAAAGTCATCTTGAATCTTGAATCTAGTGTTTCGCTAGAGCTAAGCCTGGCATGTTTATTTTAGCGTTTCACATAGGACAACTTATTTCTTAACCCATTTAACTCCGACGCACTACATCAGGACATGGCTCCACCATGATAATTCAAGGGTAGTGCCAATTTAGCTTTGGCGCCAACGCCAAACTGGCACTACCCTTGACTTTTCATATTCAAGCAATCTCCTTTAATGGGTACATTGTCGTTAGGTGACACCATCGGCCTTGGGGGTTAATGATTTAAGAACAATCTATCTCCTGTAACTGGTACACAGTCTTTAGGTGATACCACAGGCCGTGGGGTTTATTGGATTAAGAAAAACTCGAAATGGACAGCGCGATCCATTAATAAGTTTTTTGTTAAAAAAGCAATACATTTTTCCTCATAGCGTTTTGGCTCTCAGCGCATATCAGTAAACCGTGCAATATCTTGTTTAACAAAGACGATCTCATTAATACGACTACATCATCAAGGAAAATCTATTGAAATATTTATCCGGACGTTTTAGCTCTCAAGAGTTTCAGCCCACAGCAAACACAGACTAATGGACACGATCACGGAGACAGCCATCCACACCTTCCGCCTACACTATCTAAATTCACATCAATAGTGAATAGTCTCAAACCTTGGAGCATGTTTTCCATATTTGACAGTTTTCTTTTAAAGCGCGAAATGCCGAATCAGATTTAAAGTGATGTCAGCAAGAGGCATAGGTCCTCATAAGCCGCGCAACTGCGGGGGCTCATGAGGATCTATACTTCTGACAGTTTTTAGTGTTCAATCTTTCTTCGACACGGAATCGGACCGACACTGGCCTTAGTTTGCTTGCGCACAAACAGGTGAAACGTTTAGGGCTTAACGTCTTTTGTCCACCACGACGGTGATTTCAAAGGGCACCGAAATAGGGTCTGAACAAATTTTGACCCAAGCTGGATTGGAACTCGGCACCTTCCGAACGAGATTCAAACGCTCTACCACCGAGCCACACAACTCTTTTGCCTGATGGCGCCATCGCTAAGCTGGCACTACCTTTGAATTGTCATGGTCATGCCATCTCCTGCAATGGGTACATAGGCGTTAGGTGACACGATAGGCCGTGGGGATTAACAAAAACACTTAATGTCCAGCACGATCCGTTAATAAGTCAAACACAAAGCTCTATTCTTTTTTTCTGATGGCGTTTTGGCTGTCAGCATCTATCAGGAAAATGTGCAATATCTTGTTTAACAAAGACAATCTCATTAATACGACTAAAGTCGTCAAGGAAAATCCATTAACATTTTTTATCCTGACGTTTTAACTCGCAACACTTGTACGATCAATGAAATCGTGAAATATCATGCTTATCAGCTAATAAAACGAATACAAATTATGTCTGTTTGTTGACCATGATATTCGACTGCTGCGTGTACACCCCGTTTTCCCCTCCATCACCTAGCCAACCCACTTCACCCTCCCCTGACAACAAAATTAATGTGTGCAGATAAGCAGAGTCGTAATTTTAAAATGTTAGAAGTGCGGGTCTTGTTTGACATCGCGTTTGAAGCAATGTTTTGTCATATAAAAAACTTAAATAACACATTTTACTATGTCTTGTGAATTGACCAAAAGGAATTATTTGGGTTTGCTTTGATGTTACATGATGTTTAAAATGCATAATGTCAGTCCGCGCTAATGGGCTGAATCGACTGATGTTGAGAAATGTGGGATCCTTGCTGATGTTTGAGTTGTCTGTATCAAACAAAATGGGCACTCTTTGGACTTCTCCAACATGCATGATTTTAAACGGAAGTCTTTAGAGTCCTTCTTGAAACATGTACTTGTTTGCTGCCGTGTATCCCGATAGAGGCCGACGTGTTTTTCCGTTCAGTATCCTGTAATAACCTGTAGGCAGTCACAAATATATTTTTAACATAGCCAACGTTAGTCAGCGTAGCCTGGGCAAATTACACTAGACTGGCCTGGTTAACAATTTAACAGTAAGATTTTCTTTCTCAGCGCACTGCAGGCTAACCGCGAGGCCTTTTCTTGTTTTTAAATACCATGAATTTAACAGACAAACTACCGACAAATTACCCGACAGTGTCCTGTATGCAGTCACTAAGTATTTGTAACGTAGGCA
>BTPG01000006.1:120399430-120495061 GCA_036245525.1 Semisulcospira habei
TGGTGGTGTATGTGGTGAGACTGGATGATGTTGGACAGGAGAGACTTGTAGAGTGTGAAAAGGACCGGGCCCAGGACGGACACCTGTGGAACTCCGAAGGAGAGCGTGACTGGGTTGGAGGAGACGCCGTCGATGGTGACGGACTGCTGTCTGTTGGAGAGGTAGGAGAGAAACCAGGAGTGGGCAGAGTCAGTGATGCCAAAGGAATGGTGAAGGCGGTGGAGGATAGAGTGGTCTATAGTGTCGAAGGCGGCAGAGAGGTCGAGTAGCGTAAGAAGGGAGATGTTGCCCGAGTCGGTGGAGAGAAGCAGGTCGTTTATGATATGTAAAAGGGCTGTGTCAGTGCTGTGATGTTTGCGATAGGCCGCCTGGAAGGGACTGAGGAGGTTGTTGTCGGCGAGGTGGAGGTTGAGCTGGTTGAGAACGACCTTCTCAATAAGCTTGGACAGGAAAGATAGATTGGAGACTGGGCGATAGTTTTTGAGTTCGTTTGGGTCGAGGTTGTGTTTTTTGAGGAGAGGACGGACGATGGCGGACTTGCAGATATCAGGGACGGAGCCGTTCTCTAGAGATGTGTTGATGATGTCGGTAATGAATGGCAGAATTTTTGGAAGGCCTTCCCGGTAGAGAGAAGCTGGGAGAGGGTCTAGTTCGCAGGTTTTGAGAGGCATGGACTTCATGGTCTTGAGGACTTCATCCTGAGAGACGGGCTAGGAGGACGAGAGGGGGGTGCCGGAAAAAGGGGTGTCGGGAGGGCAACGCGGAGAAGGCAGAGTGTCGAGTGTGTTGCGCAGAGTTAGGATTTTTTCGGAAAAATAGATGGAAAAAGCGGACGGGAGTTCTTCTTTGCTGTGTGTGTTGGGAAGAGGAGAGTCTTTAGAAATGCCTAGGATTGTGTTCATGGTAGCGTAGAGGGTTTTGGAAGAAGTGGATTCCAGGATTTTGTTTTGAAGGTGTTTACGTTTGGATTCGGAGATCATTATGCAGACTTTGGATCTAGTTGTTTGGGAGATCTGTCTGTGAACGGTGAGGTCGGATGAGCGCCAGCGGCGTTCCGCTTGTCGGCGCTCGCTCTTGGCCTCAGCTATGTCGTCAGTGAGCCAGGGGAAGAAGGGTCGGTTGGGTATGGAGTAGGTGGTGACAGGTGCATGGGTGTCTAGAATTTTTGAAGGGAGGATTGATTGATTGTACATTGCTTAACGTCCCGACAGCAACAAGGCTTTCTCAGGACGTGCCTGCACTGCTTGTGAAAAAAAACCCAACTAAACAGAACATTGAATGTATGTCGCCAGCCGGTCAAATACGTTAAATAAACCTAAAACATGGGGCCTAAATAAAGCTAAGACCATTTAACAACACACATCCAATATCAAGAGCTACAGGCAGTGCAGACAGTAGGGAGAGTTTTAAAAAGGCAAATACAGGTGAATGGATCTCGGGTAGACAGAAACACATGCCCCAGAATAGAGAGGAAAACTTACCCTGTGGGGCTGACCAGGGTGACCCTGGGAACTAAAAAGTACCTAACCCCACCCAAGTCCCCCAGGGCAGACCCGGGTGGGGGTTGAAGGGAGGAGTCAAAATGGGATGCAAGATCAGGAGAGGAGGCGGGGTCCAGGAGAAGGTCGACAGCTTCGTCGAAGAAGCTCTCTCGGTTGAAAGATTTTAGTTTGCGACGAGAGACAATGAGCTTGGTTTTTTTTGGGGGGAAGTAGGTTGAGGAAGACGATAATAGCGAGGTGGTCAGGGGGAAGCACAGAGGAGGTGTCAGAGTCGAGAAAGAGTTGATCGGAGGTGCGGGTGATGATCCAGTCGAGGGTGTGGCCGAGTCGGTGGGTGGGTTTGGTGATGTGTTGTGTAAGATTGTGGTTCGAAAGTGATGTGCAAAGGCGTTTTGTGTCAGGGTGGTCGGGTTTGTCAAAGTGGAAGTTAAAGTCGCCTAGAAGGATGTGTTTTCCGGGTCGTGTGCTGTAGTGGTCGAGGAGGAGGTCGAACTCGGTGAGGAACATGGAGTTTGTGAGTTTGTTTTGAGAGCTTGGAGGGGGGCGATAGATACATGAGAAGATGGGGGACTAGCCAGGGAGTGTTGCTACGGCCTCGACAGATTCAAAGGAGGGATGAGCAAAAAGTAGAGACTGAGAGAAGGAGAGGTGAGCGCAGAGCCAGTCCCTGTAGATGATGGCAATGCCACCCCCTCTGGAAGCGCGCGAGTAGGAGGCCAGGCGGTAGCCACTCGGGGTGACGCTGTCGATGATGGGTTCATCGCCAGCTGAGCGGAGCCACGTTTCGGTGATCACGATAACATCTAGGTCATTGTCTAGAATGAAATCTGAAATCACGTCGGCTTTGCCATCTTTGCAGACAGACTGTGCATTGAACAGACACAGTTTTAGGCTGGTTGAGACATAAGAGGAAGAGGATGAAGAAACGGACGAAGAAGAGGACAAAGGAGGAGGAGGGTGGAGAGGGGGAAAAGAGGAAGGAGGGGAGAAAGATGAGGAGGGGGAAGTGGGGAGGAGGAAAAGACGGGGAAGGAGAACTGGGCAAGAAAATGGATGCGAGAGGAGGGTGACGGGGGAGGGGGGGGGAGGAGAAAGGGGGAGGAAGGAGAGTAGGAAAAGATGAGGAAGAGCGAGGGGGAGGGTGAAGAGGAGGAGATAGGGGGAGGAGGGGACGAGGAGGAAAAGGCAGGTGGAGGAGGAGGTGGTGAGGGGAGGGAGGGGAGGGAGGGGGAGGAGGGTTGGGGAGGAGGCGGGCAAAGAGAGCAGGTTTGATTGTTTGATTGTACATTGCTTAACGTCCCGACAGCAACAAGGCTTTCTCAGGACGTGCCTGCACTGCTTGTGAAGAAAAAACTAAACAGAACATTGAATGTATGTCGCCAGCCGGCCAGCCGGTCAAATACATTAAATAAACCTAACACATGGGGCCTAAATAAAGCTAAGACCATTTAGCAACACACATCCAATATCAAGAGCTACAGGCAGTGCAGACAGTAGGGAGAGTTTTAAAAAGGCAAATACAGGTGAATGGACAAAAGGTAGACAGAAACACATGCCCCAGAATAGAGATAAACCCACCCTGTGGGGCTGACCAGGGTGACCCTGGGAACTAAAAAATACCTAACCCCACCCAAGGCCCCCAGGGCAAACCCGGGTGGGGTCAAAGAGAGCAGGGAGCGGTAGGTGAGGAAGACAGGAGAAAACCCGGCAAGCCCGATTGATTGTACATTGATTGTACATTGCTTAACGTCCCGACAGCAACAAGGCTTTCTCAGGACGTGCCTGCACTGCTTGTGAAAAAAAAAAAAAACAGAACATTGAATGTATGTCGCCAGCCGGTCAAATACGTTAAATAAACCTAACACATGGGGCCTAAATAAAGCTAAGACCATTTAGCAACACACATCCAATATCAAGAGCTACAGGCAGTGCAGACAGTAGGGAGAGTTTTAAAAAGGCAAATACAGGTGAATGGACAAAGGGTAGACAGAAACACATGCCCCAGAATAGAGAGAAAAACCCACCCTGTGGGGCTGACCAGGGTGACCCTGGGAACTAAAAAATACCTAACCCCACCCAAGTCCCCCAGGGCAGACCCGGGTGGGGGCCGGCAAGCCCGAGGCGCCAAGCTATTCTGGTACCACCCTTGAACTAGACTGGTTGATCTATCTCCTAACCTGTAATGTAGCCTTCACAGGACAGTAAGCAGAGTACCATTCTAGTTCAAGGCTGGTCCCAGAATAGCTTGGCGACTCTGGCACCACCCTTGAACTAGACTGGTTGGTCTATCTCCTAACCTGTAATGTGGCCTTCACAGGACAGTAAGCAGAGTACCATTCTAGTTCCAGGCTGGTGCCAGAATAGCTTGGGGTGGTCTGTGGCGCAGTGGTTAAGGCGCATGCCACAAATGCCAAAGGTGCGAGGTTTGATACCGGGTTCCGGCGTTGGACTTTTCTCCTCTGGTAAGTGTCACCGTTAATTCGGGCGGACCGTCGGGGGTTCTTTCTCCGGGTACTCCGGCTCTTCCACCCCCCCCACCCCCCACCCCCAACCCCCCACACTTTGGTACCGGTCTCAGGCCACTTTACAAATTTCAAATACAAGCGATCAAAAATCTCTGTAACTTCTGTAGCTGAACTGGCCCTTCGTCTGTCTTGTACTGTGTTTGTCTTAAATGGCGTAAATCCGTGTCTGTTACGTGAGTGTGTGTGTTGGGTTTCAGTTCGCGGCGCTTTGAGTCGATTTCCCCAAAATTGAGAAAAAGCGCCTATATAATAACGGTATTATTATTATTATTATTATTATTATTATTGGCGCCTGTGGCACCACCCTTGAACTAGACTGGTTGGTCTATCTCTTTACCTGTAATGTGGGGCCTTTACAGGACAGTAAGCAGAGTACCATTCTAGTTCCAGGCTGGTGCCAGAATAGCTTGGCGCCTGTGGCACCACCCTTGAACTAGACTGGTTGGTCTATCTCTTTACCTGTAATGTGGCCTTCACAGGACAGTAAGCAGAGTACCATTCTATTTCCAGGCTGGTGCCAGAATAGCTTGGCGCCTGTGGCACCACCCTTGAACTAGACTGGTTGGTCTATCTCTTTACCTGTAATGTGGCCTTCAAAGGACAGTAAGCAGAGTACCATTCTATTTCCAGGCTGGTGCCAGAATAGCTTGGCGCCTGTGGCACCACCCTTGAACTAGACTGGTTGGTCTATCTCTTTACCTGTAATGTGGCCTTCAAAGGACAGTAAGCAGAGTACCATTCTATTTCCAGGCTGGTGCCAGAATAGCTTGGCGCCTGAGGCACCACCCTTGAACTAGACTGGTTGGTCTATCTCTTTACCTGTAATGTCGCCTTTACAGGACAGTAAGCAGAGTACCATTCTATTTCCAGGCTGGTGCCAGAATAGCTTGGCGCCTGTGGCACCACCCTTGAACTAGACTGGTTGGTCTATCTCTTTACCTGTAATGTGGCCTTTACAGGACAGTAAGCAGAGTACCATTCTAGTTCCAGGCTGGTGCCAGAATAGCTTGGCGCCTTTGGCACCACCCTTGAACTAGACTGGTTGGTCTATCTCTTTACCTGTAATGTGGCCTTCAAAGGACAATAAGCAGAGTACCATTCTATTTCCAGGCTGGTGCCAGAATAGCTTGGCGCCTGTGGCACCACCCTTGAACTAGACTGGTTGGTCTATCTCTTTACCTGTAATGTGGCCTTCAAAGGACAGTAAGCAGAGTACCATTCTATTTCCAGGCTGGTGCCAGAATAGCTTGGCGCCTGTGGCACCACCCTTGAACTAGACTGGTTGGTCTATCTCTTTACCTGTAATGTGGCCTTTACAGAACAGTAAGCAGAGTACCATTCTATTTCCAGGCTGGTGCCAGAATAGCTTGGCGCCTGTGGCACCACCCTTGAACTAGACTGGTTGGTCTATCTCTTTACCTGTAATGTGGCCTTCAAAGGACAATAAGCAGAGTACCATTCTATTTCCAGGCTGGTGCCAGAATAGCTTGGCGCCTGTGGCACCACCCTTGAACTAGACTGGTTGGTCTATCTCTTTACCTGTAATGTGGCCTTTACAGGACAGTAAGCAGAGTACCATTCTATTTCCAGGCTGGTGCCAGAATAGCTTGGCGCCTGTGGCACCACCCTTGAACTAGACTGGTTGGTCTATCTCTTTACCTGTAATGTGGCCTTTACAGGACAGTAAGCAGAGTACCATTCTAGTTCCAGGCTGGTGCCAGAATAGCTTGGCGCCTGTGGCACCACCCTTGAACTAGACTGGTTGGTCTATCTCTTTACCTGTAATGTGGCCTTTACAGGACAGTAAGCAGAGTACCATTCTATTTCCAGGCTGGTGCCAGAATAGCTTGGCGCCTGTGGCACCACCCTTGAACTAGACTGGTTGGTCTATCTCTTTACCTGTAATGTGGCCTTTACAGGACAGTAAGCAGAGTACCATTCTATTTCCAGGCTGGTGCCAGAATAGCTTGGCGCCTGTGGCACCACCCTTGAACTAGACTGGTTGGTCTATCTCTTTACCTGTAATGTGGCCTTTACAGGACAGTAAGCAGAGTACCATTCTAGTTCCAGGCTGGTGCCAGAATAGCTTGGCGCCTGTGGCACCACCCTTGAACTAGACTGGTTGGTCTATCTCTTTACCTGTAATGTGGCCTTCACAGGACAATAAGCAATTCCGGATGTAATGTGTTACGTAAGAGAAAGGGCACTATTGAACAAAACCTGGGTGGTCACTATTGAACAAAACCTGGGTGGTCACTATTGAACAAAACCTGGGTGGTCTCTTATACACACCTACACAGGTCACCTTGCCGGGTTTGACTGTACCAGACCCGGAAACATCCCCAGTGAGCATAGGGTCATCAGATTGATGTCGACATGTCGGCCCCATCTGACTGCACCCACAGTGCCCGACGTCGGCCAAATGGCCTTCTGCACACTGTCAGCTCGCTGGCTGGATAATAAACAAAAGATGAAGCGTCTTACAGAAAACCATCTTGCTCCCACAAGAGCGGAGTACTCGTCAATAAATTATTAACTGTGTCCATTAGCGAGCCAATGCTGTCCATCACAGCCTCTTAAGCCCCAGGATGAACTTGGCCTGCTTCTCCACAGCTGACTGGCTGACTTTGTCGCCAAACAGGGGTAGGAATGTCACAAAACCCAGCCCCAAGATAATAGCCTCGTCCTGGCTGTCCAAGTGGGCCACCTAAAACAAAAAGCGTATTACAGCTGCAGACTTGAATAATAAAGCGTCATAAATTAGTTGTATTATCAGTGGGCTTTGTCAGCGGTTCTTGTCGCACAGGGTTGGAGGATTTAACAATTTAACGAATTAAATTTTTGGTTAAAGAAAATTTAACGCGTTAATTTTGTTTTTAAAGTTAAAGAAAATTCAACGAATTAAAAAAAAAAAATAACGATTATCAATTTTTTTCGTTACTTCAGTTCGTTTTTCCGCCACGAACAACAGGTGCCTATGCGCAAAGCCGGTTTGACCCAGTTGCAGCCAGTTTGAGGCGGTTTGGATTACCGCTAGCCTACCCTGCATCTGTTCAAATTTGAGATCGTGAAAAGAAGATGGCTTCCACTTCCAGCAGTGAATCGAGTGATGAACTTTTGCCGAAATACTTTGACGCATTTATTGAATACTACGAGAATGTTGGAGGAAAGTCAGCCGATACGCTCATTTTTAAATGCAAACAGCGGGGCTGTGCAAAATAAATCTTAGCCCATCGAAAGACAGGGGCAAATCTGACAAGTCACATGAAGGTAGGTGACAGGTTATTTTTCGCTTTGTAGTAGGCCTACTGGTTTCCAGTTGAAACTTGGGCATTGTGGAAATTTTAGCGTGGTATTTTTAAGACGCTCTGATTTTTAGAAATGTGTAATTGAGAAATTTTGGGAATTTTTGTATATATGTAAATATGTATATAATGTGTGAGAGAGATTTTTTTAAAATTCTAGCTGTTATATTTGAATGCTTAATTTCTTTGTTTCCTTTGTGTGCATGGGTTCAACTGCGTAAAAAGGGTGTGAATGAGTGTCACAAGGACAGATTGGAAGAAACTTGTTGTTAATAAAATATCAAATCACATTATTTGTTCTTGATTTTTTTTTCACAGTGTGTACATAGATTCCATAGGTTCTTTCACAATTTGTATGTAAATTTTCAACTGCATGCCACTTTCTTTGTCTGAGCTGAGCAATAAATAATCATTCATGTAACTTTATTTCATTAAAAAGAAAAATTAAAGAACATTTATTTCTTTAATTTTCAAAAATAAAGTAAAGAAAATTTATTTCTTTAACCTTTTACCAGAATTAAAGAAAAGTTATTTCATTAAAGAAAACAAGTAATGACTATCAACCCTGTTGTCGCCTCAAGGGTTTGGTCAGGGAGTTCAATGTCAAAGGTCAAAGTCCATGGCTTTAGCCCGCTTCTTTTAATCCTTTTTATTAATAATCAAATAATAATGACGGTATTTATAATGCGCTTATCTTATAATAATTATAACTCTAAGCGCGCACTCACAACTCACGCACGCATGCGCACGCTTAGAGTTAGATAGTTAGTTATTTGGGTTTAACGCCGAGCAGGCAACTAAGGCCATCTCTTGGCGGGAAGGGAAAAAATCTGGTCAGCCAGACTAAAAGAGAGGTCTTAAGACATGATGTAAATATACCTTAAAAATATGTCAGGCTAAAATGTCGCACAGGTCTTTAAAGAAAACGTCAACAGACTCTCAAAAAGGTCAAAATAATAGAAACATCATAGTCTATAAAAGCTCATATCTTATTAAAAATATGGCACTCTCTCAGAAAACTGAAGATATTGTCAGGGGGCACATCCCGGAACAAAACCTTGAAGGAGTCTGCTGTGAAATGTTTATACCTTGTGTCGATTAGATCAGCACAAGACAATAAACAGTGTTGAACAGAGTACTGCTCGTCGCAGGCATAACACCATGGACGCTCCTCCTGTTTTAGTAAATAAGAGTGCGTAACATACGTGTGCCTGATGTGGAGCCGAGCCAGGACAGTCTCCTCACGGCGGCTGCCGCAGCGATAAGGTAGACCGTCGGACAACTTAGGAAGGACTGCCACTCAAGGGCTATGTACGCACTAACCACATTTCTAAAATCACTATAAACAGTATGTGTGTCAGGGACAGGGTCGTTACGGGCATCGTTGGCAGCAGAATCTGCGATCCTGTTGCCTTCGATGCCCACAGGCCCTGGGACCCAAATAAAAATGATGTCATAATATTCCATCATCAAGTCTGCGTGGAGCTCTCTGATCTGCACCAGCAGTGGGTGGTCATTTCCCGTGCCCTGAAGGGCCTGCAGGGCAGAAAGAGAGTCAGACAGAATCAGGAAGTTCCTTTCTCTAGATCGATAAGCACGCCTGAGTGCCAGCAGAACCGCCTGCAGTTCCGCACTAAATACAGATGAGTGGTCTGGGAGGCGGTGCTTAAATGGGCGTCTAGGATGGCGAGAGGACACTGTGGCCGCAGCCACTCTCCCATCCTCAGACTTTGACCCATCCGTATAGATACAGCAATAGCTTAGGAAAAATTGAAAGCAGTTCATTGAGGCTCTGTTGCTATATGGCTGGTGGAGTAGAGTCTTTCTTGTGGGCTGTCAAGTCCAGCAAGATGTCAGGAACTGGTAAGAGCCAAGGTGGAGTGATGTGTTGCAGGGATTCCAAAATTCTGTCTAGATCCAATCCAGCCGCCTGCAGATGAGGTCGGACACGGAAAGCAAGTGGACGGACAGCTCCCGGATGGGTATCGTAAATCTCTGCAAACGATGGATTAAAAACACAATCATAGGCAGGATTGTCTTAATGGGCCTTCAGTTTCAGAACGTAGCTGAGCATGAGGCGCATGCGGCGGAGCTTTGAGAGAAGGCGCCCCTGCCTCGGCATACAGACTAGGAACTGGAGACGACCTGAAGGCCCCAAGACATATCCGCAGACCCTGATGGTGAATTGTGTTCAGACGCAGTAGCACAGACTTGGAAGCCGAGCCATACACCACAGAACCGTAATCCAGTTTGGACCAAACAAGGGCCCGGTACAGTCGAAGTAAGACAGTACGGTCCGCACCCCAGTCAGTACGACCAACGACACGAAGAACGTCGAGAGCCTTCTGACAAGAGGTTCTGAGGTAATTAATATGGTTGCGGAAGGTAAGTCTATTGTCAAAGATGACCCTCAGAAACTTTGCCTCCTCGGCCAACGTAATTGGCACTCCAGCAATACTAGGTTCTGGGAAAAAAATTCGTCTGGTTAGTAAAATGCACACAGACTGTCTTGGAGGGCGAGAACTTGAATCCATTGAGAGACACAAACCGCTGGATGCGATCAACGCATAGCTGCAAGCGCCTCTCAAGGGACGCAAGTCCTCGACCTCGTGCACACAAAGCAAACTCGTCAACAAACAAAGAGCATTCAGAATCATCCTTGACGACCTTTACAATGTTATTAATCTTAATACTAAATAAAACAGGAGATAGAATGCTGCCCTGTGGGACACCCATCTCCTGTTCAAAGGAGTCAGAGAGGGTGGAGCCCACACGGACATGGTGGGACCGGTTAGTCAAAACATGGTGAATAAAAACGGGCAGGTGCCCTTTAAAACCATTGTCCAACAAGTCAGACATTATGCCATACTTCCAGGTAGTGTCATATGCCTTCTCAAAATAGAAGAAAATTGCATAGACATGCTGCTTGTTGACAAAAGCATATCGAATAAATGATTCAAAGCGGACTAAAGCGCCGGAAACCGCACTGGAGGTCTGTGAGGAGACCCTGTAACTCAAGATGCCACACCAGGCGGGCGTTGACCAGGCGCTCCATAGTTTTACATAAACATGATGTCAAAGCGATAGGCCGGTAGTTGCCCGGGTCGGAAAGATCCTTACCCGGCTTGGGGATCGGTACAACCACAGCCTGTTGCCAAGACGGCGAAAAATGACCAGTTCTCCAGATATGGTTAAAGGCCTTGAGAAGTACAAGGAGTGACCTCTCAGGCAGATGCGTTAGGAATTGATAGTGGATGGTATCTAGGCCAGCAGCAGAGTCATTACATTTCTGCAAGGATTGCTGCAATTCTGATAATGTAAAAGGGGCATTATAGTCTTCTGATTGATTGATTGATTGTACATTGCTTAACGTCCCGACAGCAACAAGGCTTTCTCAGGACATGCCTGCACTGCTTGTGTAAAAAAAAAACAACTAAACAGAACATTGAATGTATGTCGCCAGCCGGTCAAATACAGTAAATAAACCTAACACATGGGGCCTAAATAAAGCTAAGACCATTTAGCAACACATATCCAATATCAAGAGCTACAGGCAGTGCAGACAGTAGGGAGAGTTTTAAAAAGGCAAATACAGGTGAATGGATTGATTGATTGATTGATTGTACATTGCTTAACGTCCCGACAGCAACAAGGCTTTCTCAGGACGTGCCTGCACTGCTTGTGAAAAAAAAAAAAAATAAACAGAACATTGAATGTATGTCGCCATCCGGTCAAATACGTTAAATAAACCTAACACATGGGGCCTAAATAAAGCTAAGACCATTTAGCAACACACATCCAATATCAAGAGCTACAGGCAGTGCAGACAGTAGGGAGAGTTTTAAAAAGGCAAATACAGGTGAATGGACAAAG
Source organism: Semisulcospira habei (assembly GCA_036245525.1). Taxonomy (NCBI): domain Eukaryota; kingdom Metazoa; phylum Mollusca; class Gastropoda; family Semisulcospiridae; genus Semisulcospira; species Semisulcospira habei. The sequence continues at coordinate 120,410,636 of BTPG01000006.1, forward strand.
GGTAGACAGAAACACATGCCCCAGAATAGAGAGAAAAACTCACCCTGTGGGGCTGACCAGGGTGACCCTGGGAACTAAAAAGTACCTAACCCCACCCAGGTCCCCCAGGGCAGACCCGGGTGGGGGACAGGTGAATGGACAAAGGGTAGACAGAAACACATGCCCCAGAATAGAGAGAAAACCCCACCCTGTGGGGCTGACCAGGGTGACCCTGGGAACTAAAAAATACCTAACCCCACCCAAGTCCCCCAGGGCAGACCCGGGTGGGGTCTGAGTTATCGGACTTAAAATGTGACCCTCTCTCACGAAACCAGTCTTAACTCGCAGCGAGCCGATCGGCGCTACACGCAATAATGTGTGGTGGGGGTCAATCTGGGTCATTTTCACTTTTTTTGCAGAAATGTATTCTACATACACCAAAGTATCGTATGGTTAAAAATTTTATCGTAAAAAATGCCATTAAATAGGTTAAAATGATTTTAAAAGTCTGAGCTTGGCCCCAATTATGCTTTTCTTGTGTGCAAAATGACCCATTTTTAACATAACAGAACACGTTGCATCCCCTACAAAACCCCATCATGTTATACACTGTTGGAAAGGCCTTTGTCCGCGCTTTCGCGGGCTTAGAGTTTGTTCTAAATTTACACATTGTGAAGCTCCCAAATAAGGAACAAATGGGCGTACACAAATGTTCAATTTCGACCAATCAGAGAGTAGAACACCTAACGACATGGCAACGACTAAGTTAAACACATTTCCATTGGCCGAGCTAAGACTAAGGGAAGGAACTCCGATCTCTTCCGCGGTCACTTTCTGTGTTTACAACCATGGAAGCCAGACTAGCGTACTTACTAAACTCTTGCAAATCCGGTAATTTACCGCCTGCAGATCAGGAAGAATTAAGCGACCTGATCAGTGATTATTTCGTCGCCGATTCTTATCACGACGATAGCTTTTCCGACAACGATTTTGAGTTTGAACCGACTGATGGTGAGGACGAAAGCGAAGGAGAGATTAATGCCCCACTAGTCCACGTTGAGGAATTTAGAGGTGATGAGAGACCGGCTTGGACGTGGAGGCTGCATCAGACGATGGGGGAATGTTTGCTCGTGCCCGTGTTCGATCGTGCAAGGCCAACGGACATGGGTGCAAGCAGATAAAGGTACCGTCGCCTGGACCAGAAGACACGTGACACGGCTGCATCACCGAGTTTTCACCAGAAGAAATCGTGGCTCTTCAACTCTCAGTTCAAGACATGGATCGAGGTATGTGCATGACTTTCTGAATGTAGATGTATGCTTATTATAGTGTGTGTGTGTGTGTGTGTGTGTGTGTGTGTGTGATGGTGTGTGCGTGTGTGTGTGATGGTGTGTGTATGTGTGTGTGTGTGTGTGTGTGTGTGTGTCCAATTGTCAACACAAGATGAATAGGCTAATTATCCTATTAATGATAGTATAGAAATGCTGACATAAGTGGACAGTTTAAAAAGAGTGTATACTATTTTGTTCAGATGCAAAGGAGTGGATGATCCTTGGCATTTTGAGTTCGTGCATGCGGAATGGACCGAAGACAGAGTGTAGCAAGTGGAAAGTGCAGAAGGACCGCAAGAAGCCGCGATCCAGCTACTGCCTGCTCACACGTCCTGTCTGCAAGGATGCCTTCCTCTATCTCCTTGGGTATGCACCAGAAATGTAGTCAGTCAAAAGCAAAAGGAATTTAAAAAACAGCGATAAAAAATAAAGACATTCGTCATGAACATTACAAACAAGTATTAGATGGTGCATTAATGCCTGATTATCCAAACAAGTCACTGAGGTCAAACAAACATAATATTGAAATGATCCAAACACATAAGAAGTCACTTGCAGTTGGGGACACAAAACGTGTGTTTCACAGTAAGGAAAAGGCTTATGCACCTGGACACTACAGGCTCAAGATATCTGAAGAAATAGCGGATGAACTGGTCAAAGAATTAATCGACGAGTCAGTTGTTGAAATGAGTAACAGTGTCTGTTGGAATAATCTGTAATTCTTCTCTAACAAATGATTGATTGATTGTACATTGCTTAACGTCCCGACAGCAACAAGGCTTTCTCAGGACGTGCCTGCACTGCTTGTGAAAAAAAACAACCAACTAAACAGAACATTGAATGTATGTCGCCAGCCGGTCAAACACATTAAATAAACCTAACACATGGGGCCTAAATAAAGCTAAGACCATTTAGCAACACACATCCAATATCAAGAGCTACAGGCAGTGCAGACAGTAGGGAGAGTTTAAAAAAGGCAAATACAGGTGAATGGACCTCGGGTAGACAGAAACACATGCCCCAGAATAGAGAGAAAACCCCACCCTGTGGGGCTGACCAGGGTGACCCTGGGAACTAAAAAATACCTAACCCCACCCAAGTCCCCCAGGGCAGACCCGGGTGGGGTTCTCTAACAAATGCCCTCTGTGGGGCTGGTTCATATAAATAATACATTGACGCGTCAGCGCTGGGAATTAATTTTTTATATTATGAACAGTTGTGGACCAGATGGGGTTGGTTGCCCTGCGCTTCACGTCGTTCTCGGCCTCACCAGATATCTTACCTGTTTAGTAAATAAACTTGTGTCTGGTAGTGGTGTTTTTATTTCTGACCCTGTCACTGATGCCGGGGGTATTGTTTTCAATTTAATAGCATCAACAGGCTTTACATAGCCTTCGTTATTCATTGCTTTTATCACATGTGGTAATCTTTTTACCCACTCTGTGTTACGCGTGTCATGCATGAGTTCCTTAGAATACTGGTAGCTGAAAAGTCTTTCTGATAACTGTTTGTTGAAATTCTCTACGATTGCTTGCGATCTGTGCACGCCTGGAATGCCTCGTCTAACCAGTACACCGTGCTTCACAAATAACTGGTTAACGGCGCCTTTGAATTCAGATCCGTCATCAACCTGAACGAGTCTGGGGTATTTTAAAGGACTTCGACTATATATTTTGGATAACGCAGTCACTACTGTGATAGCGTTCTTGTCAGATATGGGTTCGGCGTCTTTGTATCTTGAAGCTATATCAATGACAGTCAGTGCGTACTTGTATCGTTTCTTCCTAATTACATCATGTGGCAGAAACAGAAGATCCATTTGAAGGGTGTCGTTTGGTGTTGTGTTTTCAAAATGAGGTCTTATTATTTTTCTTGGAGCAGGGAGATATATTTGCCAAATCGCCTGTCTCTGTAACCATTGTTTTATTTGATTGTTACATCTCCACCCACAGCAGCATGTAATTTCTGAATAGCTGTTGCTCCTTTCCAATATCCGATTGGGGAGTAAAATATTTTCATTAGTTTATTTTCGGCGTTCATTTTTTTCTATAAATATAAAGTCCAGTAAAAAATACGAATGTCATTCCCACTAGAACAAAAATTATTTTTCCGTTTCTTTGTTCTGTACTCGGTTGGTAATAGTCACTTAGTTTCGGTTTTGGGATAGACATGTCGTTACCAGTGACGAGAAAATACTCACAAATTGCATCGTCGGTATTAGAAAATGTATGTTGTGCGTGACCTTCAAGCCTCAGTTTTTCATTGATAAAATCAAGTTTCTCAATTCTTTGCTTTTCATAATCCTGCTGGGCTTGTGCAAGATTCTCAGACACCTCAATGTGACACTTCATTTCTTCTGCTGATTCCTCTCTACCCATTTTTGTAAAGAGATAGTTTGAACCACTGAAAGCAAGTGCATTATCCATTGCGCCTCCAATCATTATAGCTATAGTTGCCATATTTTTTTTTTACATAGAAACATTTTCTGGAATAATTCCCTGCTTAACGAGAAAGTATTTCGTCGCAATTGACGCTGTTACAACTGCAATTAGCTTTGCACTGTATTTAAAGTCTAATCTACTCCGGTCTGCCGATTTTATTTTGAGTAGACTTTTTCCTAGCATAGAATAAGCTACTGCTAGTCCACTTATTACGGCAGAGTGATAAAGAAGATTCATCAAGTTCTTTGTGTCACTCAGTTTCTAATACAAGAAAAATTAAAATAATAAATTTATTACTGCATGAAAAATGGATTGATTGATTGATTGATTGTACATTGCTTAACGTCCCGACAGCAACAAGGCTTTCTCAGGACGTGCCTGCACTGCTTGTGAAAAAAAAAAAATAAACAGAACATTGAATGTATGTCGCCAGCCGGCCAAATACATTAAATAAACCTAACACATTGGCCTAAATAAAGCTAAGACCATTTAGCAACACACATCCAATATCAAGAGCTACAGGCAGTACAGGCAGTAGGGAGAGTTTTAAAAAGGCAAATACAGGTGAATGGACAAAGGGTAGACAGAAACACTTGCCCCAGAATAGAGAGAAAAACCCACCCTGTGGGGCTGACCAGGGTGACCCTGGGAACTAAAAAATACCTAACCCCACCCAAGTCCCCCAGGGCAGACCTGGGTGGGGGTATGAAAAATGGGTCAACGGCTTTGGATGCTACTGGCAATGTGGTGACTTCTAGTTTTATTTTTGGAGTGTCTAATTTTTGGGACACTGTACGTGTCTGTGGTTTGTACTTTTTGTATAATTGGTAACCTACATAACCAAATCCGACAACAAATCCAGCAACTATATATTTTGTTATTTGCGGTTCGGGGTTTAACTCAGTTGTTTGTCTTTCACTTTAATGAGGGTGTGACAATCCTGATGGTCCTGGTGGTCCTGACGGTGCTGATGGTGAATCAGTTACATAAGCTTTTTCTGTTTGCGCTTGAAGCTGTATTTTTTTTTGTCTGTTATATTCGGCTAATCTTTTTCCAGCCTCTACCTTTCCTCGACTTTTAGTCTTAGTCACCGTTTGAACCTGTGTCAAGACAGGACTGGAGTTCGGTTGTGGAGTCGTCTGGGTTTCGTCCATTTTCTTCTGCAGTAAAATTTATTTTCAAAAAATCAATATGACTCCCAGTAACAAGCAAAGTTACTACAGGTGAAGGTAATTTCCAAACTTGTAAAACATGACGCATGCTAATTTACGAATTCAACTTGAAACAATAGGGTTGCTTTCAGGGTCATGTGATAGACTGTCAGTATCTACCGGTAGAAAGTGACTCGCTGCTTTTGTGTATAGACATACAAGAGATCGACTCAAATCACGTGTTATTAGTGAAGCGATGTGATTTTCATATTTAGAATGTAGTTTAATTAGTTCCTCAGCCGTGAGGGATTCTATATCTTCTGTCATGTATTGTTTTCCGAGATACGCTTTTGACTTCCCCGAAACAACTACAGAGAGAAGACGCTGTTTTCGAGTCTAAGTCTTTGTTTTCTACAGCGTTGATATCATTCAACAAAAGCATAATAATTAAAAAAGTAAAACAAAAAACAAAATTGCATGTAATTTTGAAATTTGTTATCAAGCAAAATCATGTAAGTTGTGTATGCGTGTCTCTGTTGTTTGTTTGTTTGTTTATGTGTGTGTCTGTGTGTGTGTGTTTGCTTAAAAGTTTAAAAGTTCCACTTGGTACCGACCTGATCAAGGTGCTGGTTGTGTTAAATCAATCTATGTAAGCAGGTAATTGCTTTTCTAAGTGCACTCGGATCGTGTGTTCATTTCATGCACAGATAAAGCCAGTAGCAACGGGTTGTGTGCAGGTACATAGAAACGCTGCAGCCACAGACATTTGAACTAATTTAGAGAGATTAACAAGTGAGAGAGTTGGTGTGTGTGTGTGTGTGTGTGTGTGTGTGTATACATGTGTGTGTGTGTGTGTGTGTGTGTGTGTATGGTGGGGGTGTGTGAGGTGTGTGTGTGTGTGTGTGTGTGTGTGTGTGTGTGTGTGTGTGTGTGTGTGTGTGTGTGTGTGTACCATAGAGCATATATAATAGGGAGTGGCGGTTCTAGCCTCGCAGCGTGCGGCATCGCGTAGGCAGCGGCCGCCATCTGGAGAGTTCCGACGCCAGCGTTTCTGGCACTAGCGGCAGAGACAGTTCATGTTTGCATTCACATATAATGACGGGCTGGATCTCATTAACGCATCGAGGCTTGACATGTACAGAAGATAGATCGACCATGATGATTCAAGGGTAGTGCCAGAATAGTTTAGCCCCTAAAGTGATCACGACCACATACTGACGTGAAAAGTTGTGCCAGAATGCTCTACCGCCTACCACTATTTCAAGGGCTGTGCCAAAATAGCATGACACTTAGAGTGATCGCGACCATATTCAAGAGTGGTATCAGATTGATTGTACATTGCTTAACGTCCCGACAGCAACAAGGCTTTCTCAGGACGTGCCTGCACTGCTTGTGAAAAAAAAAAAAACTAAACAGAACATTGAATGTATGTCGCCAGCCGGTCAAACACATTAAATAAACCTAACACATGGGGCCTAAATAAAGCCAAGACCATTTAGCAACACACATCCAATATCAAGAGCTACAGGCAGTGCAGACAGTAGGGAGAGTTTTAAAAAGGAAAATACAGGTGAATGGACAAAGGGTAGACAGAAACACATGCCCCAGAATAGAGAAAAACCCACCCTGTGGGGCTGACCAGGGTGACCCTGGGAACTAAAAAATACCTAACCCCACCCAAGTCCCCCAGGGCAGACCCGGGTGGGGGAAGAGTGGTATCAGAATAGCTTAGCGCCTAACATGATAGTTCAAGTGTGATAGCAACATAGCTTTGGCGCCTCAGTAGTGATAATCAAAGTGGCGCCAGAATAGCTTCAGTGGCACCTAGAAGGATCGACCATGCTCAAGGGTGGTTCCAGAATAGTAGTTCATAGGTGGTGTCAGAATACCTAAGCTCCTAAATGCACAAACTTTTGAACTGTAATGGGCTATGTCCCACCTGTACAAAAATAAAGTATTCGGTGTACAGCTCCCAAATGTGCTGTTCTGACACCACCATTGAACATTTTGTATTGTTTAGTCGGCTAAAAATATGATACTTTCATGGTATAAATTGAAAATGTTCGCGTGTCATACCGTTCTATCTGTTCATAAAGATAGGTATGAGTGTGTAAATCCTACGGAAGTCACTGAAACACTGACAGTGAATGTTAGATTCTTTTTACATTATTTATAGAGTTCGGCACGAAAGACTCAGAAAGTGTCTGCATAATAAAATAATCAGCTCCATTTTTAGAGTTGATGTTCCGGCGTCGGTTTGTCTGTCAGTATTTCTGCCTCTTCTGTCTGTCTATCAGTCAGTGGTCTCTGCCTCTTGTGGCTCTGTCTGTTACAGCCTCTGTCTGTGTTTCTGTTTCTTCTGCCTGTCACTGTGGCTGGTGCAGTGATAATCACATGATTATTAGTATACTAAAGACAAAGAGCATGTTAGTTACTACACGTCCAAAACACCAGCATAGCCTACCACCTTTAACACTCTCCTTATATAGCCTGCCTGTAGAACAAGTAACTAGGCATCGCTTATTAGTAGGCGTTATAGTGGACAACCAATTAAGCTGGAAACCGCATACTAACTCAATATGCAAAACAATCTCCAAAAATCTATTTCTATTATCAAAACTACGCCATATAGTTAATACGATATCCGTTAACTCTTTTACATGCACATTTTAAAACGCATTGTGACTACAGTTCTACCGTCTGGGATGGATGCAGCGAAGTTCACATGAACAAAGTTAATTCCTTGTATCGTCGGGGAATTAAATTATTACTTCCCGGTCATACTTCGACTGACAAAAAATTAAAATCTCTCAAGTTGCTAACATTGAATAAACAGTTTGAATTTAATCGCTGTGTTCTACTGCACAAGGTCATGCACGGAAAAGCCCCACCCTATATAAAAACTCTATTTTCCGACAATAATAGGAAAAACACGAGAAATAGTTCGATCCACCTTCCAAAAATTAGATTAGACATCTGTAAAACCAGCCTTTCCTTTTCAGGTGCTAAAGCGTGGAATATTTTACCTCCACACCTGAAATCATTTGTAAGATTAGCGTCTTCAAAGATCGCCTCCATAAATATTTACTTCAGAAGTAATAGTATGTTCGGCTCCATTATTATGCTACTATTCGTATAGTTAGTGACAGGTTTCCTATTACCTAATAATCTTCTACTGTTGCTGCAGAATATGTAATAGTTCGATTGTCTGCATTAACATGTCAGGTTTATACTTATTTTTTAATTTTTTAATATTTTTTAATTTCTCATTTTTTAATTTTTATTTATTTATTTTTAATTTATTTTTAATTTTATTTTAATTTTTTTTCTGAGGGTGGGATGGTAGGGGGGGGGGGGATGGGTCTTTTTACTTATATATGTTTTATCTTTTGCTGTATCGTCTGGTGTATTTTTGTATGTGTAGATAGCAGGGGAGTTTGGAAGATAACTTTTAATCCTGAATAAAAACGTTCCATCATCATCTGTCTGTCTGTCTCTCTCTTTCTCTCTGGCTATCTCTCTCTCTCTCTGTCTGTGCGTGTGTGTGTGTGTGTGTGTGTGTGTGTGTGTGTGTGTGTGTGTGTGTGTGTGTATGTGTGTGTGTGTATGTGTGTGTGTGTGTGTGTGTGTGTGTGTGTGTGTGCGTGTGTGGGTGTCAGTCCGGGAGTGTTATGCAGTCGGTGTGCGTGCAGGAAGAAGGCAGTCCTAAGAACTTATGTTTTTCATTTCATCCACAGTATGCACATAGTGTATATGTTATGGGGCAAGAGAGATGGACTGTACATTGCTTAACGTCCCGACAGCAACAAGGCTTTCTCAGGACGTGCCTGCACTGCTTGTGAAAAAAAAAATAAACAGAACATTGAATGTATGTCGCCAGCCGGTCAAATACATTAAATAAACCTAACACATGGGGCCTAAATAAAGCTAAGACCATTTAGCAACACACATCCAATATCAAGAGCTACAGGCAGTGCAGACAGTAGGGAGAGTTTTAAAAAGGCAAATACAGGTGAATGGACCAAGGGTAGACAGAAACACATGCCCCAAAATAGAGAGAAAAACTCACCCTGTGGGGCTGACCAGGGTGACCCTGGGAACTAAAAAGTACCTAACCCCACCCAAGTCCCCCAGGGCAGACCCGGGTGGGGGGCAAGAGAGATGGATCAGTCACGTAGGGACACATAGGTGTAAAAACAGGGAACTAAAGATGCGACTGATTTCCATAAGCGACTGGCATCCGGCTGCCGAGCCAAATGGATCGACCAAGCAGAGTAGAGAGCAGAGCAATACTTTTGGCCCGATTCCTTAGAAATATGTACAACAAACCAAGGGGAATTACTCAGCGCTGGACAACTGTTAGATCCCCTGCCCCCGCCTATCAGGCACCCAATCGCCAGCCCACAGAGAAATACGCTGAGTAATTCCCCTTGGTTTGTTGTACAATTCTGGCAGCGCTAGCCTCACCTATCTGGTTTGTGAGTATCTTAGAAATATGGCACCAAGATAACATTCAAAAACTTTAGTGGATCTTCCGCAAGCATAGCACAGTCATAGTCCTGTCTAAACTTACGTAAAGTAAGATCAGTAACCGGTTGCCGTGCGGGCTGCCGTAAGGAAACACTGAAACGCTTTTAGACCACTTGGTTAGTGTATAATGTGTGTATTATTTTGGAAATGCACGCCAAGTACAAGTCTGTACAGTTCACACGCCTGACATTCCATTATCCTTATCTCTGACAGGTGTTAAAAGGCAGCAGTATATACAGGCTATAGCATAAGCACAGTGCGGAGGTAGCGGTTAGTGGAACCCGCAGTATGGCGGGCGGTCCCTACGCTGATAAGTGCCAGATAGCCTCTCCTTATATATATATATACGCTCTATGGTGTGTACACCAGGTTTACGTCTAGTCAAGGCTAACACATCTGCTTATAATAGAACGGTGCCTGGCCTTGTAGTGTGTGTAAACACATTCTGGCTATACATCAAGATGGCAGACACCTTTTTCAGAAATTGTATTTGCAGTAAAATAATATCAATCAAGACCCATCAGTTTACTCGCTATGAGAGAGCTAACAGTACAGTCGACTAATACTTGTAAACGGGGGTTAAGCCTGGGGTCCAAGCCTCTTGAGGATCTGACTGTTACAGCTGATAAAAATTTAGACTCCTGAGAATCATAGTCTCTGTAAAACCCAATGTTCTCACTATGAGTTAGTCAGATACTGGGGGTTTGAGTCGAATTGAATTAAACTTCCTTTGTTTAGTTGCTGTCAGGCCATGGACGCAAAAAGTTTTTGATTGGTAATGGTCGCCATTGTTTAAAATGAACAGTGTGTGATTAGGTGATGTCAGAGACAATAGTTATAGAGATATATAATAGGAGAATACAAATGTATCAAAAATCAATAAAGCCGCACCAATCATGGTCGCACTTTTTCAAAAAACAATAGGATGATTGGACGATAATAGAGAGGTCATGGAAGGTCAGTGATTTTATTATCGATAAAGGCGAGATTTAATTATGGGTGCGGCCTTATTGAAATTTGATTCTGTGTATTCTCTTATTATATATCTCTGATATTAGACAAACAAACAAAACAAATAAATAAAAAAAAAATGAATAAAATGAAATTCCTTCCTTCCTTGGCTTGACTTCGCGAACGAAGATTTTATAGGAGTTGCCCACGACGTCTGCAGGCTTGTTCGTGGCTGCGGAGGCCAATCCGAGACAGGCAGGTTCGACCGCAGTGGCTGCAGGGGAAGGTCTGGCCAGGGTTCTGAGCTGCGGCATCTCTGTTTTTTCTCCTGAGCCGCTTGTCCTTAAGGCTAGCTCTGCGAGAGTCCTCAAAGGAGACAGCTGCCTTGTAAATGGTGGAGCGCCAGGTGTCACGGTCCGCAGCAAGCGAAGACCACTGGTGGTGGTCGATTTGGCAGGCACTAAGTGACTTCTTGAGACAGTCTTTGTATCTCTTCTTTGGTGCCCCTCTGTCACGGTGTCCAGTAGCAAGCTCGCCGAACAGGGTGATCTTTGGTAGGCGATGATCCTCCATCCTGGAGACATGCCCCGCCCAGCGGAGCTGTGTCCGCAGCAGCAAAGCCTCGATGCTCACAGTTTCAGCCTGTTCAAGGACCTCGACGTTGGTGACATAGTCACTCCAGTGAATGCCCAGGATGGTACTCAGGCAGCGCTGGTGGAAGCGTTCGAGGAGTCGTAGTTGGCTGCGGTAGAGGGCCCAGGACTCGGAACCATACAGCAGGGTGGTGAGGACCACAGCTCTGTACACGCTGATCTTGGTGCCTGTTTTCAGCTGTTGATTGTGCCACACCCGCTTGAAAAGTCGCCCGAAAGCACTGTTCGCTTTTGCCAGCCTGCTGTCAAGCTCCTTGTCCAGCTTGGCGTCCGACGTGATAATGCAGCCAAGGTAAGTAAACTGGTGCACTGACTTTAGTTCAGACTCGCCAATGGTGATGTGAGGAGGGTGATACACTGTCTTGGGTGCCGGCTGATGGAGGACCTCTGTCTTTTTCAGACTGACCTCGAGTCCAAAGAGCTGGGCAGCATCTGCGAAGCAAGACGTGATGCGCTGCAGGGCTCTCTCTGTGTGTGCAACGAGGGCAGCATCATCAGCAAAAAGCAGCTCACGAATCAGTTGGTCTAGGGTTTTCGTGTGGGCCTGCAGTCGTCTGAGGTTGAACAGGCTGCCATCGAGACGATACCTGATGTACACTGCATCGTCATCATCGAGGTCCACTGTGGCCTGCTTCAACATCATGCTAAAAAAGATGGTGAAGAGGGTCGGTGCCAGCACGCAGCCCTGCTTTAAGCCGTTGAGAATAGGGAATGGTTCTGAGAGGTCATTGTTGAGTCTGACCTGGCCTTGCTGGTCCTCGTGTAGCTGGACAATCATGTTGAGGAACTTTGGGGGACAGCCAAGTCGCTCCAGGATCTGCCACATGCCTTGCCTGCTCACAGTGTCGAACGCTTTTGTTAGGTCGACAAATGTTACGTACAGCCCTTTGTTCTGCTCGCGGCACTTCTCCTGTAGCTGTCTCAGCACAAAGACCATATGTTCAAGAAGCAGTCATCCTACAAATCCCACACCTCCCAGTAAAGGTTGAATTGGACGAACCGCCCACCGCTGAAGAGACCCTCACAGCCATCCACCAGCTCAAGAGTGGCAAAGCAGCAGGCATTGATGGAATACCGCCAGAGATCTGGAAACATGGAGGCACAGCACTGCACAACAAGCTCCATGACCTCTTTCTCTGCTGCTGGGAGGAAGGAACACTACCAAAAGATCTCCGTGACGCAGTCGTTATCACCCTGTACAAGAACAAAGGCGAGAAGTCTGACTGTTCCAACTATCGGGGAATTACCCTGCTGTCCATTGCTGGGAAAATCCTTGCAAGGCTGCTCCTAAATCGGCTGGTACCTGCCATCGCTGAAGACCAACTCCCAGAGGGCCAGTGTGGCTTCAGAGCAAACAGGAGCACCACCGATATGGTCTTTGTGCTGAGAAAATGAAATTATACATATATATATATATATATATATATATATATATATATATATATCTTGGCTTGACTTCGCGAACGAACATTCTATAGGGCTTGCCCACGTCGTCTGCTGGCATTTTCGTGGCTGCGGAGGCCAATCCGGGACAGGCAGGTTCGACCGCAGTGGCTGCAGGGGAAGGTCTGGTCAGGGTTCTGAGTTACAACAACTCTGTTTTTTTCTTCTGAGCCGCTTGTCCTTAAGATTAGCTCTGTGAGAGTCCTCAAAGGAGACGGCTGCCTTGTGAATGGTGGAGCGCCAGGTGTCATGGTCCGCAGCAAGCGAAGACCACTGGCGGTGGTCGATTTGGCAGGCACTAAGTGACTTCTTGAGACCGTCTTTGTATCTCTTTGGTGCCCCTCTGTCTCGGTGTCCAGTGGCGAGCTCGCCGAACAGAGTGATCTTGGGTAGGCGATGATCCTCCATCCTGGAGACGTGCCCCGCCCAGCGAAGCTGTGTGGGCAGCAGCAAAGCCTCGATGCTCACAGTTTCCGCCTGTTCAAGGACCTTGACGTTGGTGACATAGTCACTCCAGTGAATGCTGAGGATGGTACGCAGGCAGCGCTGGTAAAAGCCTTCGAGGAGTCGTAGTTGGCTGTGGTAGAGGGCCCAGGACTCGGAACCGTACAGCAGGGTGGTGAGGACGACAGCTCTGTACACGCTGATCTTGGTGCCTGTTTTCAGCTGTTGATTGTGCCACACCCGCTTGAATAGTCGCCCGAAAGCACTGTTCGCTTTTGCCAGCCTGTTGTCCAGCTCCTTGTCCAGCTTGGCGTCTGACGTGATGATGCAGCCAAGGTAGGTAAACTGGTGTACAGACTTCAGTTCGGACTCGCCGATGGTGATGTGGGGAGGGCGATGCTTTTCCTTGGGTGCCGGCTGATGAAGGACCTATGTCTTTTTCAGACTGACCTCAAGTCCAAAGAGCTGGACGGCATCTGCGAAGCAGGACGTAATGCGCTGCAAGGCTCTCTCTGTGTGTGCAACGAGGGCAGCGTCATCAGCAAAGAGCAGCTCACGAATCAGCTGGTCTAGGGTTTTCGTGTGGGCCTGCAGTCGTCTGAGGTTGAACAGGCTGCCATCGAGACGATACCTTATGTACACTGCGTCGTCATCGTCGAGGTCCACTGTGGCCTGCTTCAACATCATGCTGAAGAAGATGGTGAAGAGGGTCGGTGCCAGCACGCAGCCTTGCTTCATGCCGTTGCGAATGGGGAATGGTTCTGAGAGGTCACTGTTTAGTCTGACCTGGCCTTGCTGGTCCTCGTGGAGCTGGACGATCATGTTGAGGAACTTTGGGGGACAGCCTAGTCGCTCCAGGATCTGCCACATACCTTGCCTGCTCACAGTGTCAAACGCTTTTGTTAAGTCGACAAACGTTACGTACAGCCCTTTGTTCTGCTCGCGGCACTTCTCCTGAAGCTGTCTCAGCACAAAGACCATGTCGGTGGTACTCCTGTTGGCTCTGAAGCCACACTGGCCCTTCAGCGATGGCAGGTATCAGCCGATTCAGGAGCAACCTTGCGAGAATTTTCCCGGCAATGGACAGCAGGGTAATTCCACGATAATTAGAGCAGGCAGACTTCTCTCCTTTGTTCTTGTACAGGGTGATGATGACTGCATCACGGAGATCCTTTGGTAGTGTTCCTTTTTCCCAGCAGCAGAGAAAGAGGTCGTGGAGCTTGTTGTGCAGTGCTGGGCCTCCATGTTTCCAGATCTCTGGCGGGATTCCGTCAATGCCTGATACTTTGCCACTCTTGAGCTGGTGGATGGCTGTGAGGGTCTCTTCGGCGGTGGGCGGTTCGTCCAATTCAACCTTTAGTGGAAGGTGTGGGATTTGGAGGATGACTGTTTCTTGAACAGTGCGCTCAGCGCCGAAGAGGTCCTGAAAATATTCCGACCAGCGATTCAAGATGGAGGTATTATGTGTGAGGAGTGCCTGTCCATCAGCGCGTCGCAGGGGACTTTGTACCAGGTGCCTAGGGCCATACGCTGCTTTCAGTGCTTCGTAGAAGCCCCTGTAGTCACCGTTGTCAGCGCAGAGCTGGGTCCTCTGTGCGAGTCTGGACCACCACTCGTTCTGGAGCTCTCTAAGCTTGAGCTGGAGACTGCTGCAGATGAGGCGGAAGGCAGACTTCTTCACAGGGCAGGAAGGCTGGGCTAGGTGGGCCTGGTGGGCGGCTCTTTTTTTGCTAGAAGTTCCTGGATCGCTACGTCGTTTTCGTCAAACCAGTCTTTGTTCCTCTTTCTAGCAAAGCCCAAGACTTCCACAGAGGATTTTACAATAGCAGTTTTCAGTTGTTCCCGGAATGTTTCAGGGGATGAGTCTACTGGATCAACTGTGTCTTTGAGCATGCGCTGTAAATCGGCCTGAAGGGCAGCTTTCTTGTCGTCACGCTGAAGGCTGGCAACATCAAGCTTTATCTTGGGGGGGGGGGGGGGGGGGGGGGGCCCTTTCTTGGGTTTCAGCTTGAGGCGGAGCCTGAGTTTGCAGCGATCAAGGCGGTGGTCAGTGTGGCACTCTGCGCTGGGAATCACTCTGGTGAGGAGGACGTCACTGCGGTCTCTCTGACGCACTAGGACATAGTCGATAAGGTGCCAGTGCTTGGAGCGAGGATGCATCCAGGTGGTCTTTCGACTGTCCTTTTGCTGGAAAGTAGTGTTGGTGATGACAAGTTGCTGCTCTGCACAGAGCTCCAACAGTAGGCGACCATTGTCATTGCAGTTCCCAACGCCATGCTTGCCGAGGACTCCTTTCCAGGCTTCAGAGTCTTGTCCCACTCTGGCGTTGAAGTCGCCAAGGATGATCACTTGTCGTCTGCAGGGGTGCTCTGCAGGAGGTTGCGCAGGTCAGAGTAGAACTTGTCTTTTTCTGCAGGCTCTGCCAGGAGGGTTGGGGAGTACACACTGAGAAGGGTAACGTATTGCTGGTGTCTCAGTGGGAGGCGCATGGACATAATGCAGTCGGAGTGACCCGTTGGTAGGTGTTCCAACTTAGTCGCAATGGGGGTCTTCACCATGAAGCCTACGCCTGAGAGTCGTCTTTCTGATGCAGGCCTGCCTGACCAGTATAGGGTGTAGCCAGCGCCAAGTTCTTGGAGGCTGCCTTCCTCCGGAAGGCGTACTTCGTTGAGCGTGGCGATGTCGATGTTTAACCTCTGCAATTCATGGGCAATGAGGGCGGAGCGACGTTCAGGGTGTCCGCTGTCTTCTGTGTCGAGCATGGTTCGGATGTTCCAGCATGCTACGTTGAGCCCGGTCGTGGTCGTCATGAAAGTGGATCCATTGTTTTTTCTTGTTTTCTGACCGCATGAGAAGATGCCCGTTGACTGCGGCTAGCCAACTGGGGTTACGAGGGGATGTGCTTTGGTTAGGCCACCTTTTCTAGGCCCCTCTCCGTGTGGAGCAAGCAGTGCTGTCCCTAGAGAAGGCTGCTTGGTCGTTCAGGGTGTGCCGAGTGACGTTGTCATCCCCAGGTCAACATCAGGCGACCAATATCCTGAACCGCCTGCATGCAGGTTTGAGACTGCGGCTGCCAGTGACATCTTTCACCTGCCGTTTTGCCCCTTGCCCATCGCTACAGGACTTGGAAAGTTCAGTGTCATAGTCCGTGGGCGTTTCCTAAAGCCTGTGCGGTGGAGCTTTTTGGTGGAGAGCAGTGTGCGCAGTACTGGCCCCACCCTTTAAACCCTTGGTTCGTTTGCCATGGCCTAGCAAGCTGGGACGGTGGCATCGAGGTCCTCGGGTCGTAGGTTTTTTATATCAGACTGTCCTTGTCTTAGTCTCTGGCTCAAAAGCCTTCCCCAGAGACACGGGGACTTTGATGTCAGGGGTTTCCTCCCTTAGCCTTTCCACAGCCAAGCGGCCAGGCCTGCAAGGCAGCAGGGGACTCGTGGGGGCCGGGGTCGTCTATGTCCCATGCAGATGTGAACATCTGCCCACTGCCCAGACGGTGACACTTACCAGAGGAGAAAAATCCAACGCCGGAACCCGGTATCGAACCTCGCACCTTTGGCATTGGAGGCAGACGCCTTAACCACTGCGCCACTTCCCCGCCTATATATATCAACCAAACACACAACTTATGAATATTAAAGAATAGCAATAATTAACATCCAACCACACACACACAAATTACTTATTATAATTGTTTACCCACCAGACTATGAATTATTATATTAACTATTGGAGTGGCAATATTACTATGTAAGATGTCATACAAATTTTCTGCTAAGTGATCAACTGTTATGTTATTTTTGTTTCCAACAGATTCATTGTAATAGGACACTCACAGAGTATATGTTTAACAGAGCTTAAGCACTCGCATTTGATGTCTTTTGCGAATTTTGTTTTCCAAGAATGTAGTCTTAACTTGTATATCAATCAAACCGTTTTTCTTGAACAAGGTGGAACATGAGAAGTATATTTCATATCATCGTTGTCAAAAAATGCTGTTTAGCACAGAGTACATTTCATGTAGAGATAATTGCATACTATTACAAACTGCTGAGTTTTCTCTATTTATAGCTCCCTTTTTTGCTAGTCTGTCACAAATTTCATTCCAATAAATTCCGCAGTGTCCAAAGAAAATCGATCCATATTCCTCTGGACATAATACAGCTCATAATATTTTTTTTATTTCATATACTAAGTCTTTTCTAGTGTTACAATCCCAGCTTTTTAGACTATATAGGACAGATTTAGAATCGACACAAATCAAAATGTTATATATATCATAAGGTAGAATTTGAATATAATTTAGTACCATGAGAATCGCATACAGTTCAGACGTAAATGTAGAAAATCCTTTACCAAGATAACAAGATTTCTTCACTTTGAGATCTGGAATTACAAAGCCTGCACCACAATCTGAAGAATCTATGACAGACCCATCTGTGAAAATTTCCAAATGTTTAAAATATGTTGTCTGTAATTGTTCTTTCACTAAATTTGCTAAAACGTTCACATCCTCATCTTTTTTTTTCTTCAGATCTGTGTAATCTATATTGAAAGTAGCATTAATATGTTCCCACGGAGGTATAGTAGGAGTTACTGGTATAATGGGAATAGACTTGATATCTAGATTGCAGTGTTCTATAGCATCTTTGACATAATTACGTATAGGTAAAAGATACGGGATTGTTTGCCCTCTCTTCAGGAAATCCAAATCTGCGTCTAACAATATGTCTTCTCGTACTGAATTTTTGACGGACAGGCTTCAGACAATGTATTTTGCAGTTGCTAATTTACGTTGGTGAGATAAAGACAGAATACCTGCTTCTTTGTAGGTTTTTACAGTATTAGTATGAACTGGCACTCCAAGGGCTAATTTAACTGATTTACTGTCAAAGCTTTGCAGCTTCTGTAGAAGTGTAGCTGGGGCAGTAAAGTAGACTTCCTGACCATAGATAAGTGTTGATCGAACTAAAGATGTACCAAGGTGTAAAACAGTTTTAATGTCCTGACTCCATGGTTGTGAGTTTATAATTTTTAACAAGTCAAGTCTTTTTCTTGCCTTATTTAATATGGCTTCAATATGAATTCTCCAAGACAATTTAGATGTAAAATGTACACCTAAAAACTTTACACAATGTTGGTAGATTAAAGGCGTCCCATTTAGGGATAATTTAGGCAATGTTTTAGCACTTTCCCCATTATTGAAAAGCATTAAAGAAGTTTTTTCCCAGATAATTCTAGACCATTTTCTTTCATATAGTGTGATAATTTGTCCAATTCAATCTGATAATTTTTTTGAACGTAATCTACGATTCTTTTTGGGGTGCGTTTTCTGAGATTAGTGTTTATCCATATAGCAATATCATCTGCATATTGTACTACAGTTGTGTCCTGTGAGAGAGATTGTGGGAGGTCGTAAATTAACACAGTGAATAAAAAGGGTGCAATTATTGATCCCAGCAGAATATCGATATCTATTTTCTTTAAGGTTGAATAACATTTACCAACTTTGGTGCAGACAAATCTTTAAGACAAAAAGCTTTTAATGTATTCATACATAAACCCGGTTATGCCAATCTGTTTTATTTTGTATAATAATTTAGCATGCCAAACACTATCATAAGCCTTTTTTACGTCTAAAAAGGTTGCTAATATACTTTTTCGTTTAGAAAATTGTTTTTTAATGTTATTTGTGAGTTTAACTAAATGGTCTGTCGTACATCTACCTTTCCGAAAACCAGCTTGATGAACTGGAATTATATCCTGTTTTTTCACAGTAATGAAATAGCCGATTTAAAATAATCTTTTCCATTACTTTGCAAGCTTGTGATGTTAGTGCAATAGGTCTATAACTACCAATCAATGTACGTGTTTTACCCGATTTGAGTACTGGAACTACTACTGACTGCTTCCAGATAGTAGGAAGAGATCCATTAAACCAACATTTTTGGTAAAATTTATGTAGTAGTTTTTTTTCCACGACTCAGGTAAATGATAAAGTAGTTTGTAAGAAATTCTATCTATACCCACTGCACTAGAGGTATTTGCAAACGATTATAAAACGTCTAGGAATTCATTATATTGAATTGGAGCATTAATATACTGAGAATGATTAGAAACTGAATCTTGATAATCTGCTTTGACTTCTTCTTGTTTTCTGAGGTTTATATTTGGTAAACTAAGACTTGATGTAAGACTACTTTCTGCAAACATATTAACAAAGGCCTCCGCTTTATCTACTGCACTAGGAAATGTGTTGCCTTCTACTGCGATTGGATACACTTGTAATTTGTATCTATTTTGTAATTCTGATATTTTTTCCAAACCTTATATGTATCTTTTGATTCAGACACCTCATTTTTACAGAACTCCGCCCAGTGAATCTTTTTGGCTCTCGCCACAATTCTGTTACAGTGTATTTTAGTTTTCTTCATTTCCCTAAAGTTCTGTTCAGATTTGTTTCTTATCCATTTTTTAAAGTGTTCCTTCTTAATATTTACCTCTAGTGCACATTCCTTATTCCACCAAACATTACCTGAATATTTACCTTTTGATTTTCCTTTGCATTTTGGTATTGACTTCTCCGCAGCAGAAAGAACAGCTTTTGTAATATTTCCATAAAATGTATCTATACTTTCATGTCCTATACTTGCAATGTTATGGGACGTCAAGATTGTATCATACAGTTCCCAATTAGCATTGACATACTGAAACTTTTGAATTCTGTCCTCAATATTGCAATATTCATCTTTATCTTTAACGTTTAATTGTATAATGATTGGAAGATGATCACTTCCCAAACAATCTTCCTCAGTGATCCAAGTGCAATTTGTTGCCAAGGTTGGGCTGACTAGTGATATATCAAGAGCAGATGCTTTATGGGTATATACATCTGGGATTCTAGTGATTCTACCATCATTTAAAATGATTAACGTAGAGTCTGAAATATTTTCTACTAGACGATTGCTTGTAACTATCGTACATCCAGACTCCCAGAACAGTGCATGAGCATTGAAGTCTCCTAGGACCATCAAATTGAGAGGAAGTTGTTTGCTGAGAATCAATATCTTTTAGCCAGTCAGTGTTGTCATCTTTTGACCCTCTAGGTAGGTATACGGATATCACATTTAAAGTATTTTGATTATTAATTTTTACCATGGCCCCAGTGATGTAGATATCATTTAGATCTTTGGTTATAGAGTACGTATTTAGTGACGAATATTCTAGGTCATCTCGAATGTATAAGGCAGTTTGGACTTTATTCGAGTTAGTTATTTGGGTTTAACGCCGAGCAGGCGACTAAGGCCATCTCACGGCGGGATGGGTAAAAATCTGGTCAGCCAGACTAAAAGCAAGGTCTTAAGACAAGATGTAAATATAGCTTAAAAAATGTCAGGCTAAAATGTCGCACATGTCTTTAAAAGAAACCTATACAGACTCTCAAAAAGGGGAAACAAAAAAATATTTACATAGTCTATGAATGCTCAGATCTTGTTAAAAATATTGCATTCTCTCAAGAAATTGAAGATTTTGTCCGGGGGAACATCCTGGAACAAAACCTTCAAGGAGTCTGCTGTGAAGTGTTTATATCTCGTGTCAATTAGATCAGCACAATACAGCAAAAAGTGTCGAACAGAAAACTGCTCATCACAGGCAAAACACCATGGACGCTCATCCTGTTTAAGTAAGTAAGAGTGCGTAACATACGTGTGCCCGATGTGGAGCCGAGCAAGGACAGTCCCCTCACGGCGGCTGTCGCAGCGGAAAGGTAGACTGTCGGACAACGTAGGAAGGGCTTCATGAAGCTTGTTCCCTTCCTCTTTGTCCCACTCAGACTGCCACTCGCGGGCTATGTACGCACTAATCACAGGTTTAAAATCACTAGAAACAGTCTGTGTGTCAGGGACAGGGTCACTGCGGGCACTGTTGGCAGCAGAATCTGCGATTCTGTTGCCTTCGATGCCCACATGGCCCGGGACCCAAATAAAAATGATGTCATAATATTCCTTCATCAAGTCTGCGTAGAGCTATCTAATCTGCACCAGCAGTGGATGGTCTGTTCCCGCGCCCTGAAGGGCCTGCAGGGCAGAAAGAGTCAGACAGAATCAGAAAGTTCCTTTCCCGAGACTGATAGGCATGATTTAGTGCCAGCAGAATTGCCTGCAGTTCTGCACTAAATACAGAGGAATGGTCAGGGAGACGGAGCTTAAATGGGCGTTTAGGATGGCGAGAGGACACTGCAGCCGCAGCCACCCTCCCATCCTCAGACTTGGACCAATCCGTATAAAGACGACAATAGCCAGGAAAAATTGAAAGGAATTCATTGAGGCTCTGTTGGTATATGGCTGGTGGAGTACAATCTTTCTTGTGGCCGGTCAAGTCCAGCAAGATGTCAGGAACTCGTAGTAGCCAGGGTGGAGTGACGTGTTGCAGAGATTCCGAAAATTTGTCCAGGTCCACTCTGGCCGCCTGCAGATGAGGTCGGACACGGAAGGAAAGTGGACGGACAGCTCCCGGATGGGCATCGTAAATCTCTGCAAACGACGGGTTAAAAACACAATCATAGACAGGATTTTCTGGATGGACCTTCAGCTTCAGAACGTAGCTGAGCATGAGGCGGATGCGGCGGAGCCTAAGAGAAGGCTCCCCTGCCTCTGCATACAGACTAGGAACTGGAGGTGTCCTGAAGGCCCCCAGACATATGCGCAGACCTTGATGGTGAATTGTGTTCAGACGCTGTAGAACAGACTTGGAAGCCGAGCCATATACCACAGAGCCGTAATCCAGTTTGGACCGAACAAGGGCCTGGTACAGTCGAAGTAAGACAATGCGGTCTGCACCCCAGTCAGTACGACCAACGACACGAAGAATGTCGAGGGCCTTCTGACAAGAGGTTCTAAGATAGTTAACATGGTTGCAGAAGGTCAATCGTTTGTCAAAGATGACCCCCAAAAACTTTGCCTCTTCGGCCACCTTAATTCGCACTCCAGCAATGCTCAGGCTAGGTTCTGGAAAAAATTTCGTCTGGTTAGTAAAATGCACACAGACTGTCTTGGAGGGCGAGAATCTGAATCCGTTGAGAGACACCCACCCCTGGATGCGATCAAAGCACAGCTGCAAGCACCTCTCAAGGGACGCAAGCCCTCGACCTCGTGTATACAAAGCAAAAAAGCAAAGTCGTCCACAAACAAAGAGCATTCAGAATCATCCTTGACGGCATTTACAATGTTATTAATTTTAATAGTAAATAAAACAGGAGATAAAATGCTGCCCTGCGGGACACCCATCTCCTGTTCAAAGGAGTCGGAGAGGGTGGAGCCCACATGGACTTGGAACGACCTGTTGGACAAAAAATTGTGAATAAAAACGGGCAGGTGCACTTTAAAACCCATGTCCGACAAATCAGACATTATACCATACTTCCAGGTAGTGTCATATGCCTTATCAAGATCGAAGAAAATTGCATAGACATGCAGCTTGTTGACAAAAGCATCTCGGATATATTGATTGATTGATTGTACATTGCTTAACGTCCCGACAGCAACAAGGCTTTCTCAGGACGTGCCTGCACTGTTTGTGAAAAAAACAAAACCAGAACATTGAATGTACGTCGCCAGCCGGTCAAATACATTAAATAAACCTAACACATGGGGCCTAAATAAAGCTAAGACCATTTAGCAACACACATCCAATATCAAGAGCTACAGGCAGTGCAGACAGTAGGGAGAGTTTTAAAAAGGCAAATACAGGTGAATGGTTGATTGATTGATTGTACATTGCTTAACGTCCCGACAGCAACAAGGCTTTCTCAGGACGTGCCTGCACTGCTTGTGAAAAAAAACTAAACAGAAAATTGAATGTATGTCGCCAGCCGGTCAAATACATTAAATAAACCTACAACATGGGGCATAAATAAAGCTAAGACCATTTAGCAACACACATCCAATATCAAGAGCTACAGGCAGTGCAGACAGTAGGGAGAGTTTTAAAAAGGCAAATACAGGTGAATGGACAAAGGGTAGACAGAAACACATGCCCCAGAATAGAGAGAAAAACCCACCCTGTGGGGCTGACCAGGGTGACCCTGGGAACTAAAAAATACCTAACCCCACCCAAGTCCCCCAGGGCAGACCCGGGTGGGGGACAGGTGAATGGACAAAGGGTAGACAGAAACACATGTCCCAGAATAGAGAGAAAAACCCACCCTGTGGGGCTGACCAGGGTGACCCTGGGAACTAAAAATTACCTAACCCCACCCAAGTCCCCCAGGGCAGACCCGGGTGGGGCATCTCGGATATAAGACTCAAAGCGGACTAGATGGTCAGTTGTACTACGGAAGCGCCGGAAACCGCACTGGATGTCTGTGACGAGACCATGTGACTCAAGATGCCACACCAAGCGGGCGTTGACCAAGCGCTCCATAGTTTTGCATAAACATGATGTCAAAGCGATTGGCCGATAGTTGCCCGGGTCGGAAGGATCTTTACCCGGCTTGGGGATTGGCACAACCACAGCCTGACGCCAAGATGGCGGAAAAGGACCAGTTATCCAGATACGGTTAAAGGTCTTGAGAAGTACAAGGAGTGAATCCTCACGCAGATGTGTTAGGAGCTGATAGTGGATGGTATCTAATCCAGCAGCAGAGTCAGTACATTTCTGCATGGCTTGCTGCAATTCTGAACACGTAAAAAGGGCATTATAGTCTTCCGAGTTATCCGATAAAAAATCACAAGTACAAGACTCTCGCTTCTCCTTCTCTCTCTGGAAGAAAGGGGAATAATGCTCTGTTGAAGAATGATGGGCAATGGTGGAGGCAAGCAAATTGGCCACAGCCTTTTTATCCGTGACCAAACTGGCACCATCTCTAAGATGGCCGATAGAAGCCGAGCCACCCCTGCCCCTAATTCTTCGAACAGCCTTCCAGCCTTTTTGGGATGGAGTCATAGAAGATAAAGATGAGACGAAGCTTCTCCAGGAAGCACGGCGTTCACGTTTAAAAATGTAACGGGCTTTCGCCCGCTGTCGTTTAAATATTAAAATATTTGCTTGCGACAGATCGCGAAAAGCACGTCGCTGAGCAGATTTGCGCATTTTTTGGGCCTTGCGACACTCGTCATTGAACCATGGTACTCTCGGCTTCCGAGGGAGTGATGTGGAAGTTCTAGGGATGGTTTCACTTGCTATGTCCAACAAAATAGAAGTAAAACAAGAAACAAGTTCTTCAGCTGACATGACCACATCCTCTGTAAGACGAGACTGACAGAGGGAGGCGAACAGAGGCCAGTTCACTTTCGTGAGATTCCAGCGTCCCACGGGCGAATCCTCCTCACAGCTGACCGATGACAGGACTACTGGGAAGTGGTCACTACCACACAGGTCGTCGTGAACCTTTCAGTCAAAGTCCAGCATGAGAGAAGGATCACACACAGTGAGGTCTAGAACAGAACTAGATCCTGAACCTGAGTTCGAGAACGTAGGTGAGCCATCGTTAAAGACACATAGGTTAAGTTGAGAAAAAACATCTTCTAACATCTGACCTCTGCCATCATAGTGGTCACTACCCCAAAGGTGAGCGTGACCATTAAAATCCCCCATGAGAATAAAGGGAGGGGGCAGCTGGTCTACTAAGTGAAAAATATCATTACTACAGACCCGCAGGGATGGTAGCAGGTAAACACTGCATATGGTTGTTGTCTTTTTCAAGGTAACCCGAGCTGCAACAGCCTGAAGACAAGTGTCGAGGCTAACGGGGCTACATAAAATTTGGCGACTGATGAAAAGAGCCACTCCACCCGAGCACCTCTCTGATTCAGAGCCTTTGTGTATGGCGTGAAAAACAGTAAAGGCCACAGGGTCAGAAGTCTTCAGGTATGTTTCCTGAAGAGATATTACTGAGGGGTTATAGAACTTGACTAAAAGACGTAATTCCTCAAAGTTAGCTTGAAAACCACGACAATTCCACTGAAGCAGAGAGTACGTGATTATGTATTATCTTGGGGTGAAGAGTTTTTTTCCCCCTTTATCCTTTGATTTGGAAGGAGGTGAAGAAACAGAGGGGGGGGGGGGGGGGGCGGCTCCCGGGCCGCCTCTGGTTCTTCGGAGATGAATAGGGTGGAACTGCCACCGCATCATCAACGACAACTTCCACTCCCTCCATCCGCTCCTCCAATGCAGCATATTCGTTTTGAAGGGGGACATCAGTGTTCGCCTTGTGGGCCCGTGCGCACAGCGGTCCCATAGATTTCTTAGACTTCTGGTCATGAGCAGCGTTCCTGCCGCTAGAGTTAGCGGCCTTAGAAGGCTGACCAGAGCCAGAAGCCTTTGGATTAGACATACTAACAGGTTTGCGTGGGGGGCTGAGGCTTAGGGGCAACAGAAGGCGGCACTACCGGACTGGCAGTGTCCGCCTTCTGCGTTCCCTGGCTCCTCGTCACCACCGGAGGAGGGTTACTCTCCAGGGGCGAGAGGAGCCGAGGCTCCGCCCCCAACCAAGATGTTGGGGTTTGACATGCGAAGTCTTTGGTGGGGCGCTTGCCTGCCACCGCTGCACTGAATGTATACACAGATGTGTTAGAGGATGGGGCAGCCGCAGCTGCACCAGGGCCTTCAACCAGCTTTTTGGCGTCCAAAAAGGACAGCCCCTTCTCCACACGCACTTGCTGAATCCTGCACTCGGATATCCAACGAGGGCATTTCCTGTCCGAAGCCATATGCGCCCCCTGGCAATTCACACACAGGACTCTGCAGAGTGTCCGGGCTTAGTGCAACGGGCGCATTAAGTCTCTGCCTGATGGCAGGACTTTTGCCCATGGCCATACTTTTGGCACTTAAAGCACCGGAGGGGGAGAGGGACGTACTTTTTCACTTTCAAGGAGTAGTAACCTCCCCAGATTGTAGTAGGAGGGGTTGGGGTGCCAAACGTCAGGATGATGGTAGGGAGACGGATCTCCACACCACCTCGCTTGGAAGCGAAGCGCCTGACGTAAGTCACCCCCTGAGACTTAAGCATCCGTACAAGGTCATCTTCTGATAGTTCTGCCAAAGCTTGATCTTTGATTACGCCTCTTGACGAATTCATAGTTTTGTGGGGTGTCACCTCCACTGGAGTGTCTCCAATGGAAGAGAGCCTCAGCAGCCCGTTGGAGTGTGCCCGGGTACGGCACTCCACCAGCAAGTCACCAGAACTGAGGCGCTGGGCCTCAGGCCTGCCAACACGGCTCCTGAGGGTCTCCCCCACCAGAAATGGATTCAGCTTGGAAACAGGTTTGTCTGTCATCTTGCTATGAACAATGAGGAAGCGAGGCCATACAGCTGACGCCTGAGGCGTCGTCTCCTCACAGTCCGAGTCACTGTCATGTTCAATGTCGGTGGCGATGTGCCGCTTCTGTGCAAGTTTTGGTTTGTTTTTTTCCATATTATAATAGTAGAGATATTCATCCCCCGGGGGTCCCCGCCCGCCACCGAGCCCAACAAGGGAAAGTTCAAATGTCGGCGGGTCTCCAGCCGACGCACAATGGAGACTGCCCGAAAGATATACTCAAGGGGGTAAGCCCGATTGAACCGTCTGAGCCACCGCCTTCTATCACACTGTTGAATGCAGGGGAATACTGGCGTAAAGCACCTAATCAGCAGCTGAGGCTACAGCATGGTGCTCCGTTTATCAACCCGCATGTCAACAGTGGGATAGGGCTCAACGTGACAAGAGCTGATTGACTAGGCCGGTACGACTAGCCTCCCGTTTAGGTAGAAGTCAAGGCCAAAGTGGAGTGTTGGCACCAGTGAGCCGCAACCCAAAGGGAACCTCAGCCACCAGGATCCTCTTCTCCCCCGACACGGGTTTCCAAGCACGGCAAACACTTGGGATCCAAAGGACCAAAAGCTCACGTGTATGTTTAAGGACCAATCCAACATGGTAAGACCTGGGTTAGCACAGCTCCTCAAAAACCAGACCAGTGAAAAATACTGAACAACATATCTGCTGACATCAAGTCCTAAGCCTGGACAAAGATGGCACGGCACCCCTCTGCTAGCCCACTCAGTCAGTGACTGAGGAGACTACCCACCCACGCCACGTGGAGGCCGGTGCCGAGTGGGCCTTTATTCGAGATAGCGTCATAATTGTATAGAGGAGGATAATAGCTCGAAGTTTTGGGAGATTTTTTACCTTCTATATTCAGAGATTGTAACGCTAATATGCTATACTCTGACTGTGAGATGTGATTCTCGAAGGATAGGAAATTTGTTGAAATAAATCTGCAATTCCACTGAAACACTTTCATATTGCTTGTGCTCTTCTTCATGGGTCAGTGACCTCTTTGTAGCGAAAGAAGGTCAACTGAAGGAGAAGGAAAGCACCAAATTAAAAAATACAAATAACTAATACTAAACAAAATGAGCTCTTTCAAAACACCAAGAATCGATATATTTCAAATAGTTTAGTACTAAATCAAAAACTAGAACTAAACTATCTGGATATCATTTCAAAGTTGCTTTCGAACCAGACTTGATAATGTTGTTAACTTTACCACATTTGAAATGATAATCAGTTAGCTTATTTATATTTCATTCGGTCAGAAACTTATAGTGAATACCAGTGTCCCCTCCAATCATAGTATCCACTGGAAAGTTTGGGATAGTGGTAACTTAATGTTCGTTTCGGTTTTTCCCAAAATAAGTTAGAAAAATGTCTCCCGATGTTACTTGCAAAAGTTGAAGATCCCCTTGCATTTGGATGTATTGAGTCCCGCAGATGAAACTTAAGTTAATGTTTTCATGATGAATTACGGAAATGTTCTGGTCCTCAATAAGTTCTGACACCACCGTGGCATTGAAAATTTCACGTTTTATGTTCAGTTGAATATCCCTGCATGGGGCGATCTTGCTGAATACTATATGACCTGCCGGAAACTTCTTTTTCAGATCACGCACTGCTGTTACAAATGATTTCCCAGCAGAGCGTGGATTTGAAGATTTAATGTAATTTACACCAGTATGTATGACGACAGCATCGACGTCTTCCTTGATGCTGTCCGTAGCTTTGGAAATGTCTTCAACGGTGAAGGCGCTTACCTTTGATACGGACAAACCGTACGAGATTCCAAGCTGGTTAGAGCGCACGCCTTTCAAAGTGGAATCATGAAATATTGCTACTCTTGGCATTGTTACTGTCTTTGATTGAGATGATGACGCAGTTTGGCATTTGACGTCATCTCGATTGTTGTGTTTTCGTTGATCGAAATTTCGATATTCCTGACTCTTTTGTTTATGTTTTCCACTTACCTTTGTTTGGGAAGCTGAGGTAGCGGAATGAAATAAAGAAGACGAAGTATTGGTATTGTCCTGTGCACGTGTCGGAGCAGCTGCAGTGGCTCCAGCAGGCTTGTCTGTCTTGACCCTGGCCGTGGAGGTGGACTTGACCGCTGCGGCGTAGGTCAGTTCACGGCGGCCTTCCATGTCCGTTTGGGTCGAGACGTCTACTCCTCTGCTGAAGCCAGGTTGTAGACGTTGCACATGCTCCGTCAAGAGAGCCACTTGTTGAGTAAGCAGGCTTACGGTATCCTTCAGCTGGTCATTTGAATGCTCTCCTTCCCGTTGTCCTTCAGGTGGCGGCGGTTATCCTGCTTCTCGATGTCGGGATTTTTATCTTCACTCTCTTCTTCTCTCTCGTTGTCCTGGGCGGGGCGATCTTGGTTCGTTGATTCCCTCAGGAGTTTTTGTCCGGGTTCGACGCCTTGTTCTGGTCATTCTGATGTTCCAATTAGTCCAGTTTTCAGCAACATTGTCGGAGCTCAGTTATATTTGGCTCTATCGGTCGCCATCTTGGCCGGAAGTCCCTGTTTCACGGGCTTCTTGGACGGATTTCCCAAAATCTGTGCCATGAGGGTAGATAGAGCCACTCAGAGGTCATTGCCACGTGCGGAGCACAAATGACGGCAATTTTTCACTGCAAACACGGTCGCTGCAAGTCTCTGTGCTTCTGTGAGAGGTCCTTGTTGGCATGGGATCCGTCCTGGGCCCGGTCCTTTTCACACTCTACACCTCTCCTCTGTCCAACATCATCCAGTCTCACCGCATACACCACCACCTCTACGCTGACGACTCACAACTGCAAGACAAAGACAAACTCGACAACACTCAGTCACTACTGACTCGCACGGCTGACTGCTACGAAGACGTGAAAAACTGGATGACAGCAAACAAGCTGAAACTGAACGACGACAAAACGGAAGCCATGCTGGTAGGCACTCGCCAAAAACTCTCCCAGCTCCCTCCCTCTCTCCACCTTCAACTCGATAGCACCCCCATCTCCCTCTCTGACTCGGCCAAGAACCTCGGCGTCATCCTCGATTCCTCTCTGTCCATGACCAGCTTCGTCTCCGCCACGACCCAGGCATGCTATTTCCACCTCCGCCGCATCAGTCAGATCAGAAAATACCTCACTACCGAAGCTGCCACCAAACTTGCTGTCTCTCTCATCTTATCTCGCATCGACTATTGCAACTCCCTCCTTTCCGGTCTCCCTCACTCCACCATCTTCACTCTCCAACGCGTCCAGAACAATGCTGCCCGCCTCGTCCTCAGAAAGAAAAAATCCGACCACATCACACCCCTGCTCAAACTCCTTCACTGGCTCCCCATCCCCCAACGCATCCAATACAAAGTTCTGTCTCTCTGCTACAAATCCCTGAACAACTGCGCTCCTGCCTATCTCTCCAACTTACTTCACCCCTACACACCTTCCCGCTCCCTCCGCTCTGCCTACGACCCTCTTCGCCTCCACATCCCTCTCACCAAACTTAACACGTTCGGCCCCCGCTCCTTCTCCGTCTACGGTCCATCCACCTGGAACACTCTCCCACTCTCTCTCCGTCAGAAACACTCTCTCTCCTCCTTCCAGTATGCCCTCAAAACTCACCTCTTTCAACAGTTTTAGCACTATATCACCACACTCCCCACCCCAAGCTGACCGTCGTAATGTATTTCACTGTTTGTGGTACGTGAGTCATTGTCTAAAGCGTGCGCATGCGTGCGCGAGTTGTGAGTGTGCGCTTAGAGTTATAATTATTATAAGATAAGCGCATTATAAATACCGTAATTATTATTATTATGTCTGGTCAAAGCCAACGCGTCCGAAAGATTTGTTATACAATCGGAGATTGAGGCCCTGACCTGGGTCAGGTTGACCCCCGGTGCGGTCAAGCTGTCCCTTACGGTCAGAAGCTTATCGATGCACAAAGTCACCGCAACAGCTGCCTTAGAAAAGGTAGTTTGAGTATTGTACATTCGTACGTCTGCCTGCCGCGTGTGGGGTTTTAACACACGAAACACCGCTTCATTTGCGCGAGGCACACTCAAGGTTTTGCAGTTTTCGGGAATTTTGTACTTTTCCAACTTTTCTTGGAGATTTTTATGCGGCAGCTTGGAACCAAAACGGGAATTAAGTAGGTTTGCCAACCTTTCTTGGACCGGTGGTCCCGCCTCTTCTGAGACATCAAAGGCTGCTTCCATATAGCAAAAATATCATCTCCTATAGTCTCCTCAGTTTCAGGCCCCCCTTCGGCAAGCGGTTCCCTTTCTATATTTTCTGCCTCTGCATTTCGCTGTTCCGCCTCCCTGCGAGCGGTGCTGGCACTGGAGACGGAAAACTGTCTGTGTTTAGCTGAAGGACCAGCGGACTGGGTTGCACCGCTTTACAGAGAGCTGTAAAACTTTTTGTTTCGCTCTAGCTCTTTTCACGTGTCGGTGACACTCAGTCAGGCGGGGGAGTTGGAAACTCACCCTCGCCAAACGAAATCTCCTCATCCACGTCTAAGACGTCGTCCGAAATAATATCTTCTAATTAATAATAATAATAATTCATTCTATCTATCTATCTATCTATCTAATCTATCTAATCTATCTAATCTAATCTAATCTAATTTAATCTATCTATCTATCTATCTATCTATCTATCTATCTATCTATCTATCTATCTATATCCCGTAGTTTTGCCGACCGTTGGGGCACCACTGATGACTTGGCAACCAGCTCCCTCCATTCCTCTCTTTTCTCTGCCATTCTCAGCGTATCGCCCAGCTTCAGTCCTGTCCACTATGAGATATTGTCCTCCCATCTTTTCCTCTGTCTTCCTCTCCTTCGTCCTCCTTGCACAGTGCCTTGCAGGATTGTTTTGGCAAGCCCTGCTGAACGCGTGACATGTCCATACCACTTCAGTTTGCGTTTTCTCACAATGGCTAATAAGTCTTCATAGGGCCCGATGCAATTTTAGTTTTAACATGATTTCAACATTTTGGGCATCAGTTCTGGAGAACAATTGATGTCCGTAGTTTGTTGGAAGTGAAATAGGGTAACAGAAAGATTGCAGTAGGAACCTCTGAAAAAGCATCGCCATATCTGACTTTGGTCACGTCCAGCGCTGTAGTAAGCAAGCCCTGAATCTTGCACTGGTGGCAGGCGCTTTACAGATACGCCTTGGGCCTTACCCTTACCAACCTATACACAGGAAAACGAGCACCTCAACACAAGAGGCATATTCTCATGAGCCCCCTCGACTGAGGGGGCTCATGAGGATCTATACCTCTTGCTGTTTCCATTCACAGATCTGCGTTCCTCTCGCAGAATGGTTAGATAGCTTTCACGCTGCGATAGTTTCAGAAATGTGATTTTGTGGCCGCTGTCAGTCCGCTTTTAGACCCAGATCCCTGCAGCAGGAGAGGGCTTGACCATGATAACTCAAGGATAGTGCCAGATTAGCTTGGCGCCTTCAGGTTAATCCGGCACTACCTTTGAATTATCACGGTCAAACCATCTGCTGCATCTGGTTCACAGTCATTAGGCAATGCCTTCAAACTTTGAGAAATGGGACCTCGGAGCAAGGGTTAACTGCCCGACCTGCTTTCGGACGTAGTTGACGAGTAACTCCAGATGATGGGGTTCGATGTCTTTACGATTCGCCAGCAACATCCGCCACAATGCTCCAGCCAGGTCTCGGTCCGTTCCCAAAAGACCCTGACGAATAAAAACATACAAATAAGCGGTATACCTCCCATAGAGGGGCGGCTCATTGCCAGAAATCAGAAGTGCTTAAAAACAACCACCCTACCCCCCCCCCCCCCCCTTTTCAGGAATGTGAAAAGGACTTTTTTCATTTAAATCTTATTATTCAACTGTAATCCTGTAATTTGTCTTTTCAGACTCTGCTTCAGTTATTGCCCAAAACTGTCATAATTGCGCCAAAAATGTGAAAATTCTCCCAAGCTGCTGTGAAATCTTTAAATTTCAAAATGTCTCGGCGGTTATGGGAGCTCCGCCCTGCGCAGTTCCAAATTTCAGTTAGTTAGTTATTTGGGTTTAACGCCGAGCAGGCAAGTAAGGCATCTGACGGCGGAGTTCCAAATTTCCGGCAGTCATTTACACACACAATGAAGAACACAGCACATGTACATGGCCGAAGCTTTAGAAATCAGGATCATGATTTTGAATATGAAATGAAGTGGTCGGAGACTGGTCATGGAGGCAAATTCAATACTTTAACCCATTTAACCCTACAGTCGCATTTCCCCAATTTTGGAGATGTCCACAATCAACTATGTACCCATTGCAGGAGATGGATCAACCATGATAATTCAAAGGTAGTGCCAGATTATCTTGGCGCCTGCACTTGGTGCCTTCAGGCGCCAAGCTAATCTGGCTCTACCCTTAAATTATCATGGTCAATCCCATCTCCTACTGTAGGGTTTAAATGGGTTAACAATCTTGATGGGAAAAAATATTCTTTTCAGTTCCTGAAACACAGGAACCATCAGGTTTGATATTACCTCTACCTACGGCTGCACAGTTCATTATTGACGAGTCCCTCACGCTAGGGACATAAAGGAGCAATGCCTTGCAAGCAGGAGACACAACTCATGAGCCCCTGTGGCTGCAGGGTCTCATAAGAATCTATGCCTCTTGCACATAAGAAGGCTGGCTGAATTCACTGAATGTGTGAACTCTGAGCATTTTCTGACCTAAATCTGATACGTGGACAACCTCTGTTCATCTGTCGTGTCAACAAACCTCATCATAAGCATACAGGGACTCAAGAAACACGCCGGCCATACAACGGACTACTTCTCGGCGGTCAGCTGATGAAACGGCATTCTGCAACGAAACAGAATCAAGGGACAAAGTGAACCCACTGTAACCATTTATCATAGTGGGTTTTTAGCATTTTCAAGTTCTGTGATCTTCCAATTATATGTCAAAAGCATGAATCTGCCTCTAAATTACTAAATATGTTATTTTAACACATTCTGCTCCAGGACCAAAATCCCCAAATTTTGAAGTTGCCCACTGAAGGACTATATTACAATTCTAGAGACAGATCGAGAGTGATAGTTCATGGGTGATGCCAGAATAGCTTGGTGCCTATGGGTGCCAAGCTATTCTGGCACCATCCTTGAACTATCATGCTTGATCCATGTCTTGCTGTGGTAAGGATCATCTACTCTGGCATTCTTACTGATGCATGAAAAACTTTCAAGCATGATTTCTCTAAATAGACCCAGAAACAATACTCTAAATGTAAATTACTCTGAAATGCACCGGCATACATTTTGTCGTATGACCTATTCTTAAAAGGTGAAGACCAAAGTGACAAACTCAAATTAAATTATTTTGAAACTTTACTATTAAATGTCTGCAGCATGTTTTGTCATTCTAGTTTCTAAAACAGCGTTTCAATAGATAATCTGGGATTTTACAGTGCTGTCCAAAACTTGAAGTGATCGGAAGTTACGGATGACATAAAATATTATCTAGTAAAACAAAAATAAGCATACGTGTTCATCTTTAAACTCCAGCACAAACAAAACTAATATTATGATAACATAATACCACACTGTACACACATGCTTACTAAGATGTATTGTGAAAAAAAGGTTGTGTCAGAAGTAACCTCAAAACGTTCAGCTTCCGATTTTTTTAAATCACATAAGCAAAAATGTCTCATGAATTAAAGAAAAAAAAAACAGAATGTGTTTTTAGTAAAAGTCTTATTTATTACAGATACACACTAAAAAAGAAAAGATACTTTTGTATACTTTTCACCCTGAAAACATTTTCATGTCACTATCTGCAACATAACACCGAAATCTGAGTGCAAAACCCACTGTCATGTTATGTTTGGATGTAAAGCGTAAAATGATGACAGAAATAATGTCTTATCTCCCGCCCCCAATACCATCACACCCCTACCGGTCACCTCATTGCCAGTCGTCCTCTTGAAATCGTGGCGGTGGACTTCACCAAACTTGAGATGTCGTCTGATGGCATTGAAAATGTCCTTGTCATCACTGACGTTTTCACCAAATTCTCCCAGACTGTCCCCGCAAGAAACCAGAAGGCGCCTACTGTGGCTGCCCTGCTCATCAAGAAATGGTTCACCAAGTATGACGTGCCAGAGCGTATTCACAGCGACAGAGGGCGGAGTTTCGAGGCTGAGGTCATAGAAGAGCTGCTTGACCGTTATGGAGTCAAGAAGAGTCACACTACACCGTACTACCCTCAAGGTAGCGGTCAGTGCGAACACTTCAACCGAACGATGCACCAACTCCTGTGCAGCCTTTCGAAAGAAGAACAGCGCCGGTGGCCGAACCATCTTCGAGACCTGGTGATGGTCTACAATTCTATGCCCCATGCCACCACTGGGTTTACCCCCTACCGGCTACTCTTTGGTCGAGAGAATCGACTGCGCATCGACATGATGTTGGAGACACCAACAACCTTTGCGCCGACTGCCAAACACTGGGTTCATCAGCATGGTGTGGTGCTAAAAAGGGACCACCAGGAGGTCCTCCGCAACACCATTAAGGCGACGAAGCACCGGGTCAAGTATGCTGACCGTGGGGCAAAAGCGTTCGAGTTGCGGCCGGGTGACCACGTACTCATCAAACACCACGGTCCTGGTCGCAACAAAATGCAGCACCCGTTCAAGGGTGATGTGTACGTGGTCATCAAGCGCCTCCGGCCGGAACTCGACGTTTATGTCATTCAGCCATTGGCAGGCGGTGAACTTTCCACTAGAAATCTGGACCAGCTGAAGTGGGTGCCCATTTCATATGGACAGCCAGAGAGACCGGACGATACTGAGCCTCCTGTCCATTTGGAGTGCGGAAATGATGTGCCACCCACATTTACGTTTCAGAAGCCACTTATTCTGGCGACTCCAGACACACCCCCAGTGAAAGATCAAATGTGCCCGCTCACCAAAGTACCAAGCCGTGTCATTGCTAAGCCCAAGAGTGTCAGACCGAACAAGGTGCACAATGCTACTCCTACACCTCTGCGTCGGTCTGCACGCTTGCGGCAGAAACCATTAAAACTTTTTGTAACATTGACAGCTTGAATAATATTAATAATAATACCGTTATTATATAGACGCTTTTTCTCAATTTTGGGGAAATCGACTCAAAGCGCCGCGCCTGAAACCCAACACACACACTCACGAAACAGACACGGATTTATGCCATTTAAGACAAACACAGTACAAGACAAACGAAGGGCCAGTCAGCTACTGAAGTTACAGAGATTTTTGATCGCTTGTATTTGAAATTTGTAAAGTGGCCTGAGACCGGTACCAAAGTGAGGTGGGGGGGGGGGGGGTGGAAGAACCGGAGTACCCGGAGAAAGAACCCCCGACGGTCCGCCCGAATTAACGGTGACACTTACCAGAGGAGAAAAGTCCAACGCCGGAACCCGGTATCGAACCGCGCACCTTTGGCATTGGTGGCAGGCGCCTTAACCACTGCGCCACGGACCGCTCTTGAATGTGACCACTGGGCCTTTGAAGGTGTGCCTCTTCAACTTTAAATGCCCACAAGACATTAAAGCTTCAATGTTCCTCCAAGTGCATCGGATGCTTTAATAGTGTTAGGAAAATAGGACAAATTAATATTGAGTTAATTGTTTTGGGTTTATTTGTTTTTGTTATGTAAAGGGGCTGTCTTAGGTGAAGGATTGTTTAAGGTGATAGGTTAATTTAAAATTGTTGGATTTCTAGTTAGTACAGTGCATCGGATTTTGATTTGTAATGGATTGGAATCCAAGCCACCGGTACTGTGTTTTCAAGTAGTGCAATGCTTCGAATTTTGATGCTTTATAATGAATATTGGAAGTCAAGTACATCTGTGTCTTTCTAGTACACATCAGCTGTGCAGTTGATTTCATTTTCAAACTTAGTCTGCTGCATAGGTATTTTTCCAAATGATAATATCCTATGTCAGTTTTCTGCTATGCATAACTTAGTTTGCAAGTGACTGTGTGAGTCCAAGTCTACAGTATAATAGTGTAGACAAGGGAGCCTTGGTCAATAGTGCTATTTTGCTATATTTGTGGTTTACCATGTGGATGGTACTGTTTGATAATGTGTTTTTGTATTTGTGTTTTTGGATTTATGGTTTTGGTATTTATTCAGCGAAGTCGCTGTATTGTTAAGGCCAATGGGAAAATGTAACAGTGAACCATAGGCCGACAGCACTTATCACCATTGCTTCTCGGATTTCACTCGTGTCGACTGTTAGCGATAACGCGCACTGCTCGTGGTGCCTTGCCAAACGCAGCGTGAAGTGTTGTGTACGTGATAGCTCAATGTACGTGTTGCATTGTATATCAGTTTTGACCGTGTATTGTAGCCAAACTACAACACCATTGCTTAGTATTAGCTTGGTTGGCCCGGGTAATAGTTTTTGTAGTGTATGTCTTTTGGTTAATTATAACCTATCAGAGTGATAATTGGGATTTAGTAGCCTTTTTGATTTTCTGTGGCCCTTCTGAGACCGCTTTAAGAATAAATAAATTTTTCGCTGATAGTCCGTAATCTCAAATTTAATATAGAGATTGCTTAATTTTTCTGTTCATTGTTTATGTTTCCGCATTATGTAGTCCAGAAGTCATGATAGCTCTTAGGGCTGGCAATACTATGATACAGATTTGCCACTTATACAAATACCAGACCCCTGTGGACTTTGCACCGACGCGGAGACGGCGGGAGCCGCCAGCCTGCGTCCATAAGTAGGGCTGCTCGCGTGGCAGACTTTCTTTTTTTGTTGTTATCAAACGCGCAAAACACACAGTCCCAGCTATAGTGACCAACTGTTAATTTCTGGCGCTGGTGCCTTGGAGGAAACCGGTGTTTTTTTGTTTTTTTTTTCAACCTAAACTGAGGGGGTTTTAGAGACCCTGTAAGTATTCAGTTTTTATATCATATTTATTGCATTATTATTTTATTTTTTTGTTGGTACTATTTGATGACATTGCGATGCTGGATGTTTTGATGATTTTCTTGAGCATGAAATTGACATGATTGCCAGACCGGTCGGTATTAGACATTTTGTGAGGCTAGCTTGATTTCATTTGTTTTCTGCTAGACGATTATTTACTCTATAGTAAATGTCCATGTAATGATGCTGTGTGGAAATTTGTACACAAACTTTTGTAACAATGTTGATGTGTGTAACGCACGCAGACTTGCCCACAGTCGCACGTACAGACTCTCACGCAACAGACGCATACACCGCCACTGACTCAGACGGGCGCATTCATGCGGTAAAACTCAACACACGGGCTCCCTTTCTAAAGTAACTTTTATACACTAGTAAACAATAAAAGAAAAATGCTCACAAAACTATAAAGCTATATACATCACTCCTTCCCCACTATCATGTCTTAATATCACATACACACACAATATATCCTTGCCAGGCTAGGTATCAGTTCTCACAGTCTCCAACCTGTTTGATGTTATTGCCTGGTTACGTTGGTCCTTCTCACGTCTAGGCGTGAAAGTCCGTTGTATGCTCTTTCCTGTCGTCCTGTGTTTTTATCACGGACGTCCTCGTACTCGTACCGTAGCGCAGTTCTCGCTTTGACTCCCTGAGTGAAGAGCATGAGGGATGATGACATCACGTTAGGTCTGGTGACTGACGTCTCGGCGTCTGTCGCTCCCTCTTTACAAGCACTCTGAATTCTAGGTTTCAGAGTCTTGGAATACGGGCTAGATATCTCAAACACATCTGATCCCTCTGACAAGAAAACCCGTACTAACGTATTTCTGGTCTGACAGACAAAACTTTTGCCTACAACTCACTATAACAGAACTCACTAAACTCCCCGTGTTAAACATGTCTTAAAGATTTCACGTGGATCTCGGCCTCACGGGCTATCGGCACAAAACAAACCGTTAACAGAAACCGTACCGTATTTAACCTAATGTGTGAGCACTATGCACGAGCATAGAGCTTCATCACAATTCCCCCTTCCTCGGGAAAAAAAGAAACGACCGAGTTTCTTTTTAAGACTACTCGACGTACTACACTATCCTAAAACTCGAAGAGACTAATTTTAACTACCCAGAATATAAGAAAAAAAATATTACAGCCTTAAGCCTCAACACATACCCTCGGATCGCACAGCGAAAGCTAAAACAGAACTAACGCGCCAAAACCTCCAGAAATGAAAACGATCCAACGGCTGCCCACATACAATCCACACAATCGCGAGACTCCAATCTCCGACCTACCTACATATTGGGTGCTGAGCGGCATTTCTGTCCGCAACAGAACTATGCCGTCTCAGACCAACCCGACTGTTGGGCCAAGCCCGCTGACCGATCCCCTGATTCTGGACAGCAATAACACGGTCCCTCTGTTCCCAACTACGCTTACTTCGCGCCCTCGCCGCGACTGAAGCGACTTCACTGCGTTTAACCTGAGCTTGCTTAATAGCTCCGACTGTAATGATGACTGGTTGTACACCCTTCATATTACCCATAACTAAATCTACTACTGGCTCGTCGATGACACAAGAAATCAGATCACCTGAGAAAAACTCCTTGTCAACCTCTATCTTAGCCAACGTTCTACCTTCCCTCCGTACGAAATCATTTTCTGCGTTTCCCCCGTGTACTGATCGTCCCTGTGATGAAGCTCTATGCTCGTGCATAGTGCTCATACATTAGGGTTAGTACGGTACGGTTTTTGTTAACGGTTTGTTTGTGCCGATAGTCCAGGTGGCATGAGGCTTCACGTGACATCTGTAAGACATGGTTAGCACGGAGTTTTGGTGAGTTCTGTTTAGTGAGTTCTTGGCAAAAGCTGTGTCTGTCAGAGCAGGAATATATTAGTACGGGGCTTATCGTCAGCTTGGACGGATGTGTTTGAGATACCTAGCCCGTATTCCAAGACTCTGAAGCCTAGATTTCAGGTATGTTTCTATATTATGTAGTATTGATAGTTGCTTAGTTAAAGACAGTATGCGCTGGTAAGTGATTGTACATTGCTTAACGTCCCGACAGCAACAAGGCTTTCTCAGGACGTGCCTGCACTGCTTGTGAAAAAAAAAAACAGAACATTGAATGCATGTTGCCAGCCGGTCAAATACATTAAATAAACCGAACACATGGGGCCTAAATAAAGCTAAGACCACCTAGCAACACACATCCAATATCAAGAGCTACAGGCAGTGCAGACAGTAGGGAGAGTTTGAAAAAGGCAAATACAGGTGAATGGACAAAGGGTAGACAGAAATACATGCCCCAGAATAGAGAGAAAAACCCACCCTGTGGGGCTGACCAGGGTGACCCTGGGAACTAAAAATACCTAACCCCACCCAAGTCCCCCAGGGCAGACCCAGGTGGGGGCGCTGGTAAGAGTAATTTGCTTGTATAGTGTTGACCGGTTTGGTTCAGTTATGTTGGTTTAGAATTCAGTGAAGTAACCGGTGTTTTTGTATACAGTTGTTTACCGAGATAGATGACTAAAGGATTGTAAGGTGTGTATGCTTAAGTCGCTATTAAGGTAGTACGTGGATGGTTAAGCATATTTTTTCCAGTGTATAGAGTAGTGTATAGCAAGAGTGTTAGGCTATAGTCTGTTTCAAGATAGTGACAGAGATATGGGGGTGTTACGGGAGTAGACAGTTTATGAAGCACGTGTGTGTGTGTGAATGAACGTGTGAGTTATTTGTATCAGCCAGGTTACGTGACGTTTCTCATTGATCCAATATGTTGTGTGTTTAGCAAGTGTTACGTTGGGACTTTGTTGTCGTATTCAGAGTGCTTGTAAAGAGGGAGCGACGGACGCCGAGACGTTGAGTCACCAGACCTAACGTGAGGTCATCACCCCTCCAGCTCTTCACTCAGAGTGAGTCTGACCGGGACCGAGACACCTGAGTCAAAGCGAGAACTGCGCTACAGTACGAATACGAGGACGTCCGTGCCAAAGAGACAGGACGGCAGGAAGAAGCGTACAACAAAGGACTTTCACGCCTAGACGTGAGAAGGACCAACGTAACCAGGCAATAACATCAAACAGGTTGGAGACAGTGTGAAACTAAAGCCTAGCCTGGCCGATATAGTGTGTGATGTGTATGTGATGTGGATGCTGGGTGTGGGGAAAGGAGTGGTGTATATAGCTTGATAGTTGTGAGCATTTTTTTTTTTCGTATATTTATCTTGTATACAAGTCACTTTAGAAAGGGAGCCCGTGTGTTAAGTTTTACCGCATGAATGTGCCCGTCTGAGTCAGTGGCGGTGTATGCGTCTGTTGCGTGAGAGTCTGTGCGTACGACTGTGGGAAAGTCTGCGTTCGTTACAGTCCCTAACAAGGCTACGTCTGACCCCTGCGGTCGTGGCACCCGAGTCGCGCAGAATGGAAGCGAGCCATCCGTTTACAACACCGTTCCCCACAGGCAGGCAACGACCTCCGTCAACTGAAAGCACTCCGCCCACCTGTGGTTCCTCCCCGATTGGGACTGCAAAGCTGGCTATGTGAGTGGGCTGCTCCGCCCCCTCCACCATACCAGTATCGCTAGGACATTGATGAGCCAGATGGCCGGTCCCCTGACACGCGAAATGCTGAGCGTCCGAACGACCGCTAGGACAGCTACGAGCGAAATGACCGTACTCGTGACAAGCAAAACACCGAGTGTCCGAAATAGCCATACGACCACAACCTTACCCACGCAAAAATTTCTCTGCTCGTGCGTAAGGATCGCGAACGCCACTGCCGTTACCTCTATCACCGCGTCGAAAACGCAAAGTACCTCTTCCGTTAACCAGCTGGGCTCCACGTAAGGTATTGATGCCCCGGTAACCCCCAGTCGTGTTAGCAGCGACCAACCCGACTGGCGCTGTCTCGGTCCTACGCGCGAGGTTTTTTGTAGGATGCGCCATCCGAAAAGCCTCCGCGTTCTGTACTAACTCGTCCGTAATCTTGAGGTTACGCTCCCTCAAGAGTACCTCTAGATCCTTGGAAACGCTACCAAAGAACTGTTCTGCCAACATGAGATCGAACAATGCCTCGTACGTGTGGTCGATCTTTGACAGTTCGACCCAACGTACGAGCAAATGGGACAATCGTTTGCCAAACGACACAAAAGATTCCCCTGTCTCTGGCCGACAAGCTCTCAAGCGTTCTCTAAAACCCTCCACACTACACTGGAACTTCTGTAAAAGACACTCCTTCAAAGTCTCGTAATCTACGTTCCCCGAAACGTTCAAGCTATGGAAAAGACTCAAGGCAAGACCCTCTAGCACCGATGAAAGCAAAACAGGCCAGCTGGCAGGTGGCCAACTTAACATTCGCGCGTGAGCCTCGAACCGACACAGAAAAGCGTCAATAGAGTCCACAGACTCCTTAAACATTGGCAGTCTAGGAAAATTACATATGCCCCGGCCTACCAAATCACTATCTGGAGCTGCTCTAGACCCCGCATCTCGAGCTAACTGTAGTTGCACCTCCGTATCTCTCTCTTCTCTCTCTCTATCCTTCCCTTCTTTCTCTCTCTGGTACTCTAGCTCTTTCTCTCTTAACGCATGTTCCCTCTCGTCCTTCTGTTTCTGATCCACTAGTTCTTCCTTCCTAAGGACTCTTTCCTTTTCTTCTCTCTCCCTCTGAACTTCCAACTCCTTCTCTCTAAGTTTACGAATCTCGAACTCTTTCTCGTCTTTCTCTCTCTGAAATGTTAGAGACTTCTCGTCCTTCTCTCTCTGAAACGCTAGAGACTTCTCATCTTTCTCTCTCTGAAACGTTAGAGACTTCTCATCTTTCTCTCTCTGAAACGTTAGAGACTTCTCATCTTTTTCTCTCTGAAACACTGGAG
Organism: Semisulcospira habei; assembly: GCA_036245525.1. Taxonomy (NCBI): domain Eukaryota; kingdom Metazoa; phylum Mollusca; class Gastropoda; family Semisulcospiridae; genus Semisulcospira; species Semisulcospira habei. The sequence goes on from BTPG01000006.1 coordinate 120,452,692, forward strand.
ACTTCTCGTCTTTCTCTCTCTGAAACACTGGAGACTTCTCGTCCTTCTCTATCTGAAACGCTAGAGACTTCTCGTCCTTCTCTCTCTGAAACGCTAATTCTTCTTTCTTAAGAGCCCTTTCCTTCTCTTCTCTCTGAACTTCTCTCTCCCTCGCCCTATCCTCCCTATCTTTACATTTCTCCACATAGTCAAAATGCTTCTCATCCTTAAGCCCTAACCTTTCACCTTGTTTAATATACGCCTCTACAGGGTCCGACTCCATATTTACCAGAACAACTTCCAAAAACGTAAAGAATACAAAACAACAGCAAAACGTAAAAGAATATTCACTACAATATCAACTACCCACGCTCATATCAACCCTTACCCTACAATCGCTACCCACTAGAACCCGGACTACTATAAACTATCGCTAAAACAGGGTCACAACTGTAACGCACGCAGACTTGCCCACAGTCGCACGTACAGACTCTCACGCAACAGACGCATACACCGCCACTGACTCAGGCGGGCGCATTCATGCGGTAAAACTCAACACTTTCTAAAGTAACTTTTATACACTAGTAAACAATAAAAGACTAAGTGCCAAAAGGTGAGCAAAAAGTGAGTGATCTCTTTTGCATGAAACTAAAATCTGTTTAAAAAGACACGTGTTGACTTTAACAAGTGAAATGTGTGTGTGAATGATTGAAGATATACTGGCAATAATTTCTGCACCTAAGGTAAAGCCGTTTGGTGAGTATACTGTAAAACGCCAGAATTCACCAACAAAAATCGGCCTGGGAAAGCGGACAATGACATGCCGTCGGTCTGTTTTGATCTCGCGTGTAAAAGCAACAATAACAAACCTGGTGCCAACCATGCCCATATGTTCAGGGAAGATTGATCTTATAATCCGTGTATTTCCCAGATTTGAAGGCAAGCCATGCTTTTGTTTATTGCTCTTGAAAGTAGCCACTGTCGGACGTCAGATTTGTCGCAACAGCAGCATCTTAATTTCCGCAAACTTGTGCTAGCGAAAGGCACGCTGACCCAAACCGGAAATGGCGTCATTGCGTTGTTTCACTTTCGTTGAATATTTTATATGCTTTAAATTTACTTTTCCGTCACAGTTTTCTAAGCTGGCCAAAAAATTGTGAGTGGCCAGTTTTTGTCGCAAGATCTGACGTTCAACTATTTGACAAGTTTAACAAAGTTGTTTTGGGTTTTTTTGGTCTACGATCGTCCGGTTATGACAGATGCATTATGGGCCACATTCCAGCGTGGTTGTTTTGAATGTCCGGTTTGTCAATGGAGAGCTACAACTCGTGACATTTTGTTGCAACTGTTTTCATAAATCTGACGTTCGATCACTTCTGACGTTCGAGTGTAATCATAGACAAAATAAAGAGCCAAATGTTTATTGTAAGGGACCATTTTCAAGAGTTTGAATCGCCCGAGACTCCAGCACCGATTTTAGGCAGTAGGTTGGAGAATGAAGATGATTTCTTGTGATAACAAATTTTATGGCTGTAGCAACCTGACGTTCGATCGCGAACACGTGTCGCAAATCTGACCTCCAATCGATGCAAGTTGGTAAATGAGTTATTTGAATGAACACGGGTCACCGATGTATTTTTGTCGTTTGATGGAGACGTGCAGTTGTGACGCAAACGTAAGATAATGAGATCAAGAAACAGGTGAATTTCATAACATAATAATGCAATGATAAAAAATGTATCGGACGTCAGGCTTGTGCCAACATTTGCTGCTGCAATCCTGACGTTCAACACATATGGATTGTAGAACTTTTGGGGGCAAAGGCACTGTTAAAATGAGCCATTTTGGACAACCAGTTGCATAGCCATTAGGACCTTCTAAATCTGAGGGTCAGAGTTAAAATAGTGCATCAGCCTGTACACAGATAAAACTTATTTGAATATTTGTTTTATTTTTTCGGGCGCAGACTGTTTAGCACGTCATGTTTCATCATGTATATTACATCAGAAAGCTGTATGCAGTTTGTTCTTCATATCTGTTTTGTTTGTTAAATATTGTAGCTTGAAACTGGGGGAAAGGCTTTGTGTTTGTGGCTTCTGATAACTATTCTGGGGATATCTGCTGCAATCCTGATGTTCGACATAAGTTACAAATTCTGGCCCTGACTGCCAATAAATATATTTGGGCAGCAAAGATAGACTCCCATTGTGCTCTAATGTGTGCATGTATTCCTGTGAGTGGTATATAACATGACAAAGTGTGTTTTTCTTGGTTGTAGGATGTTTTAAAAATGTTTTAAAAATTGAATATGGTCGGATGTCAGGTATTGCAACACAAATCATGTTCGGGGATTAGAACATTCTAAGCCAAAAAGCAGAAATTGTTTGGATAGGTCAATTGTGACCACTACTTATTACTTTAACTGTTTAGAAACTGATTTGTGTTTTTTTATCCCACTAATTCAAAGGCACTATGTCGCAATACCTGATGTCCGACATATCCAGACTTACAAATCTTAACAGCCATTTTCTCAAAAACCATTTCAGATATTATCTTTTTCTTTTACAAACACATTGCCAATACAGTGTACATCACTTAATACATTTTCTGGTACTTTATGTCACACTTTGATTTTCAACCCAGTTGTCCTCTTTGTGAGAGCACCTTTTGGCACTTGGTCAAAAGAAAAATGCTCACAAAACTATCAAGCTATATACATCACTCCTTCCCCACTATCACGTCTTAATATCACATACACACACACACAATATCCTTGCCAGTCTAGGTATCAGTTCTCAGTCTCCAACCTGTTAGAGAAAGACAATAGGAGACCCGTAAGACAATGAATTAAATAGAGCCGCATCAGTCATTAATTTACATCATTTTTTAATATCAAAATTTTGACCCCAATTTTACCCCCGTTAATTCTGAATCAACCCTTTGATTTTTAAAAAGTGATGAGTATGACTGATGCGGCCTTATTGATCTGATTATCTTACGGGTCTCCTATTGTCTTTCTCTATAACTATTGTCTCTATAAAAACCTAATCATGAACCTGATCAAGTGATGCCAAGTGAAACTTAATACTTATTAACAAGTTGCAACTAACTTTTAGGAACCTGCAGAGGTAACCTTTAAGTGTGTTGTCATAAGAACTTATTAATTACTTACCCTAAGTTCTTACAAGTACTTACCCTAAGTTCTTACAACAACTTGACTCAAGTCCCAAGACACTGAGACAGTTTTGTCAAGATACAAGGACAATAAAAAAACTTTTTTTTCTCAGTAGTACTCTGGTGGTGGTGCTGATGGGGTTAAATAATCAGGCACAAGTGATGTAAGTGGCATGGCATTTTTCTGTGAAGTGTATGACATTAATAAACGATTACCAAATCTGATTTTTATTTGTTTAAAAGATTGTGTAGTTTTTCTGTGGTTTCCTGTACCCCTATCCTTTTTCCCTCTGCTAAAAAACTAGCCTTCAGTTCTTCAACATTCACAGGTGATTGACTACGCATCTTATTTTGTATTTCAGATTTCTGTTTCTTGTAGTTATTCAAATCATCTTGGACGCGCTTAAATTCTTCGTCATCAATACAATTATCATTTAATGCCTTACTGATAATAAGTTTCATACTGCTCAGCTTTGCACCAGCCAGCGTACTCAATGCTTCATGTTTCTGTAATTTCGTGTGAAACCTCTTGTTCAAGGCCTCCAAACCAAAGCAAGCCAGGCATGTAGCAACGCTAACACCTTCAACTGCTATTCCAGCTAAACTCCCAATTCCCGTGGCAAACAGAACAATACCTCCTACAGAACATCCAGCTGAAACTGCACCAATAGCCATAGAAGTGTTTTGAACAGAATTGAAAACAGTCTGATACCTCCTTTTACATCTGGAGTACCTCGCCTCTTCACTTTCCAAATATTTAATTGCATCTGTAATATTATTTAATCTGAATGCATCTGCCTGTAATGTTTTATCTGAAGCAATTGACATATGTGGATCAGGCGCAAGTGTTGTTTTAGTCGTCACATTTGTTTCAGTCGGCTCAAGCGTCGGTAGTTGCGGATAGAAGTTTACCATTTTTTTTATTCACAAATATTTTTTTTTAATTTAATCAGCAATTACATTTTGCAACTCTTCAAAAGTATACAATTTGCTGGCATAATAAAATGCAACAAGATCAATGTGTTCAAGGTTTATGTAAGTTAGACGAACAAAAGTTGTTTTGTCGACCACCACCTTGACAGCTGGAACACTGCTCGAAACATTAATAACATCATTATTTTTTGTAATAGCAATAAAGACCTTTGATGATTCTGTTACTGTGTCATTCCATGTAAGTTTAATTCCTTGTGCAATTTGAGCCTCTTTAGCAGTAGTTACTGATCTCATGATAATTTCAAATACTATTGTCGCTTCTCTTGCGATGGGAAAGTTTATTGGTGCAAACACGACCTTCGCATCAGACCTACCCTTCCTGTGTGTAAGAAGATATCTCCGTCTCTCATAATTTTCAACTTTCAGTTTTTCTCTGCTATTGTCGTCTGAAGCAAAACTTGGAACAAGGCTTACAATAAGCGGCCCAGAATTAACAACTTTCCTAAACACTAAGGCGCCTTCATCATCAGTGTATACATAAGGACTAATAAATTCAATCTTTATGTCCCAGTCAATTGTGGGTGGTGGAACAGGCACAGGTGAAACCACCCACTTACTACCTACATGTATTAAGTTGTAGGGCACATTATTTACAGGTGGAGTAGGTACAGTAACATCACGAAGCTGACCAAGTTTAGGACTCTGTCTTTCACCGTCTTTCATGTCGACAATTACTTTCCTCTTGTACATGCCATTTGAATCAAGTTCAAAACCATATATTTCTCCAACATCCCCTTCCTTCTCAAAATCCTGGACGTCTGCCAAATCTTTCAACTCTGTTACTGGACATGCAACTGGTATGATTCTTGGCTTTGGACCACCACTCATTTTTTATAAACAAAAATAAAATTATTTAATTTCTAACACAACACTAAAATCATGCATAACAACTGGTTTGTCATCTTGATTAGTTACAGATAAACACAGTGACTCAAAGAAACTAGAACCTAATTTCTTAAACTGCGCAGGAAATCTAACAACCACACTTTCGCAATAGGGTGCAGTTCCAGCTGGCACACATCTCAACAAAGTTGAAGGCTTTCCATTGTGTACATTTTTAGTAGTGTTTAGTTCTTTCAAATAAACATTAAATACTGTGTGTACTGCCAAATAAACAGGGCGTTTTCCAGTTATTTTAAGTTTTTTTGTCTTCATTGTTATAATACCAAACATAGCTTCATCTAAATCATCTGATCTCAACCAATCTTCATCAATATAAAATCCAAGTAAATATGCAAATCTATCTGAGATCTTTAACCAATTTTGTGTCGGAAATTCTAATGTAACAAGTAGGTTAGCTGGATTTAAAGTTGCTTTAATTTTAAAATTACTTTGAAACCATTCAGCTATAGTACAAAAGTCATAATACCCAGGCGGTAAAGCTTCAGTCTTACCATCTAAATTTACTTTATTATATATATCATCTTCTACATTAAACCATTTTACTGTATAGAACATTTCATGGATAGCAACAGCCTTGCTACCATCTCGATTATCAATCCCATTAGTTAACCACACTGGATTGCTTGTGTCAAGATTTGTTAAGGTAATAAACATTTTTATTATCTCATATAAAAAAGGATGGAATTTAAATCGCCAACCATTACCACTACAAACGCATTTCAATTTAATGTGGATGCTAAATACAATGTTGCACCAACTTATGAACAGAAAATAATTCAACTAAACCAGCTCGACATAGCTGTAAGTGAACAAGATTTATTTCAAGTCAAAGTACCCAACCCCTTTGATCATTACCTAAACCCTCCAATAACAGACGACTCAACTGCAAGAAAGTGGTCCTCAAGTCCACTACAGATGTTTCAAAACCAACTCAACTTTGCAATACTATGCTCAACTACAGGCTGTGGTGTTTCATTTACAGATCATTTGAATCACTCAAACAAACTGATTAGGTCTGTCTATCGTTTTCATGTTTATTACCAGCTTAGACGTATACTGTCAGAACTGCGTACACCATTACCCACTGAATCCAGTTTCAACAGGTATAACAACCCCATGGATATGAAAGCATTTGAACGCATCTGTAATGATTGATTGTACATTGCTTAACGTCCCGACAGCAACAAGGCTTTCTCAGGACGTGCCTGCACTGCTTGTGAAAGAAAAAAAATAAACAGAAAATTGAATGTATGTCGCCAGCCGGTCAAATACGTTAAATAAACCTACAACATGGGGCCTAAATAAAGCTAAGACCATTTAGCAACACACATCCAATATCAAGAACTACAGGCAGTGCAGACAGTAGGGAGAGTTTTAAAAAGGCAAATACAGGTGAATGGACAAAGGGTAGACAGAAACACATGCCCCAGAATAGAGAGAAAAACCCACCCTGTGGGGCTGACCAGGGTGACCCTGGGAACTAAAAAATACCTAACCCCACCCAAGTCCCCCAAGGCAGACCCGGGTGGGGTCCGCATCTGTAATGAATTTAACATCAGCCCCAAGTATGACTTTACACAAAAACTTGATGATCACAATGGTATGGGTACATTGTATTATGCTATGAGTCACAGACAATACCCTCAAGATTACTACCCTGGGTACACTTCATTCTCATCTAAATCTGAAGTCTGGTTAGGATCAATAGAGCAAAAGCAGTCTAACGCCTGGACCACATTTATTTTAGATAAATCTGACGGGTTTACTCAAGCGGGAGTCGAGCGCGTAAATGAGTCAATCAGAACATATGTCTGGTGTATACTAGGTGCACAATCATTAACAAAATCAAATATTTTGAATGGAAGTGGAAAGTTCGAAGCACAAAAACAGTTTCTTGCAAATCTAGAAGATTCAGTAAATTCAGTAGTTGATCTCCCATCTAGCATACAGCGCTACCAAGATGTTCTCAGATATGCCAGATCAAAAGTTGACTTTGTAGTTGGTATTGGGTTATACATGTTGCCATCTGACCTTCAATTACAAATGGGTACAATAACAAATTATAATAATGAAATCATTGTTGCAGGTGTTGGTCAAAAACTCGGTCTCAATCAATCTGTAAACTTAGGAGCAACAACCACACATGTTCAGTCATTAAAATCATTACAGACGGTAACACCCCCGGCCCCGACCCCGGCCCTGGCCCCAACACCGGCACTCATACAAGCGGTAACCCCTACACCAACCCCTGACACACATGAGTCAGAAAGAACTGCTTTGGTAATAGGTCTAACAGGATTAGGGGTTTTACTTCTTTATCTGTTTCATTAAATAACCCACCATCAACCCTCCTACTGTAACCAGAAAGACCCACACATGCTCTGCCATAAACCCTACTGCCTTTGCCGCTGTATTAATAAGCCAACTGACAACAGTGCCAATTATGCCAGGCAAAGCATCCACTGCTTTCAGAGCCAATTTTTTAAGCAAGTCTGATATGTGAGACAGTTGTTTCTTTACCCATGACTGTAAATCATTTGGGTCTGTGGGAGCCGGGGGGCCCGGGGTTGGTGGTGCTGGTGCCGGTGCTGGACCACCACCACCACCACTGCCGGAGACAGCTAATACAACAGTACTGATAATAAATCCAAGAGCTGTAATTAAACTAGCAATTGTGATACCCTGCTCTCTGAAAAGTGTTTTTAGTCTCTCAGCCAGAGTAGTGTCTTCGTGAAGTATTTTCTGAATAGTTTCTCTAATTCTGTTGACCTGTGATTTCAGTTTTTGTCTTCCAATACTAATCACTTCTAATCGTCCAGATCTTTCTATCTGCAAATCATTTAATCTGTGTTGGATTCTTTCATTTCTGTGTCTGCTGTAGCCAGTTTTTCTTTTTCACGTTCTATGTGTTTATCAAGCTCTCCCAGTTTGGCAAGATTATTAACCATCTCACCTCTTATTGTCTGCAATGATTTATCCAATCCCATAATCTCCCTCATTGACAAAGGTGGATCATCTATTGTTTTCAAAGCGTCATTTATTTGCCCTTCAGTAAATGAAGTTTCTTGTATCACAGTGTTTGCTATTTCTGGTAGGCTTGTTACTGGTGCCATTTCAATTTGTTGCCCTGTTGGTAACTTTGTTTGCGTGTCGTAAAGAACACTAGCCAGTCTTGGGGGGACAGGAGACCCACCAATACCCAGTTGACGCAAGGCACCAACACCACCTTCATTTTTTATTGTACTTAAAGCCCTAAACCTACTAGAGTCTTTTTTGTTAGTCAATAGTACTTTTCCTTTGTCAACAGTGTTTAAATATAAATGACCCTTGCCATCAAGTTCAAACTGATTAGGGTCTATGTTGTCTGGGCAGCCACCAACATGATCATAAAATGAGTTCACTTTGGTTTCTAAAAGTTCATGACGTAAACTGTAAATATTTCTTGTACCAGTCATATCTGTCATATCTGTTGTATTACCAAAATCGTACGTGTCATCCATTTCAAAATCTTCATGATTAAATCCTCCCGCTGCCATTGTTTTATTAATTTATTATTTTTTATTGTGCATAATAAAAATGACACAGTCTTACGGATCAAAGTTAGACCCATACAGAAAACTACGTGAGCCTCTGGGTGTTAAGGCCATTCGACAATCGATAGTCATCACGAACAATCCAAGTACCATAGACCAGAACCAAACACTTACAGTCAAGTTTCCAAACCTAGGTCCCAGTGACGTTATTGTTCCTGGCACTGCACGCCTAGCATTTAATATTGAACTATCATCAGACGCAGATGTAAACAGAACACTGGTTGACAATCTTGGCAGAGCAATTGTTAAAACTATTAAAGTAAAACTTGAAGGACAGGAAGTGTTTAGTCTTGATGACTCAGATGTGTTCTACTGTTACAAAGATCTTTGGCTTACAAGAGAAGAACGAGAAGACCGTATTTACCAAGGCATACAGCCAGATAATGTTGGTAAACTTCGAATCAATGCCGGAGACAAAACAACTACTGGGGTACCAAAGGAAGTTATTATAGCAGAAACATATGGAACCAGGTTTTACATTCCACTTGAGTTTGAAATCCTAACAGCACATTTGCCTTATTATCAAGGGGCACTGAATGACCGTCTGAGCTTTGAACTAACCTTCAATGACTACTCCAAAGTTATTAAATCATCTGCCACAGATGCAACATACAAGATCTCTAACATTTCCTTGGAATATGAAATTGTCACACACACTGATCTAGCCAGACTTATTCAAAATCAGTATCAGTCAAGACTGCCAATTTATTATGACAGGGTGATTAGACATAGTTTAATACCCAAAGACAAGAGTGACCCAATGTGGAACATAAACTTAAACACACCTGCTAGGTCACTGAAAGGTATTCTTATGTTGTTTGTTGAACCAGCAGATCCATATAAACGGGATTCAGAAAAATTCTACAATCCTAAGATTACACATTTGTCCTGTACAATTGAAGGCCGCCCTAATCAAGTGTACGCTTCAGGAATGTTACCATACCAGCACTACGATGAGATCACAAAGTATTTTGTGGGTGGAAGGATTAGAGATAAACCTGCAAACATTGCGTGCAAAGATCTACATCTGTATGATGTTAGGATCGGACAATACCTTACAAACAAGTATGCTCTTTGGTTAGACCTTCGTAGTACAGATGATGACTACCTTCATGGGTCAGGACGAACTGTCGAGAATGGTAGTGATGGAATAACAATTCAGATACAAAAGAAGGTTGAAACTGCTGCAGCCATAAACATATATTTGTACATGATATATGATGCACAACTCAATATTGCAGAAAGCAGACTAAGTGGACACATATATTAAAATTATATTGTGTATTAAAATGAACCTGAGCTTAATGACCCTTGACCCACACTGTGGCTTATTTGTTGGTGCCACAGGGTGTGGTAAAACTGAATTTGTTCTTAACCTATTACAAACAAGATACATACACCATTTTGAAAACATTGTAATATTTTGTCCTACTATTAAACACAACAAAGCTTATCACAACCGTTTATTCATTTGGACTGACAACAACATTTACTTAGTTGACCCTGAAAAGAAACTGAATGACTACCTACAATATTTTTACAAGCAATTTGAAGGACAGTCAACATTGTTTATTGTTGATGACTGTTCTGCAGAGAAAGACATTGTCAAGAAGAGAAACACTCTAGCAGAACTTGCTTTCAGTGGCAGACATGCAAATGTCAGTGTATGGATTCTCACTCAGAAATATAATGCTGTACTGAAAGATTTTTGAGAACAGTTAAAGTTTATCTGTTTGTTTTACTGCAAGGATCGTGACAGCTTTGAAGACTGTCTCAGAGAGAATGATGTCATACCAAATAAACATGAACGTGATGATGTAAAAAATAAACTGAAATCAACTAAGCATCTAAAGCTCATTTTAAAGACAGATCAGCCCACAGGGTATGGGTTAGTAAATTAATTTTTGTTTTCTTAAAATAACAATATAAATGAACCCTGATGAAATCCTTCTATTGAATGATATCAATGCTGTAGAAAACAAAGACTTAGACTCTAAGAAACAGCGTCTTTTGTCTGTAATTGTCTCAGGCAAATCAAAGACTTATCTCGGAAAACAATACATGACAGAGGATATTGAATCTCTCACCGCTGACGAGCTAATCAAGCTTCATTCTAAATATGAAAACCACATCGCTTCACTAATGACACGTGATTTCAGTCGATCTCTTGTATGCCTATACACAAAAGCAGTGAGTCACTTTCTACCTGTGGATAGTGACAGTCTTTCACACGACCTTGAAAGCAATCCTATTGTTTCAAGTTCAATTGGCAAATTAATGATTGATTGATTGTACATTGCTTAACGTCCCGACAGCAACAAGGCTTTCTCAGGACGTGCCTGCACTGCTTGTGAAAAAAAAAAAAATAAACAGAACATTGAATGTTTGTCACCAGCCGGTCAAATACGTTAAATAAACCTAACACATGGGGCTAAATAAAGCTAAGACCATTTAGCAACAAACATCCAATATCAAGAGCTACAGGCAGTGCAGACAGTAGGGAGAGTTTTAAAAAGGCAAATACAGGTGAATGGACAAAGGGTAGACAGAAACACATGCCCCAGAATGGAGAGGAAAACCCACCCTGTGGGGCTGACCAGGGTGACCCTGGGAACTAAAAAATACCTAACCCCACCCAAGTCCCCCAGGGCAGACCCGGGTGGGGTTATTGGCAAATTAGCATGTGTCATGTTTTACAAGTTTGGAAATTACCTTGCACCTGTCGTAACATTGCTTGTTACCGGGAGTCATATTGATTTTTCAAAAATAAATTTTACTGCAGAAGAAAATGGACGAAACCCAGACGACTCCACAACAGAACCCCAGTCCAGTTTTGACGCAGGTTCAAACTGTGACTAAGGCTAAAAGTCCAGGCCGCGTTGATGCAGGAAAAAGATTAGCCGAATGGAACAGGCAAAAAAAATTACAGCTTCAAACACAAACAGAAAAGACTCATGTGACTGACCAGGCGTCAACACCTTCAGGACCGTCAGGACCAGTGTCACTAGCGTCACTACCATCACACCCTCATCAAAGTGAGAGACAAACAACTAAGCCTGACCCCCGCCCTGACCCTGACCCTGAAACAACAAAATATATAGTTGCCGGATTTGTTGTCGGATTTGGTTACGTAGGGTATCAATTATACAAAAAATACAAACCACAGACTCGTACAGTGTCCAAAAAATCAGACACTCCAAAAACAAAAGCAGAAGTCTCCACATTACCAGTAACATCCAAAGCCGTTGACCCATTTTATATGCAGTAAATAAAAATATTATTTTAATTTTTCTTGCCTAGGAAAATGAACGACTCAAAAAATTTAATGAACCTTGTGTATCACTCTGCCGTAATCAGTGGATTAGCAGTAGCTTATTCTATGCTGGGGAAAAATCTACTCAAAATGAAATCAGCAGACCTCAGTAGACTTGATTGATTGATTGATTGTACATTGCTTAACGTCCGACAGCACAAGGCTTCTCAGACGTGCCTGCACTGCTTGCGAAAAAATAAACAACTTGAATGTAGTCGCCAGCGGTCAATACATTAAATAACTAACACATGGGCCTAAATAAGCTAGACCGTTAGCAACCACATCCAATATCAGAGCTACAGGCAGTGCAGACAGTAGGGAGACTTTGAAGACAGCGCTAAACTAATTGTAGTTGTCACAGCGTCGATTGCGACAAAATATTTTCTTGTCAAACAAGGAATTATTCCCGAAAATGTTTTTATGTAAATAAAAATAAGTATGGTGACGATAGCTATTATGATTGGTGGGGCAGTTGTTAATGCATTGGCATTCAGTGGTTCAAACTATCTCTTTTCAAAAATGGGTAGAGAAGAATCTGCAGAAGAATTGAAACGTCACAATGAAGCATCTGAGAAACTTGCTCAAGCCCAACAGGATTATGAGAAGCAAAGAATTTAGAAACTTGATTTCATCAATGAAAAACTCAGGCTTGAAGGTCACGCACAACATACGTTTTCAAATACAGACGAAGCAATCAGGGAATATTTTTTAGTCACGGGTGAAGACATGACCATTCCAAAACCAAAACTAAGTGACTATTACAAACCGAGTACAGAACAAAGAAATGGAGAGATAATCTTTGTTTTAGTGGGAATGACATTTGTTTATTTTACAGGAGTTTTCATTGCTAGAAAAAATGGCAGCCGAAAATAAACTATCAAAAATATATTACTCTCCATCAGGCTATTGGAAAGGAGCAACAGCTATTCAGAAATTACATGCCGCTGTGGGCGGAGATATAACACTCAATCAAGTCAAGCAATGGTTACAGAGACAGGCAATTTGGCAGATATACCTCCCTGCTCCAAGAAAGATAATAGGACCTCATTTTGAGAACGCAACACCAAATGACACACACCAAATGGACCTCCTGTTCTTACCACATGACACAATAAGAAAGAAATGATACAAGTATGCATTAACTGTTGTAGACATTGCTTCAAGGTATAAAGACGCTGAACCCATATCTGACAAAACTGCTACCACTGTTGCTACAGCATTAACAAAAATATATGGTCGTGGCCCTTTAAGATACCCCAGACTAGTGCAGGTTGATGACGGATCAGAATTCAAAGGTGCTGTTAATCAGTTATTTGCGAAGCATGGTGTACTGGTCAGACGAGGCATTCCAGGTGTACACAGATCACAGGCAATTGTTGAAAACTTTAACAAACAGTTATCAGAAAGACTTTTCAGTTACCAGTATTCTAAGGAACTCATGCATGACACCCGTAACACTGAATGGGTTAAGAGATTACCACCTGTGATAAAAGCAATGAACAATGAAGGTCACCCAAAACCTGCTGATGCTATTAAATTGAAAACAATTACAGAGCCAAAAACAACCCCAACCCCGGCACCTGACACAAGTTTATTTACCAAACAGGTGAGATATTTATATCAACCAGGTGAAGCTGAAAATGACGTAAAGCGCAGGGCAACAGACCCCATCTGGTCAACGTCCGTTCATAATATAAAAAAAATAATTCCCGGTCCAGACGCAACAATATATTATCTGTATGACCCTGCAACCCAGAGGGCATTTGTCAGAGAAGAATTACAGATTATTCCCCCAGACACCGTTACTCATTTCAGTAACTAAGTCATCAATTAATTCATCAACCAGTTCATCACAAATGTCTTCAGATAATTTAAGCCTGTAATGTCCGGGTGCATAAGCCTTTTCCTTACTGTGAAACACTCATTTCGTGTCTCCAACTGCCAGTGACTTTTTGTGTGTTTGAATCATTTCAAGATTATGTTTATTTGATCTCAGTGACTTGTTTGGATAATCAGGCATCAATGCACCATCTAACACTTGCTTGTAATGTTCATGACGTATGTCTTTATTTTTTATTGCTGTTTTTTTTATTCCTTTGGCTTTCGACTGACTTCCCTTCTGGTGCAGTATAGAATACATTTTGGATCTCAGTCCAACATACTCAACTATTGGCACACCATTTAGTTCATCTTTAAACTTACCAGGCACTTTTTTGTTTTGTGTGCTGTACAGTGGATGGTCTTTAGGGTAATCAGATGTGTCATACATGTGTAGTTCTGTTTTCATGTCTTCATAAAAGTCTTCAGTAGGCACATCAATGATCATAGAGTCAGTGTCAGTGTATAACAATCGACAGTCAGGATATTTTGGTTTGAAGTAATCATAATAAAATTCAAGCATCACCAGTTTTGACAACTCCAGAATTGCCATACCAATGAATACTGGCTTGTCCAGTTTAACAATCTTTTTTTTGAGTGACACAGCATACAATGATGAATGAAGCTCTTTGTACCCTGTGTACTGTGGCTTACCTGTAAGTTTAATTGCGCCCAATTCAGTTGTGACCAGTCTCACATCTTTTCTGTGATGAGGATTTTCCATCGTCTTGCCAAAACAGGCATTGTTCATAAGCTTAAAGAAGTCTTTGTCAAATGCAGTGTTGCCGTCTCTGGCACGAAGGGTTGTGTTCTTCATTATGTAATCTTTCATGAAAGCACTCTGATCAAATTGAATTCCTCTGTGAACTTTCTTTAGTACTAACCCGTGTCTGATGTAAAACTGTAACAAGCGGTAGTGGCAAACGTAATTGAATTTATCATTCAGATTAGGCACAAGTTTAGTGTCTTCTTTTTTTCCTGTCATACTCATTTTCTCAACAGCTAAGGGATAATCATTATGGTAATCATGTAGATGGTGTGGGTACTCCAGGTCGACTTCAAAGATCCAACCCTTCGCGTCGTTTCGGTCAAGATTCATAATATTGTTAGTTAACCCTGACTCTGTTACATCATACTGTGACAAATCATACAGACAAAAGTTTTTCAAGGGCAATAATTCACACATTGCCCAGCCATACAAATTGTTAGCGTCTACATAAGTAATGAATGACCTTGACCTTGAGGGGTCAAACCCAAGGTCACCATGGGCGTCCATATATTTATTGTTGGCTCTGGCATAATTGTTCGCTGCAATACTAATCCCACCCCTCAATCCACGTTCCACCATTTCACCCATCGTACGATCAGACAACAGGTCTATAGATATCTTAATGGATTTCAAAAATGCATCCCACGTCATGCCAGGACTAGTTATGTAACAAGCAGGGTCAAGCTTGTAGTGTAACAAACCCTTTTCACGGTAACTTTCAAATAGGTCTGCTAGCAAACAAACGTCAGCTTTCAAGTACTGGTCATGATAGTCACCAATTGTCTGACACCCCAACTTCCCCCACGCATCAAGTGCGTGTTGGTATTCAGAGTCAGAAATGCCTTTTCCAGTTAGTGTAGAATAAAATTTATCTTTTGGTGGCAGTCTTGTTTCTTCAAACACAACCCAGTGATCAATGTACTCATACGGATAGACACCTTTCTTAATCAAGTCTGGTTCAAAATATTTACTTGTTATTGGATACTCAGTCAGTCCTTCTGCCAGACTAGCAAGACCTAAAGACAAATGTTGCATGGAGTCATAAAATGCTAATTTGTCTAACCTAAAAGTCAAGTACTTTTCAGTTGTCTGGGCAATGCAACTTATGTTTTTGTAAGACTCATCCACAGCCTGCATGATAATGTGTGAATCATATCCTTTGAGATTGTGGAAAAAGATTGGTAACTTGTATGTCTTAGGATCTATTTTAATAACAAGTTACAATTGTTATGTGCAGCACCTCTGTAACGACCAGTTATGTGATCATGGTCACGAACTTTATCACATCCCAGAGGTTGTTCGCAAATCCAACACATCTCAGCTGTATCAAAATTCAGTTTGTCTTCTTCTGTCATCACCAATAACTTGCTACGGAAACGACAACAAATAAGTCGCCTCAAGCACCAGACGGCGCAGAGAGGACTGAATGAATGTCATCACCAAAGGCATCTGACATGTTGTGAGATACTGTACTACCTGACTATACAGATGTCTCATTTCTGTTAAAAACAGACATGCTGCATTTTCACCTCTGTAGATAACAGGTTCTGTATGCTGGCCATCTGACCTAACAATAATGTATCCAAAAGAACACACCACTTGGTCACTTAGTTTTATAGTCTTTGGTAATGATTCTGGAAAAGGACCTTCATACGGAACAACTAGTGATTCAAAATCAGCATACACTACAAACGGCAGCTTTTGCTGATTCCCATAGTTCTTAAAATACACTTGACTACCAGGCTCTGGATACTTAAGTACAGTTTGTATGTCATCAGCTGACCTACAATGCAGGATGTGTTTATGTGCCACTGCAATAGAAGAAAACCTCTGTAAACATCTATTACAAAATTCCTGTTTGCCCTTGTGTTTTGTTGTATGATTATGAATTAGACGTGACATATTCCTAATAATTGTGTAGTGAAAGTTATTGTCATCGCCGATTAATAACATGTCAACATGTTTATCTTCTGACTGCCCATAGGTTGGTGCCAGTGGTGATACTCTAATTGGTTGCAACTTGTTCTCAGATTCATTATCCCACACAAACACATTCACAGATATACCAGGATTGAGTTTTTCAAACAAATCTATGTCCTCTATTTTAACAGGGAACTCAATGCCACTAAAATCGAGTTCACTTACAAATTTGGTGTAGTTAGATACACATTCAGGTTTTGACTTTACAAAGTGTAGTTTAGCAAGCACACACCACATGAAACAATAGTTGTCATTGTTCTGTATGTTGACGACAGCCTTTTTGTTTACTACTTCTGTTGGCAGTGGCAACCATGCTTTACCTAATATAGGATGATACCTAGACTGCTTTAGTTGCAGTTCATGTACATGTCCTTCGTGCCAACCAGATCCTTTCATTTTTGCACTGTCAATCGCCTGGAGAAAGTCTGGTAATAGTCTGTCTCTAAACACGTTTTCCAATTCTCTTCTTGTGTTAACTGTGTGTTGTCTTGTTGATATATACGATACAATTAATTCACCGCCCAATCTAGTGAATTCGATTTTCGCAACAATCTGAATCTTCACACTGCCTGTGAGAAGATTTTGTTGTATGACAGAAAAAGAGTTTTCTATTGATTCGTAAACATTATTAGTATTGGATATGGGTAAGTTTGTTGTGTGAAACACGTTTCTTAAACTTGGTGGACCAGGGTTTTGAACATTGTCCGTCATTTTTATTTGTCCGACAAAATAATAAATGAAAAAAATATTACTGCTGGCTCACCTTGTGTAATACCACATTATTAACTGTAACACTGTTAATATAAACATTTAGTTTGCGTAGTTGTTTAAATATGCTAAAACAAACTTCTCCTAACCAACCATAGTTGGTATCATCAACTTTAAAAGTAGGTGTCTTTAAATCAACTGTCATGCGCTCCACATCTGGATGGTCATCGACATAATCCAAAGTCACACTATATGTAGCATATATTTCTGATGGTTGATTGATTGATTGTACATTGCTTAACGTCCCGACAGCAACAAGGCTTTCTCAGGACGTGCCTGCACTGCTTGTGGGAAAAAAAACTAAACAGAACATTGAATGTATGTCGTCAGCCGGTCAAATACATTAAATAAACCTAACACATGGGGCCCAAATAAAGCTAAGACCATTTAGCAACACACATCCAATATCAAGAGCTACAGGCAGTGCAGACAGTAGGGAGAGCTTTAAAAAGGCAAATACAGGTGAATGGACAAAGGGTAGACAGAAACACATGCCCCAGAATAGAGAAAAACCCACCCTGTGGGGCTGACCAGGGTGACCCTGGGAACTAAAAAATATCTAACCCCACCCAAGTCCCCCAGGGCAGACCCGGGTGGGGTATTTCTGATGGTGCTGAAAGGCTTATGTAAGTCTGTTTGGGTGATATTAAGTCAGTAAAGTGCATAACATCTTTGAAAAGGTGTGAGATATCAAGCACTTGTATGATTTGTCCGTCTGTCATTTTTATTGGACAAACAAATGTATAAATTGTTATCAAGCAGAATCATGTTTTCTAGGAAATTACACTGAACAGTAACCTTTTACGTTTGCACCACTCCAGCAAATGTAGTCAATAGTTTTTGAGTTTACCCCAGACAAGACTTGCCCTGTCCCAGTAGGTTAAAGCGTGGTTTCAGCATGCGCTAAAATCATGCTTTTTTCCCTGCTGCTTTTCTGCTATATTTCTGCTGGTTAAAGCGTGGTTTCAGCATGTGCTAAAATCATGCTTTTTTCCTGCTGCTTTTCTGCTATATTTCTGCTGGGCTATTAAATGATTTGGGTGGGCTTATAAATGGCAAGCATCACAGATTAAGAGACAACCCCTGTCACTCTAACCTGCTGAGAGACTGCCTTAAAACAATGAATGTGTCATGTTGTTTTCATTTGTATTCATTCCCCTGTTATAAACCTAATAGAACACCTTAGGCTCACCATTGTAAATATTATCAATACAATTTTAGTCAAGACATAACGCCGGTTGGCACTCACTTGGCAGTGGGCCTGAAATGTCTTACAAATCAATTGTGATGTCATGTGTAGTGACCCTGTCCCACCTGAAGGTCTCTATGTTAAAGCAAACAAACCTCACAGTCTATGTAATTATCTTATTATCAAATCTACCTTTCATAGAAAGACCTGTTTACCCACCTGTTCGCACGCTAGCAGAAAGCCCTTTGTAAGGCGATCACAGCTCTTGACACCTGCTATTCAATTTCAATCCTGCTATGGGGAAATTCCCTTCAGTCAATACAGGCCCCAAAATAGTCTAGACAGGTTGTTACTCATTTAGTTATTCATAGCATTTTGGAAAGACCAAGATCGATTTTAGGATCAGGTATTGCCGGATCGGTCTTATTCTTGCCAGTTAGTGTTCAAAATGACCGGTTGTTTTTGTTATAATTTATTCATTGGACCATTAGCCGGTTGAGATGTATGACGTCAGCTCTGTCATACTGGTAAGTTGTGTATGCGTGTCTGTGTTGTTAGAGTGTTAGTGTGTCTGAGTGTGTGTGTGCGTGTGTGTGTGTGTGTGTGTGTGTGTGGGGGGGGGGGGGCTGAGGATCTGTTGTATATGTACTCAGTCGGGTGTATAAAGCAAGGTATGATTCTGAGGTGCGTCTCTTTTCAGCTTAAAAGGTCATGTACACCGTCTAACCCAACAGGGCGTGAAATTCAATAAGGGTTATTATCTCTCATGGGCTGGTGGGTTTCAATGGCTCGCGTCAGACATGTATAACACCCCGGAATAAAAATCTTAAAATAATATTGCACTAGCGTGAGGCCGTACTTACAAACCTTGTGTTTTTTTACGTCGGGTGTCTGTATGTGTGTGTTTGTGTGTTTGTGTGTGTGTACGTGTATGTTTATTCATGTGTTTGTGTGTGTGTACGTGTGTGTGTGTGTGTGTGTGTGTGTGTGTGTGTTTAAAAGTTCACTTGGTCCCTACTTGATCAGAGTGCTGGTTGTGTTAAATCGATCTATGTAAGCAGGTAATTGCTTAAGTTTATTCATAACATACCCGAATTGAGGTGGAGGTCTTTCAGAACCAGTCAAGCTTAGACATGAGGTGTCGGACTTTTACCATTTTTTGGTTCCAGACCTCGACGACTTGACCCATGACCTCAACAACTTGACCCATGACCTTGACCCATGACCTTGGTGACCTTGACCCTTGGCCTTGACCCATGGCCATGGCGACCTTGACCCATGACCTTGACCCATGACCTTGACCCATGACCTTGATGACCTTGGCACGTGACCTTGATCCATGACCTTGACCCATGGCCTTGGTGACCTTGGCCCATGACCTTGACCCATGACTTTTGACCTTGATGATCTTGACCCATGACCTTTGTCCTTGATGTCCTTGACGACCTTGGCCCATGACCTTGACCTTGGTGAGAGAAAGACAATAGGAGACCCATAAGATAATCAGATCAATAAGGCCGCATCAGTCATACTCATCACTTTTTAAAAATCAAAGGGTTGATTCAGAATTAACGGGGGTAAAATTGGGGTCAAAATTTTGATATTAAAAAATGATGTAAATTAATGACTGATGCGGCTCTATTGAATTCATTGTCTTACGGGTCTCCTATTGTCTTTCTCTCCTGTTTGATGTTATTGCCTGGTTACGTTGGTCCTTCTCACGTCTAGGCGTGCAAGTCCGCTGTATGCTCTTTCCTGTCGTCCTGTGTCTTTATCACGGATGTCCTCGTACTCGTACCGTAGCGCAGTTCTCGCTTTGACTCGGGTATCTCGGTCCCGATCGCTTCACTCCCTGAGTGAAGAGCTGGAGGGATGATGACCTCACGTTAGGTCTGGTGACTGACGTCTTGGCGTCTGTCGCTCCCTCTTTACAAGCACTCTGAATTCTAGGTTTCAGAGTCTTAGAATATGGGCTAGGTATCTCAAACACATCTGATCCCTCTGACAAGAAGTCCGTTGTGATGAAGCTCTATGCTCGTGCATAGTGCTCATACATTAGGGTTAGTGCGGTACAGTTTTTGTTAATGGTATGTTTGTGCCGATAGTCCGGGTGGCATGAGGCTCCACGTGAAATCTGTAAGGCATGGTTAGCACGGAGTTTTGGTGAGTTCTGTTTAGTGAGTTCTAGGCAAAAGTCAGTCTGGCAGAGGAGTAATATATTAGTACGGGGCTTATCGTCAGCTTGGACGGATGTGTTTGAGATACCTAGCCTGTATTCCAAGACTCTGAAGCCTAGATTTTAGATATGTTTCTATATATGTAGTATTGATAGTTGCTTAGTTAAAGACAGTATGCGTTGCTAAGAGTAATTTGTTTGTATAGTGTTGACCGGTTTGGTTTAGTTATGTTGGTTTAGAATTCAGTGAAGCAACCGGTGTTTTTGGAATACAGTTATTTACCGAGATGGATGACTAAAGGAATGTAAGGTGTGTATGCTAAAGTCGCTATGAAGATAGTACGTGGTTGGTTAAGCATAGTCTTTTCCAGTGTATAGAGTAGTGTATAGCAAGAGTGTTAGGCTATAGCCTGTTTCAAGATAGTGACAGAGATATGGGGGTGTTACGGAAGTAGACAGTTTATGAAGCACGTGTGTGTGTGTGAATGAACGTGTGAGTTATTTGTATCAGCCAGGTTACGTGACGTTTCTCATTGATCCAATATGTTGTGTGTTTAGCAAGTGTTACGTTGGAACTTTTGTTGTCGTATTCAGAGTGCTTGTAAAGAGGGAGCGACGGACGCCGAGACGTCGAGTCACCAGACCTAACGTGAGGTCATCACCCCTCCAGCTCTTCACTCAGAGTGAGTCTGACCGGGACCGAGACACCCGAGTCAAAGCGAGAACTGCGCTACAGTACGAGTACGAGGACGTCCGTGCCAAAGAGACAGGACGGCAGGAAGAAGCGTACAACGAAGGACTTTCACGCCTAGACGTGAGAAGGACCAACGTAACCAGGCAATAACATCAAACAGGTTGGAGACAAAGTGAAACTAAAGCCTAGCCTGGCCGAGATAGTGTGTGATGTGTATGTGATGTGGATGCTGGGTGTGGGAAAAGGAGTGATGTATATAGCTTGATAGTTGTGAGCGTTTTTTCCGTATATTTATCTTGTATAAAAGTCACTTTAGAAAGGGAGCCCGTGTGTTGAGTTTTACCGCATGAATGCGCCTGTCTGCGTCAGTGGCGGTGTATGCATCTGTTGCGTGAGAGTCTGTGCGTACGACTGTGGGCAAGTCTGCGTGCGTTACACCCGTACTAACGTATTTCTGGTCTGACAGACTAAACTTTTGCCTACAACTCACTAACGCTCACTAAAACTCCCCGTGTTAAACATGTCTTAAAGATTTTACGTGGGTCTCGGCCTCACGGACTATCGGCACAAAACAAACCGTTAACAGAAACCGTACCGTATTTAACCTGAAGTGTGAACACTATGCACGAGCATAGAGCTTCATCACAATGTGGAAGATATTATGTATGTATTTTGCCTTAGAACAATTAACGTGTCAAAATGAGGCTGTGGTCGGTTGTGACTAGGCGATAGTTTTGCCTCCGCGCATCATGTAACCGTGGGAGTAAATGGGAGTGCACTTATGCCTCTAATTAAAATAATTCGCTAGTTTGGTCTTGCTGAATGAATGGCAATCATCACAATTGACTACATTACTTGCATGCTGGATGCACCATAATGCGCGCATTTTCTTTTGTTCATTTAATGCTATTTCTTATTGGTTGGTTGTTTAGTTGTTGTTGCTGTGGTAGAGATTTAAGGTATTTCATAGTTAGGGATGATCTTTATTTTATTTAGTTCTATGTTTTCCTGAGTCTTACCTTGTCTATCACCGAGCTAGGGAGGGCGGCAGCTTTGTGTGATGTTCCCGTGTTGATGACGTCACTCAGAGCTGACTCTCTTAGGCGCCATGTTTGTTTTGATTTTGAACTTCTGCTTAAGTTGTTTATACGTTGCTATGCCGGACCGTATGCCATGCCTAGCCATAGGTCGAGTGACTGGCTGATGGATTGATTCATTCATTCATTCAGTCACTCATTCCATTCATTAGTCATTTGTTTATAGGTCTTTTATTATTTATTGTGACTTTAGTCATTATTTGCTTCCTATTTTATGACTAAGTATTTCACTTGACATAGTATATAGGCTTGGATTCACATCGCTGAGAGGCATTATTAGCCTGTGTGACAGGAAGCAATATAGGTCATCTTTGTTATGCGACCTCAAGGTCACCGTTCACTACTATGTGTAATAAGTAAGTGAAGCCTTTGAGTGACTGCAAGAAATACAGGACATTTCTGTTAATGCGACCTCAAGGGTCATTGTTCACTACAATATGAAACTTAAAGGTGCTTTGTAGCCATACTAAGTGGACCATGCCTCTATTTATTGCATGGTGACATTCATTAGATTGCGGTCCGTGGCGCAGTGGTTAAGGCGCCTGCCACCAATGCCAAAGGTGCGCGGTTCGATACCGGGTTCCGGCGTTGGACTTTTCTCCTCTGGTAAGTGTCACCGTTAATTCGGGCGGACCGTCGGGGGTTCTTTCTCCGGGTACTCCGGTTCTTCCACCCCCCCCCCCCCCCCACTTTGGTACCGGTCTCAGGCCACTTTACAAATTTCAAATACAAGCGATCAAAAATCTCTGTAACTTCAGTAGCTGACTGGCCCTTCGTTTGTCTTGTACTGTGTTTGTCTTAAATGGCGTAAATCCGTGTCTGTTTCGTGAGTGTGTGTGTTGGGTTTCAAGCGCGGCGCTTTGAGTCGATTTCCCCAAAATTGAGAAAAAGCGCCTATATAATAACGGTATTATTATTATTATTATTATTATTTTAGTAGATATACTTTATTCTAGGCTATCTTATGTATATATGCACATAATTTCCCTTCAAGTACACACATTTTCTGCCTGTCTTTCCTCTTCGTCATGAATGACTGCCGTGCGTGTAGATGTTTGTGTTCTTCGTTGACGTTCAATGTTTGCGCTTGTGTCTGCGGTGCGAATGTAATAAAGACCGAGTGAATGATGAGGTTGTGTGTACGTCCTTATTCATTTGATGGTAAGTCGGTTGTATTGTGAGTTCACTTTGTGTCATGTTCACACATTACTTCTTTCGCTTTAACACTAGTTTTCTTCCATAATAATAATAATAATAATAATAATAATAATAATAATAATAATAATAATAATAATGGCTACTTATATAGCGCTTATCCTTAAATAAGCTCTAAGCGCTTTACAAATCAAGAGAGGGAGTGGAGGGGGTCATAAAAACAAAGAAACAACGGATTCTACAATACACACTCGCGCGCACGCACACACACACACACACACACACACACACACACACACACACACACACACACACACACAGCGGTGCATAATGACAAAGAACTGAGCTACATTGGGGTATCGAACAGGTGGGTCTTAAGGGCAGATTAATAGGCAGTGAATGAGGAAGAATGTCTAATGTCTATAGGTAGAGAGTTCCAGACAACAGGTCCAACGTGCGCAAAACAACGGTCACCCCTGGTTTTGTATTTGAAGAGCGGGACTCTGAGAAGGCGCGTGTCACTACTTGAACAAAGGAAGCCGGAGGGAGTGTATACTGGTTGAAGAAGATCATCGAGATAGGCAGGGGTAGAGTAGTTATTAGCTTTGTAGCACAGACAGGCGATTTTGTACGAGACTCGTTGTTTGACTTGCAGCCAATGTAGTTGTCTCAGAATAGGAGTGATGGGCTGATGCTGTGAGGCGAGGACGATGAGACGTGCAGCACAATTCTAAACTCGCTGCAATTTCTGAATGAGAAACTGAGGGAGGCCAGCTAATCAATGCGGGTCAAGCGTAAGTAGATGACCAGTTTGGGGGTAGCTTCAGTAGTGAGGTAATGACGGATAGAACTGATGCATTTTAATTCCAGAAAAGCAAGTTTGCAGACATGATTTACATGCTCCTTCATTTGAAGATCTGTATCCAAAAAAAAAAACCCGCCAAGATTGCGAACTGAATCAGAAAATGGAATAGGTGCGTCACAAATGCGCATAGTCAGGAGAATTGGGCAGCAGTCGAGAGGCACCGACAAGAAGAGCTTCCGTCTTGCCCTCGTTTAACTGAAGTTTATTTTCACACATCCAGGACTTAACATCTGAGATACAGTTCTGAACATCTGAAATAGCCTGACTGGAGCTGTTTGGAGGTGCAGATTTTCGAAGTTGTGTATCATCCGCACACATGTGATGATCAGTTGAATGCGATGCGATAACCTGAGACATAGGCTGAGTGTACAGCGTAAATAGAATGGGGCCCAGGACGGAGCCCTGGGGGACCCCAAACTGTAGCGCAGCAGCTTCAGAAGGAACGTTCTTGACAGAGACGCTGATCTGACGGGAAGACAGATAAGAGTGAAACCAGGTGAGAGCTTTACCAGAAATACCAAAGTAGTTTTCTAGACGTTGGAGCAAGATGGAGTGGTCAATGGTGTCAAACGCAGCTGATAAGTCTAACAGGGCATTAACGACACAGAGGAGAGCAGTTTCAGTACTACCTGTGCCCGGCACGATAAGCAGGCTGAAGCGGATGGACGAGATTGTTTGACTGTAGGTATTTAGTGAGCTGTGTCAGAACGACTCTCTCCAGAACTTTGGACAGAAAGGGTAGGTTTGAAACAGGGCGATAGTTTTTTCGCTGGTTGGGGTCAAGATTCGACTTTTTCAGGAGTGGTTTGACAACGGCTGATTTGAATTCTGACGGAAAGACGCCTGACTCAAGGGACTGATTTATGATTTTGGTGGGCAGAAGAATTCCAATGTTTTCAAAAACCAGTGAAGTTGGCATGGGGTCAAGCTCACACGTTTTAGGCGGGCATTTCTTAAGAATGTCAAAAACAGCCTGTTCAGAGACGGGAGTGAACTCGACAAAGGGGTGATCAATATGGGGAGGGTGGGTGTCAATATGGGCGCACAGCACAGCATCAAGGCTGTCTCGAATGGACGTCACCCTGTCGGTGAAAAAGTACAAAAGGCGTTGGTTAAGTGAGCAGCTGGGATGTTGGTGGGAAGGGGAGAGTCACGAGATCTACCAAGCAAGCTATCAGCAAGGGCAAACAATTTTTTACAAGTGTCACTTTCAAGCATCTTGGAGCAGTAAAAATCAGTTTTCACTTTCAACACAGTCTGATTGACATCAAGTTTTTTCATGTCATGAATCTGTTTATGCCCAGTGAGTCCGGATTTACGCCAGGCACGCTCAGCACGTCGACGTTCTTGCTTGGCAATAGTCACTTCCGGAGTAAACCACGGGTCGGACTTAACGGTGCGGATCTGACGCATGGTGGCAGGGGCATAGGTGTCTACGAGGCGGCGAAGTTCACTATTGTAGGTGATGGTGTCAATGTCTGGATGGTCGGTCAGCATCTGTGTAATGTCAGTCTGTAATGCATTACGATCAATGCCGCGAATATTGCGGCGGACAATCGTGGCTGGAGGACACACAGGCTTTGCAATGTTCAGCTCACACACAACTGTGAAATGATCAGATGTGAGGTCCAAGGACACAGACGCAGAGTGTAATAGTCCGTCAGTCTCACGATGGAGGAACCATCATTAGTGTTTAGTCATATAATTATTTTACTGCTGGCATGGTTTGATTGATTGTACATTGCTTAGCGTCCCGACAGCAACAAGGCTTTCTCAGGACGTGCCTGCACTGCTTGTGAAAAAAAACAACTAAACAGAACATTGAATGTATGTCGCCAGCCGGTCAAATACGTTAAATAAACCTAACACATGGGGCCTAAATAAAGCTAAGACCATTTAGCAACACACATCCAATATCAAGAGCTACAGGCAGTGCAGACAGTAGGGAGAGTTTAAAAAAGGAAAATACAGGTGAATGGACCAAGGGTAGACAGAAACACATGCCCCAGAATAGAAAGGAAACCCACCCTGTGGGGCTGACTAGGGTGACCCTGGAAACTAAAAAGTACCTAACCCCACCCAAGTCCCCCAGGGCAGACCCGGGTGGGGGTACTGCTGGCATGGCATCTGATTTAATTTTGTATTCTATTTTTGCTATGTTATTTTTAGTACTTTGCATTCAATTTGATGTGGTCTGACCTGTTAGGGAGGCACCGGTCGGAGTGAGTACCCGTTTGTTAGTCATTTGCGTGTTCGCCTTACCAGGTCTGACTGCATAGCGGACTTGCGTATTGGTGCTCTGCTTTATTCTTTGACTTTTGCTTTGCATGACTTTGTAGTTTGTATTGTGACTTATTGTTTATTTTATTTGCCGTCAGGTATTTTATTACACATTCTACTCATATTATGTTACACGACCATCACTTTGATATTATCAGAGAGTTTAAAATCAAAGTGTTGTACGTTCACTGCATGATGATATATGCCTTAGTTTAGTTATGTGCCTTGTTTATTGTATTCTTGGCACCATTACTGATTACCTGTTTGTTTATTCTACAGGTACTGCTTTTTGTTTCTGGTTTTGTTTCAGGTAGAAATAAAAGTTTAGCCGAACATGAAAACGTCTCAGAGTCACTATGTCCAACCAAAGAAATATTACCATCTGCATCAAACAACGCTCTCACCCCATCACATACGCTTTACACAATAACCTACCCCTAGCTGTTTGATGCGTAGATCCATGTCCTCCCACAGCATTTTCACCAGGCAGTTACGCAGGAAGCGGCCATCTTTTCCCAGCACAGCCAGGCGAACCATGCACAGCCTGCACATACACAACAAACAATGACCCCTTTACTACGGCAACACAACAAACAATGACCCCTTTACTACGGCAACACAACAATGACCCCTTTACTACGGCAACACAGCAAACAATGACCCTTTACTACGGCAACACAATGACCCCTTTACTACGGCAACACAACAAACAATGACCCCTTTACTACGGCAACACAACAAACAATGACCCCTTTACTACGGCAACACAGCAAACAATGACCCTTTACTACGGCAACACAACAAACAATGACCCCTATACTACGGCAACACAACAATGACCCCTTTACTACGGCAACACAACAATGACCCCTTTACTACGGCAACACAACAATGACCCCTTTACTACGGCAACACAACAATAACCCCTTTACTACGGCAACACAACAAACAATGACCCCTTTACTACGGCAACACAAACAATGACCCCTTTACTACGGCAACACAACAAACAATGACCCCTTTACTACGGCAACACAACAAACAATGACCCCTTTACTACGGCAACACAACAATGACCCCTTTACTACGGCAACACAACAAACAATGACCCCTTTACTACGGCAACACAACAATGACCCCTTTACTACGGCAACACAACAATGACGCCTTTACTACGGCAACACAACAATGACTCCTTTACTATGGCAACACAACAAACAATGACCCCTTTACTACAGCAACACAACTAACAATGACCCCTTTACTACAGCAACACAACAATGACCCCTTTACTACGGCAACACAACAAACAATCAACAATGACCCCTTTACTACGGCAACACAACAATGACCCCTTTACTACGGCAACACAACAATGACCCCTTTACTACGGCAACACAACAATGACCCCTTTACTATGGCAACACAATGACCCCTTTACTACGGCAACACAACAAGCAATGACCCCTTTACTACGGCAACACAAACAATGACCCCTTTACTATGGCAACACAACAAACAATGACCCCTTTACTACGGCAACATGATTGATTGATTGATTGTACATTGCTTAACGTCCCGACAGCAACAAGGCTTTCTCAGGACGTGCCTGAACTGCGTGTGAAAAAAAAAAACTAAACAGAAAATTGAATGTATGTCGCCAGCCGGTCCAATACGTTAAATAAACCTACAACATGGAGCCTAAATAAAGCTAAGACCATTTAGCAACACACATCCAACATCAAGAGCTACAGGCAGTGCAGACAGTAGGGAGTTTTAAAAAGGCAAATACAGGTGAATGGACAAAGGGTTGACAGAAACACATGCCCCAGAATAGAGAGAAAAACCCACCCTGTGGGGCTGACCAGGGTGACCATAGGAACTAAAAAATACCTAACCCCACCCAAGTCCCCCAGGGCAGACCCGGGTGGGGCACTACGGCAACACAATGACCCCTTTACTACGGCAACACAACAATGACCGCTTTACTACGGCAACACAACAAACAATGACCCCTTTACTACGGCAACACAACAAACAATGACCCCTTTACTACGGCAACACAACAATGACCCCTTTACTACAGCAACACAACAATGACCCCTTTACTACGGCAACACAACAAACAATGACCCCTTTACTACGGCAACACAACAATGACCCCTTTACTACGGCAACACAACAATGACCCCTTTACTACGGCAACACAACAATGACCCCTTTACTACAGCAACACAACAATGACCCCTTTACTACGGCAACACAATGACCCCTTTACTACGGCAACACAACAAACAATGACCCCTTTACTACGGCAACACAACAATGACCCCTTTACTATGGCAACACAACAATGACCCCTTTACTACGGCAACACAACAAACAATGACCCCTTTACTACGGCAACACAACAAACAATGACCCCTTTACTACGGCAACACAACAATGACCCCTTTACTACGGCAACACAACAATGACCCCTTTAATACGGCAACACAACAAACAATGACACCTTTACTACGGCAACACAACAATGACCCCTTTACTACAGCAACACAACAATGACCACTTTACTACGGCAACACAACAAACAATGACACCTTTACTACGGCAACACAACAATGACCCCTTTACTACGGCAACACAACAATGACCCCTTTACTACGGCAACACAACAAACAATGACCGCTTTACTACGGCAACACAACAAACAAGATGACCCCTTTAGTACGGCAACACAACAATGACCCTTTTACTACGGCAACACAACAAACAATGACCCCTTTACTACGGCAACACAACAAACAATGACCCCTTTACTACGGCAACACAACAATGACCCCTTTACTACGGCAACACAAACAATGACCCCTTTACTACGGCAACACAACAAACAATGACCCCTTTACTACGGCAACACAACAAACAATGACCCCTTTACTACAGCAACACAACAAACAGCACCCAAATGCAAGAGGCACAGATCCGCATCAGCCCCCAAATCTGCAAGGGCTCATGGGGATCTATGCCTCTAGCTGGCCTCGTTGTTAAACCTAAGCCTCGGGTGGACGAGGCTATCGAGCAGCAAGTCTGCCACGCTTTCTGAGACATAATCTCCTATCTCTGGCAGCAAAAGAGTTAACACACTTGTGAATGCAGCCACTGGCACTGTAAACTGTACTGACGGCTGCGCACACAAGAGGCTTAACACTTTTAGCCCGAAGGTCCCATTTCTCAAATTTTGAAAGTGTTGCCTAATGATACTGTACCAGTTGCAGGAGATGGATGGTGCGTGATCATTCAAGGGTAGTGCCAGATTAGCTTGGCGCCTCAAGGAGCCAAGCTAATCTGGCACTACCCTTGAATTATCATGCTCCTTCCATCTTCTGGTGTAGTGACTCGGAGCTAAATGGGTTACAGGTTTGTGTCCCAAGATGAACCTTTAGGCGCAGACGCAGAGCTTGCAACACCGATAGCTAGGATTCAAATGACGCACCCAGACTGTGTGGGCCTTATTATACAGCGGCCGACGCTTCAACAATGCTATTGCTAATTATGAACCTACACGAACAGTGCCAATTAGGTTGTAAACGGTACTTTACTTTAAAGCCTGTTAACATTACGTTTACCATGTAACAGCGGATTACATGCATATCGCTTCCCTGGTGCCTATTTTATGATACACAAAGGGCTTTAAGATGTGAAACTCGCGCATGCTGCAGCGGTCTTTGTGAAGACTGCCTGTACTGTTTGTGGGAGTACACCCCAGAGAGGCCCACTGGGGGGTACACCACATATAGACTTCTATTTATCTTTTATTCCTTCTGCTGTTGCCGTGTTGAATGCGGCTACGAAATGAAACTGTGTGGGTGTCTGCGCATGCGTGTGTATGTGTGTGCACGAGTGGTAGGGTTGTTTGTACATCATCAGTATTTTTTATAACTTCTCAGTACAGGGTGCTTGATAATTGATCAACTTGATTGCGTTTTATTTAGTGCCAATACTACCTTAGGACTTAATAAATTATGTGCAATACGTTTTTTTCTCCAGCGTTAAACACAGGTTTTCGTTTTTAAAATTAAGGTGCCAAGTTTATTCTATTTTAATTTACCGATTACAGATATACCGAATTTGAATAGTGCGTGCTCCACGTGTGTCTGTGTTAGAGTTATTAATATTAGTTATTAATATTTATAATTTAACATTACTTACTTACTTACGCCTGTCACCCCTACCCGGGTATAGGCCGTCGACGAGAGACCTCCAGCAACTCCTGTCCTGTGCTTCTCCTTCGATTCTACTCCAGGTGGTTCCCAGTCTCTTGATGTCTGCTTGGAGGTCTCGACGCCAGGAGTTTCTCGGCCTACCTCTTTTCCTCTTTCCCTGGGGGTTCCATGACAATGCCTGCCTAGTTATACTGGAAGCTGGCTTTCTCAGACTGTGACCGATCCATCCCCATCTTCTTCGCCCAATTTCATTCTCTGCTGTTATCTGCTCTGTTCTCTCCCAGAGTCTGATGTTGCTGATCTTCTCTGGCCAGTGGATTTTCAAAATTCTTCTAAGGCAACTGTTCATGAAGGTCTGTACTCTGTTGACTGTGGTTTTTGTCAATCTCCATGTCTCAGCTCCATATAGGAGAACTGCTTTTACATTGGAGTTGAAAATCCGGACTTTGGTGTGTTGTGACAGCTCTCTGGAACTCCACACTTTTTTCAACTGGAGAAAGACTGCTCTGGCTTTACCGATTCGTGCTCTGACATCTGTATCAGTGCCGCCTTTTTTGTCTATGATGCTCCCGAGATAGGTGAAGGACTCCACCTCCTCCAACGGGGTGCCAGCAAGCAAGACTGGTTCTTCCCTGGTTGCGTTCAGCCTCATTGTCTTTGTTTTCTGTTTGTGAATGGTGAGGCCCACTTGGGACGAGATGTCAGCAAGCCTCGTGGTCTTGTCCTGCATTTGTTGATGAGTGTGGGACAGTAATGCCAAGTCGTCCGCAAAATCGAGGTCGTCAAGCTGTGTCCACAGTGTCCACTGTATTCCACTTCGTCTGTGCTCTGTGGTCATCTTCATGACCCAGTCTATGGCCAGTAGGAAGAGGAACGGAGACAGCAGACACCCCTGCCTGACACCAGTTCTGACCTGGAGCTCTCTGGTGAACTGCCCTTCGTGGATCACGCGACATGTCATGCCATCATAGCTGCTCTTGATCAGGCGGATGAGCTTTGTGGGTACACCGTAGTGTCGTAGGAGTTTCCACAGAGTCTCTCGGTCCACGCTGTCAAATGCTTTCTCATAATCCACAAAGTTGACGTACAGCGGGGAGCTCCACTCCAGAGACTGTTCCACGATGATGCGGAGAGTGGCGATCTGGTCTGTACATGATCGATTCTTCCTGAATCCTGCTTGCTGGTCTCTCAGCTGGGGGTCAACGGAGCTCTTCATTCTCTCTAGGATGATCCTGTTAAAGACCTTTCCTGGTACTGACAGCAAGGTGATTCCTCTGTAGTTGGAACACTTGCTGAGGTCGCCTTTCTTGGGAAGCTTGATTAGGTACCCCTCCTTCCAGTCAGCTGGCATCACCTCCTCTTCCCAGATCTTTCCAAACAGTGGGTACAGCATCTCAACTGTTGTCTCTAGGTCTGCTTTCAGAGACTCCGCTGGGATGCCATCTGGCCCTGCTGCTTTGCCATTCTTCAAAAATGCCACTGCTTTTCTAATCTCTTCCCGGCTGGGTCTGTCACAGCTGATGGGTAGGTCGGTCTCTGCCGGCTGGATGTCGGGGGGGGGGTCGGGTGGGCTAGGTCTGTTCAGTAACTCTTCAAAATACTCGGCCCATCTGTCGAGTTGGTCTGCTCTGTCTGCAATAGGCTTGCCTTCTTTGTCTTTTACTGGTCTTTCTGTATGGCCATACTTACCCGACAATCTTCTGGTAATGTCGTAGAGCTGTTTCATGTTGCCGCTGCCTGCTGCCTTTTCTGCCTCTGCTGCCAGGCTGTCTGTGTAGGCCCTCTTGTCTGCCCTGATACTCCTCTTCACCTCGCGGTTGGCTTCCGAGTATTCCCCCTGTGCCCTTACTTTGGCTGCTCTCGTACGACTGTTGTTGACCGCTGCTTTCTTCTGCTTCCTCGCTTCTATCTTCTTCAAGGTCTGTGCCGACAGCCAGTCCTTGTGGTGGTGTTTCCTGAACCCTACAGTGTCTTTGCAGGTTGAGTTCAGCGCCTCTCTAACAGCCTTCCACTGCTGCTCTGTGGTGACCGCCTCCTCTTCATTTACTAGCTCCTGTAGCGCTTGAAACCGGTTGGACAGCACCAGTTTGAACTCTTCTCTAACTCCAGTTTCTCTCAGGAGGCCTACATTATAGCGCTGTCTTCTTGTTGTCTCTGTGCGGCTTTTCTTTAGCTTGAGCTTCATTCTTAAGGTAAGCAGATGGTGGTCTGAGGCGACATCTGCTCCCCTCCTCACTCGAACATCTTGAAGGGATCTTCTAAATTTCTTGCTAATGCAGATATGGTCTATTTGGTTCTCTGTTGTATGGTCAGGTGAGACCCAAGTTGCTTTGTGTATTCTTCTGTGTGGGAAGATGCTGCCTCCAATGACAAGTCGGTTTAGAGCACAAAAGTCTACAAACCTCTCCCCGTTCTCACTCATCTCCGAGCCTAGTCCCTGTCTCCCCATCACCTCTTCGTATCCGGTGTTGTCCTCCCCTATTTTGGCATTAAAATCGCCCATGACGATGGTGATGTCTCGCTCCGCACATTTGTCCACGGCACTCTGGAGTCGGTCGTAGAACTCTTGTTTCTCTTCCTCGTCACTGTCATTGGTGGGCGCATAACACTGGATGACGTTCAGCTTGAGCTTTTTCTTGGTTCTAAAGGCTGCTGTTATAATTCTTGGCCCAAGAGGTTCCCAGCCCATCAGCGCTCTCTGTGCCACTGGTGACAGCATGAGTGCTACTCCTTCTGTATGGGGGGCATTCTCCTCTTCATGACCTGAATACAGAACCATCTCCCCACTTAACAGCCTTTTCTGGCCAGACTGCGTCCATCTGGCTTCACTGATGCCTAGCAGGGAAAGGTTGTACTTTTGCATTTCCGCTGCTATCTGGGCGGCCTTGCCGCTCTGGTACATGGTCTTGACGTTCCATGTGCCCATGGTTGTATCCCTGGATAGAGAGAGGCGGCTCGGTCCTGTGGCTTCCGAAGACTTCCGGCTTTCACCACAGGACGTCATAAGTCTTCTAGTAGAAGAACCTTCCTCCTCCAGGAAAGGAATTACTGTTAGTCTTTTCGTCGGCGTTTTTGTAGCTATTTCCTTTTTTGCAGGGTGGGGAAGCTACCCCCACGCCCAACCCCCTTACTAGGAGGACCAGGGGTTTTCTGTCGGGGTCACCTTCCCTTAGACCATGTTGGTTCACGGCACCTTATTTCATTCGGTGCACCCCTCTCACGAGGGACCCCCTATCCACCACCCAGGGGACGCGCCTCAATGCCGTATGGTCCCAGCGCGAGGATATAATTTAACATGCGTGATGCAAATTAATAATTAAGTTTTATGCGCTTTTTACTTGTACCCACATTGTTATGTCTTATAATAATTAAGTCTTTTAGAAACAACAGAGCGCATGGATCCTAAAGACAATTTTCTGTTTTATATATTTTAAAAGAGACAATAAAGT
Organism: Semisulcospira habei; assembly: GCA_036245525.1. Lineage (NCBI taxonomy): Eukaryota > Metazoa > Mollusca > Gastropoda > Semisulcospiridae > Semisulcospira > Semisulcospira habei. Next base: position 120,487,173 of record BTPG01000006.1, read on the forward strand.
TTTCTTGAAAGTGTACTTGTAGCATACTCCCCCAGTGGGTCTACAGTACTAAAAATAATAATAATAATACGAGTCATTATAAAGGTACAGCGCTTTACCCAATTCAGCCTTTGAGTCGCCTTGAAGCCTTTCAAACAGAACCCAACACACACCCTCATGTGAAACTCACACATTCACTCACACACTGAACACAAACACAGTACAAGACCAACACATGACATTTACATGGTGCTAAGGATCAGCTCAGTTACTGAAGTTTCGTAAATTTTGATCGCTTGTATCTGAAACTTAGAAAGTGGCCCGAAACCAAGACTGGAATTAATATCTAGTACTACCGTGTTCCTCCTTCCGCAGAGACCCGTGCGCATGTACGCATTTGATGCTATTGATTTCTTGTTTTTGCAGGGAAACCGTTTATGCATGTGTGTTCCTTTTTTCTGCAGGCACCAATGAACATCCATGCCTCCTTCGGCGGGGACCCGGGTGCATCTATGCCTATTGTTTCTGCAAGGACCCTGATGCATGTGTGTTTCTCGTTTCTTTTTCTTCAGGGACACGCTAACATCTATGCCCCTTTCCGCAGGTACCCATGTACATCTATGCCTCCGGTTTCTGCAGGGACCTTTGAGCATGTGGTTTTCTTTTTTTCTGCAGGGACACATGAGACGTTAGGACCTTTCCCTCAGGGCCACATTTTCATCTATGTTTTTTACGTCTCCACATATGCATTGATGTTTATTGTTTCTGCAGAGACACATGTACAGGGCCCGGGATGGACGGAACCAGCCCTGGCCGCGCGGTGCCGACGGCCCCTGCTGCGTGTGGCGGTAACCAACCAAATCTCGCCAACGTCCCAGACTGGCCCGCGCCACGGGTATAAAGTGGCAACCTGCTGCGAACGAGACGAGTCCGAAATAGCTCAGGCAATTAAACGTCGGAGCAGGAGAGCGAAGGGAATCGCCGGGTCGTGGGTTCGAATCCCGTCCCGGCCCCGGTAGCAGGGGGAAAAACGGATTTGTTCATTAGCATGTCCGTTGAAAGGTCCTGGTAAATCAAAGTGGCACAGTTGGAGTGCGCCTGAGTTGATCAGTGTTCAGGTCGTACTCCATAGGCAATAGATTTCCCTGTCCCCCATAACCCGCCTGTCAGGGCCGTCCATGACCACCTCGGTGCTGTGGACGTTAAACCCGAACTAACCAAGCGAACGAGAAACATTTTAGCGCACAACTAACGCGCTAGGCAAACAAGCCGACCTAAGAAACAACACGTAAAAGAAATAACGCACGACGCGCTGGAGCTCGTACTCCGAAAACACTAAGGAAAAAAAAATCCCAGGCCATAATCCGGAACATCGGAAAAAGCCAAAAAGTCTGTCAAGACGCAATCAACAAATACCAGCAACAATGGTCACTGTTGACTCACAGTCACACGGGACCGCGAGGCCGGTAAAAAGTGGAAAAACTGCCACGCGCGAGAACCAGTCTAACGCCCAGCGTCACAGTGACCGCTGCACCATTGCAAACAAGCCAACACGCAATGAAACAAATTAAACACGACAACAAAAACGAGGGAGGAAACAGCAGGGTTAAACAAGACCTATTGCTTAAACCATCAAATGCTTAAAGCACCCCAAACGACTCTAAATAAACAGGAAAGAGTGATCTAACAAAATCTAAATCCACAGAACGGTCACCGCACAACAAAAGAAAGGTTTGGTGTTTATCACCAATGTGACGAGAACAGTACCTGGCTTGTTGCAAGCAAAAAATTTTCGAATAACACAAGGGAATGGAGTGACAAAACCAAATCTAGACCTGTGTCATAAAACTTTGTGTATACGGCCAAGCCAGAATAAGCAGGCTACCGAACGCGTTGTTGGTGTGCGATGTTTGGCACCATTTATTCACACATGACAGTTCTACCAAAGCTTGATCTTTGATTACGCCTCTTGATTCATAGTTTTGTGGGGTGTGACCTCCACTGGAGTGTCTCCGATGGTAGAGAGCCTCAGTAGCCCGCTGGAGTGTGCCCGGGTACGGCACTCCACCAGCAAGTCACCAGACCTGAGGCGCTGGGCGTCAGGCCTGCCAAATCGACTCCCAAGGGTCTCTCCCACCAGAAATGGATGTAGCTTGCAAACAGGTTGGTCTTTCACCTTGCTATGGACAATGAGGAAGCGAGGCCATACGGTCGATGTCTGAGGCGTCGCCTCCTCACAGTCCGAGTCACTGTCATGTTCAATGTCGGTGGCTATGTGCCGCTTCTGTGCAAATTTTGGTTTTTATGTTTTTTCCATTTTATAATATTAGAGATTGTAATGCACGCAGACTTGCCCACAGTCGTACGCACAGACTCTCACGCAACAGACGCATACACCGCCACTGACTCAGACGGGCGGATTTATGCGGTAAAACTCAACACACGGGCTCCCTTTCTAAAGTGACTTTTATACCAGATAAATATACGAAAAAAAAAAAAAACCGCTCACAACTATCAAGCTATATACACCACTCCTTTCCCCACACCCAGCATCCACATCACATACACATCACACACTATTTCGGCCAGGCTAGGCTTTAGTTTCACACTGTCTCCAACCTGTTTGATGTTATTGCCTGGTTACGTTGGTCCTTCTCACGTCTAGGCGTGAAAGTCCTTTGTTGTACGCTTCTTCCTGCCGTCCTGTCTCTTTGGCACGGACGTCCTCGTATTCGTACTGTAGCGCAGTTCTCGCTTTGACTCGGGTGTCTCGGTCCCGGTCAGACTCACTCTGAGTGAAGAGCTGGAGGAGTGATGACCTCACGTTAGGTCTGGTGACTCGACGTCTCGGGGTCCGTCGCTCCCTCTTTACAAGCACTCTGAATACGACAACAAAAGTCCCAACGTAACACTTGCTAAACACACAACATATTGGATCAATGAGAAACGTCACGTAACCTGGCTGATACAAATAACTCACACGTTCATTCACACACACACACACACACACACACACACACACACACACACACACACACACACACACACACACACACACACACACACACACACACGTGCTTCATAAACTGTCTACTTCCGTAACACCCCCATATCTCTGCCACTATCTTGAAACAGACTACAGCCTAACACTCTTGCTATACACTACTCTATACACTGGAAAAGACTATGCTTAACCAACCACGTACTATCTTCATAGCGGCTTAGACATACACACCTCACATTCCTTTAGTTATCTATCTCGGTGAACAACTGTATACAAAAACACCGGTTACTTCACTGAATTCTAAACCAACATAACTAAACCAAACTGGTCAACACTATACAAACAAATTACTCTTAGCAACGCATACTGTCTTTAACTAAGCAACTATCAATACTACATATATAGAAACATACCTGAAATCTAGGCTTCAGAGTCTTGGAATACGGGCTAGGTATCTCAAACACATCCGTCCAAGCTGACGATAAGCCCCGTACTAACCAAACTAGACCTCTGACAGACACAGATTTTGCCTAAAACTCACTAAACAGAACTCGGCAAAACTCCGTGCTAACCACGTCTTACAAATTTCACGTAGAGCCTCATGCCACCCGGACTATCGGCACAAACAAACCGTTAACAAAAACCGTACCGTACTAACCGTAATGTATGAGCACTATGCACGAGCATAGAGCTTCATCACAATTCCCCCTTCCTCAGGAAAAAAAAAAGAAACGACCGAGTTTCTTTTTAAGACCACTCGACGTACACTATCACCAACCAAGATTAACTTTGACTATCTAGAATACAAGAAAAAAAAATATTACAGCCTCAACGCATGCCCCTGAACCTCAAAATTCAACACACACTCTCTGATCGCACAGCGAACGCGACAAGAGGTCAGCAAACGTGTTCTGTGTACCGGGAAGCCCTTCAATTTCGAATTGAAACTCCTGCAGCGTCAGCGACCACCGCATCAACCTCGCGTTTTGGAAACGGCCGGAAATAAGGCATGCCAGAGGTCGATGATCCGTCTGCAGGCAAAACACACTACCCCACAAATACCTCTGGAGTTTCGAAATAACCCACACAATAGCCAGGCACTCCAGTTTAATCGTGCTCTAGCGCGTCTCTCTATCTAAGAGTTTTCGACTCACGTAGCAAACGGGGTGGCTAGTGTCTCCTCTGTCCTGCAACAAGACACCCCCCGTCCCCGTAGAGCTAGCGTCAGTCTGAACCAGGAAAGGCAGCCGCAGGTCTGGCAAAATGAGTACCGGCCTGCAAGAAAGGATCACCTGGATCCGGTGTAAAGCGGTCGCGCACTCCGGCGTCCAAACCAGTTTACGCTTAGCGTCGCCCGCGACGAGGTCGTTAATCGCCGAGGTTAGCGTAGCGAAATCCGGCACATACCGACGGTAGTACCCGATCAGTCCCAACAGGGACCGCACCTGCCGCTTCGTAGTTGGTACCGGCATCTCAAGGATCTTCCTAACCTTATCATCGATCGGCTGAAGTACTCCACGACCCACTTGGTGGCCGAGAAACTCCACCACACGGAAACCAGCGTTGATCTTAGTCGGCCTCGCTGTCAATCCCGCTTCCTGCAGTCGAGACATCACGGACGCAACGTCCCGTACGTGCTGATCCCATGGCCTGCTCGTAACCAGGATGTCATCAAAAAAATTGATGGCGGACTCGCTCAGCAACCACCGCATCATTCGAGCGAACGTAGCTGGCGCCGAAACGAGTCCGAAAGGCATCCTGACCCACTGATACAACCCGACGGGTGTCTGGAACGCGGTTTTCGGCCGGTCCTCCTCTCTAACCAAGATCTGCCAGTAACACGACACTTACACATGACGTCAATGTGTAGCCCTTCCAAAGCCCGTCACAGTAATATAGGATTATGGGTATCTGCGGTGGATGGGTACTCCGCTATCAGCCTTTCCCGTACACCGCTATATTTTGGTATTTTTCTAGTCTCTAAACTCAGTATGCAGGGGTAATACAGAACTTTATAAAAACAGTACTCAGTGGTATTCACGAACCAGAGAATTCAGTAATGAAAGGATTAAAGAGATTAACTATGACATCTGAAGTGTAGAGCCTTGGCACTTTTATGTGTTAAGCTGATCAGACAATACTCTTAACATTCACCTGTATTTTCCTTTGTTAAACTCTCCCTACTGTCTGCGCTGCCTCTAGCTCTTGATATTGGATGTGTGTTGCTAAACAGTCTTAGCTTTATTTAGCGTATTAGACCGGCTGGCCACACACATTCAATATTCTGTTAAGTTTTTTCACAAGCAGCGCAGGCATGTCCTGAGAAAGTCTTCTTGCTGTCAGAACGTTAAGCAATGTACAACCAATCATTCACGGCCAACCGCATCCGGACACAGCTGGCCGCGAATGAGTTAAGCTATCACAGCTGATCCCCTGTTTTCTTGGAATCAAGATTGAAAGCCGAAACTTTAATACATTGACATATTATATCAAAATACGCACACATACACGTTACATTTTACAACAAAAATGCATAAACATACAGAAGAACCTTTCTTGGCAATCGCCATTTTTGCTAGAAGAAAGTGGCCTTAAAAATCTCATGTTCTGTCAAGAGGGGTCTTGAAGGGCAAACAGGGTCGCGTGGGCTGCAGCCACCTAAATGTTGGTCTGTAAAGACAGGTGATCTGCTGTAAGGATGGTCGCTCAAAACAGTTTCTGCTGTAGACTATAAAGTCTATACATGCAAATATTTCTCTCACACTCAACACACGCACCAACACATGAGCAGAATTTGGAAAACTATCTATGATAAATGTATAACAAATTTTAATTTGTGTCACCATAAAGTGCGGATTCCTAGTAACTGTTCAAAAAACAAAAAAGCTTATTTAACCTGGTATATTATACAATCTGACTTCCATTCCAAATTCTGTATACTGACTAAAGTTTCAGTTTAGTGCTGAAAAAGTAAGGCAAGAGCAGAGGCTTCTCAGTGCAAGATACCAACATACAAAAGAAAAACCACAACCTCATTTACTCTCTTAGCACCCAGCTGCTTAGCAAATATTCATAAAATATAGTTATAAGGATTTAACACCAAGCAGGTGACAGAAGTCCATTATCACACTACTTGCTTGTTTACACGCAGGTCTCAGGTACTGAATGACCATCCTTGATTTGGACCATAACAATTTATCTATTTGTCCTATGAAAGTTCACAACTCCTCTACATCTGCACCTGGAGCAAAGCTCCTGACAAGAGGTCCAGGGAGGTTTGTCAACAGAATCGCATCTGTCCAAACTGGTTGATGCTACCAGTGCACTTCAGGGGAATGGGCATCTGAAAGAATCGGTTGGCTTTTGCCCTACGGATAGCCCTCTCCACATGAACACGCAGCCTAGATATGGATGTACTCAGGTCAACTTGTTCTGTGGTAAACTGACCACTGCTGTTAAACCTGAATCGGGTGATGTTTAGCCTCACTTTCTACTGCATCAACAGTTCCCCCACGACAAATCCTTTGTCAGCCATCACACTGTCCCCCTCCTCTAGCAAATCCAGGATGCCACTGTCCTTCACAAACATCAGAACTATTCCCCGTCATCAGACGTGACACAAAAGTCACTGGTCCATGAGGTGCAATCCCTACCAGTCCTTTCAGAGTACATGTTGACTTGTAGTTGGAATACATCTGAGAGTTCAGTTTCAGAGCAGAAGGTGACTGCACTTCCATTTCAACGCAGTCTAGAATGACTCGAGTGGATGGGTATTCCTCCTCAAAGCACTGTGGCCTGTAAGGATCCACTGCTTCACGTGATGGCCAGATGCTAATGCCAGCAAGCACAAAATACAGGAAGTTCGCCCATGCAATGAACTAGCAGCTCACCGTTGCGGTAAAAACATTGAAACGAACGCCTATGTCCACTTCTGTCAAACCTTGTCTAATTTTTACTAGAAACATATACAGTTCATCAGTCAGTGGCATGACCCTTGTTCTGTTCGTCACTGCTAGATCCTCTGTAACATATTTATAATATGGCTGCCTCATACTTGCTGCACTTTTTTCAATGTAGTCAAAGAGTACTTTGAAAGTTGTGTATCCTGGGAGTCCAGTGTAATGATCAAATAGGTAGTCATCACTGGAAAGACTGACCCCAAACCGTTCCAGCTGTAGTCGCGTCACCTGGGCCTGTGCTGCAAGAAGCTGCTGCTGTAGCTCCGCTATGCGGTCATTTAGGAAGCTCACATCTTTCTCCGCAGGAAGCACGCAAAGATCAGCTGGGCTGGTAGTGGTTGAACATTTATCCTGTGGTGCAGCTGCTACTGGGTGAGTGCTGTGGTCTTCAAGCACATCACTGCTGCTGGATCCACTGTTATCCTCTAAATCTGGGTTTGCCTTCAGCTTCCTGGAAAAAAGGGTGCATAATAATAAATATACAGCGCAAAATACCTGCAGTGCAGGCTTTTAAGCCCTGTACAGTCTGAGACAAAATGACCAAACTGGACAGAACTCATCAGAAGGCGGCAACAAAATGTACACATGACAAAATACAGATTCAAAATTGACAGCACCTGAACACATCCAATCCTCGAAAAACCAGCCATCGAGACCATATGAATGGGCAGGGGGTCTTCATACTGTTACAGTGAGACAGTTAAGAGACTGGAATTTGGCGAAACAGAGTGGCATGACTGAAAAAGATGTGTTTTTGAGCTGATGTAACTGAGAAAGTGCTGCATACCCCCAACCCTCTTCTCTCCATGCCAGTTCACATTTGACTCTAAGCAACTTTGCCTGGACTGCAGCTGATGATTGTAAAATTAATTTTTTTTTAAATGTATTTTTTTGAAAAATACTTACCGATGACATTACTAAATTGGAACGTTCGCTTAGCTCTTAAT
>BTPG01000006.1:120501621-120569121 GCA_036245525.1 Semisulcospira habei
ACTGCACGCAAACATGAATCTCAGTGCTCAACCACAGCGCAAAGGCAAACAAGCCGCCCTAAGAAACCAACACGCAATGAAACACATGAGACTCGACAACAAAAACGAGGAAACAAAACCTAAGGTTTAACCCTCAAATGCTAGGAGCATTTCTCTGGCTTATTTATCCAACAATATGTGCCACGAGCACCCCCAACAACGCAATGAATCAAAAACAAGAAAGAGTGACATTAACAAAATAGAAATCCACAGAACGGTCACAACAAAAGAAAGGTTCGGTGTATATCACCATTGTGGTCAGGTGGGTCCGCTGACGAGAACAGTACCTGGCTTGTTACAAGCAAAAATGTGTTCGAAATACGCAAAGGGAATGAGTGACAAAACAAAATCTAGACCTGTGTCATAAAACCTTGTGTATACGTCCAAGCCAGAATAAACAGGCTACCAAAACGCGTTTATTGGTGTGCGATGTTGAGCACCATTTATTCACACACGATTCAGAATCACTCCCCTGTCCATCACCACCATCTCACCCCCCCTCACCCCCCCCCCCCCCTTTTGAACTTAAGTCTTCTGGCAAAAAGCCAAGAAAGTCTTCATCATCTGAATCTGACTCCATAAAGTATTCCTTGATGAATGCTTCTAACTCCTCATCGGCCATCTTTTGTCAAAATGAAGCCGTCAGAACAAAACTCTCGCTTAGACAATTTGAATCGCTTGAACACATTCGAAGGTACCAAGATGGCCGACAGAAAACGGAAGCAAGCCCATATACGATCACCCATAATCCTTTGCAAAGGCTGTCATAGGAACCCTGTGTGTTTACCATAGCCGATTCCGGCAGACCTCGTGGTGGTGACATATGTCGCCATCCGTAAATCAAGCAAGATGGCGACTGGCGACAAATGTCGCCACCAGGGCGCTAATTAATTCCCTTTACTGGCGAGGTATTAAGCTTATTCTTCCTGGTTCGTCCCCTACTGATGAAAGACTGAAGGCCCTTAATATCCTACCACTTAGTAAACAATTGGAACTTAATAGATGCTTACTTGTGCAAACAATTCTAAACGGTGCCGCCCCTCCCTATCTCCGTGAGCTGTTTTCCCACACGAATAGAGAGAACAGCTTACTCAATCTCCCAAAACCGAGAATCGACATCTTCAAATCTAGCATATCATTTTAATAATAATAATAATTACGGTTAATAATTATAACTCGAAGCGCGCACTCACAACTCGCGCACGCATGCGCACGCTTTAGACAACAAATCACGAACCACAAAATAGTGAAATACATTACGACAGTCGGCTTGGGGTGGGGACTGTGGTGATATAGTGCTAGAACTGTTGAAAGAGGTGAGTTTTGAGGGCGGACTGGAAGGAGGAGAGAGAGTGTTTCTGGCGGAGAGAGAGTGGGAGTGTGTTCCAGGTGGATGGACCGTATACCAAGAAGGAGCGGGAGCCAAAAGTGCTGCGTTTGATGCGGGGGATGTGGAGGCGGAGAAGGTAAGAGGCGGAGCGGAGGGAGCGAGGAGGAGTGTATGGATGAAGTAAGTTAGAAAGATAGGCAGGAGAGCAGTTGTTCAGGGATTTGTAGCAGAGAGACAGAATCTTGTACTGGATGCTTTGGGGGATGGGAAGCCAGTGAAGGAGTTTGAGCAGGAGAGTGATGTGGTCGGATTTTTTCTTTCTGAGGACGAGGCGGGCAGCATTGTTCTGGACGCGCTGGAAAGTAAAAGTGGTGGAGTGAGGTAGGCCGGAAAGGAGAGAGTTGCAATAGTTGATGCGAGATAAGATGAGAGAGACAGCAAGTTTGGTTGCAGCTTCGGTAGTGATGTATTTACTGATCTGACTGATGCGACGGAGGTGGAAATAGCATGCCTGGGCCGTGGCGGAGACGAAGCTGGTCATGGAAAGAGAGGAATCAATGATAACGCCAAGGTTTTTGGCCGAGTCAGAGAGTGAGATGGAGGTGCTGTCGAGTTGAAGGTGGAGAGAGGGAGGGAGCTGGGAAAGTTTCTGGCGAGTGCCTACCAGCATGGCTTTCGTTTTGTCGTCGTTCAGTTTAAGCTTGTTTGCTGTCATCCAGTTTTTCACGTCTTCGTAGCAGTTAGCCGTGCGAGTCAGTAGTGACTGCGTGTTGTCGAGTTTGTCTTTGTCTAGTAGTTGTGAGTCGTCAGCGTAGAGGCGGTAGTGTATGTGGGGAGACTGGATGATGTTGGACAGGGGAGAGGTGTAGAGTGTGAAAAGGACCGGCCCCAGGACGGACCCCTGTAGAACTCCGCAGGAGAGCGTGACTGGGTTGGAGGAGACGCTGTCGATGGTGACGGATTGCTGTCTGTCGGAGAGGTAGGAGAGGAACCAGGAGTGAGCAGAGTCAGTGATGCCAAAGGAGTGGTGAAGGCGATGGATTGATTGATTGATTGTACATTGCTCAACGTCCCGACAGCAACAAGACTTTCTCAGGACCTGTCTGCACTGCTTGTGAAAAAAAAAACTAAACAGAATTTTGAATGTATGTCGCCAGCCGGTCCAAAACGTTAAATAAACCTACAACATGGGGCCTAAATAAAGTCAAGACCATTTAGCAACACACATCCAACATCAAGAGCTACAGACAGCGCAGACAGTAGGGAGAGTTTAAAAAGGGAAAATACAGGTGAATGGACCAAGGGTAGACAGAAACATATGCCCCGGAGTAGAAGGGAAACCCACCCTGTGGGGCTGACCAGGGTGACCCTGTGAACTAAAAAGTAGTTAACCCCACCCAAGTTCCCCAGGGCAGACCCGGGTGGGGCATGAAGGCGGTGGAGGAGAATAGAGTGGTCTATAATGTCGAAGGCGGCAGAGAGGTCGAGTAGCGTAAGAAGGGAGATGTTGCCCGAGTCGTTGGAGAGAAGCAGGTCGTTTAAGATATGTAGAAGGGCTGTTTCAGTGCTGTGATGTTTGCGATAGGCAGACTGGAAGGGACTGAGGAGGTTGTTGTCGGTGAGGTGGAGGTTGAGAACAATCTTCTCAAGAAGCTTGGACAGGAAAGAGAGATTGGAGACTGGGCGATAGTTTGGGTCGAGGTTGTGTTTTTTGAGGAGAGGATGGACGATGGCGGACTTGAAGATATCGGGGACGGAGCCGGTCTCTAGAGATGTGTTGATGATGTCGGTAATGAAGGGCAGAAGTTTTGGAAGGCCGTCACGGTAGAGAGAAGCTGGGAGGGGGTCTAGCTCGCAGGTTTTGAGAGGCATGGACTTTATGGTCTTGAGGACTTCATCCTGAGAGACGGGTCGGAAGGACGAGAGTGGGGTGCCGGAAAAGAGGGTGTCGGGAGGGCAAGGCGGAGAAGGCAGAGTGTCGAGTGTGTTGCGCAGAGTTTGGATTTTGTGGAGAAATAGGTGGAAAAAGCGGATGTGTGTTGGGGAGAGGAGAGTCTTTAGAAGTGCCTAGGAGTGTGTTCATGGTAGCGTAGAGGGTTTTGGAAGAAGTTGATTCCAGGATTTTGTTTTGAAGGTGTTTACGTTTGGAGTCGGAGATGATTCTGCAGACTTTGGATCTAGTTGTTTGGAAGATCTGTCTGTGAACGGTGAGGTCGGATGAGCGCCAGCGGAGTTCCGCTTGTCGGCGCTCGCGCTTGGCCTCAGCTATGTCGTCAGTGAGCCAGGGGGAGGGGGGGGGGTCGGTTGGGCATGGAGCAGGTGCCAAGTCATGGAATAACTGGCCCTCTCATTTAAAGTCTATTTCAAAGTTATCTATTCTCAGAGCTCACGTACATAAATATTTGCTGTCGATGTGAATGTTCTATCTTTCTGCTTAGTATGTTGCTCCAGCACAGCAGATTGCTGCAGATAGTGTAATAGTTCGACTGTCTGCATTAACATGTCAGTTCATACCAGTATATATATTGTTTTAATTCTTTTTGTATTTTACTTTTAAATTTTTTTTTATACTGATGGTGTGTGTGTGTGTGTGTGTGGGGGGTGGGGGGTGGGAGTGGTGGGTGTGTCTTTTTACTTATAGATGTTTCTTGCTGTATCGTCTGATGTATTTTTACCTTTATATGTGTAGAGTAGCAGGACAGTTTGGAAGATAGGCATTGCTATGCCTAAATATCCTGAATAAAAACGTGTAATCATCATCATCATAGGGTGGCAAACCCCTGCCTGGCATGTCTCCCCCTCTGTGGATTGAAGGGTATAATAGAGCTCTCGGTGCTATCTAGGATGGCGAATCCCTACGGCTGCTACTAGGCTCAATCGTCCGCGCAGGACGAGGCAGCACTGCACGAGGCACCGGTGGGGGCAGCAGGACCCGTTTTTGCGGTGACACACAACCGATGTCTGAAATTGCATTTCTATGCCTCACATCTAAAGGTATGGCAGCGCCTTTGCGCGCCAGCCTTTCTCTCCTGTAAAAGGCCCAAAGTTGTGACCAACTGTCTTCCTTTCAAGTAGTGTATATCTCGCACGGTCGACTGTAGGAACAGTCTGAACAGGGAAGACAAACATCATGCACGTCACTAGGCCATTGAAATTCACTGTAACATAAGACAGACATAGGCCTTACGAGTGCTCGGAGCCTGAAGGAGGGTCCGAGTTCCCGACCGGTCATATACATACAATTACAAAATTGTGAAATTCGGGAAATGCTGTCGCCTGGTCTAAACGCCAGCTGAGGCAGTAACCGAAGCTTTACCTGTCCAGCTTGAATACAGAATCACAAACCCACACAAGCATAGAATAATCCTTCTTTCTTTTCTTTTATAAACTTTTTCCTACCTGAACCTGTACCAAGAATCACACAAGTCGAGATCCCAAGTAGAGTTCACACAGTGTAAGGTCGGAGCACGAGGTGCACACGACCGTCCGAACTGACCTAGCAAAGTCACTGGAGGGAAAGGGTGAGTGCGCCACCGGATAAGGGAGCACGGGAGACCACTCGGGATTTCCAGGCTATGGCTCCCCAGTGGTTGCCTCCCCTAGTATGAGGGGCACACAGTAAGTTTTTTGGCTAAAATTAAGAACTAAGCGAAGGTTCCAATTAGTAATGTCATCGGTAATGATTTTGAGAAAATAATTGGTATTGGAAGACATTTTAACTGTAAACCACACAGTTTGCTGACATCAACATATTCCTGTATTTATGTGAAGACTGCTCTACTGATTCATGAAATGTGAACTGTCAGTCTGAAACATGTACTTACTTATTGGCACGTTTTAGCGGCGACAGAACTGGACGCTTTACTGGTGGTTTTCGGGTTTGAGTCTGCTTCCAGGTAAACACGCTTGGAACGGCATCAGGTTTTAACTTTCTTTTGAGCGGTGTCCACACATAATTGGTCGGAAGAAAGTGGAGAACACACACAACTGTGTGCTGTGTGATCTGGGGAAGAAAAATTCCATAGTTACAAATACTACCACTCAAAGTTCAATGTTTGAATACAAACAAACAATTTGGTTAGTTTTGGATTCGTAGAAAACATTACAGATGCAAATTGTAAAGTACATCATATTAATGCATTGCAGTTTGCAAGTCTGGATGTTTGTTGTTTCCATCTGTGGCTAGTTGTTTCTTGAAGACCTAAGAAAATAACAACTGGACGGCTCACATACATTTCTAGACTTTACCCTCTGTCAGGAACCCACCATCCGTCAAAGTCATTGTTCAATTCTGTTGTTTTTGAGCAATAAATAGTAATAAGTAAAACTGAGAGTAAACAACGTATTTAAAGACCTACCTTCAAGTCTCGTCCTTCGTCGCGATGAATTTGGGTCAACCACTCTTTCCTCCGTTGAGTTTCGGTTGCTTTAGGAAAAGTATGAAAAGAACGTTTGGGATTTCATTATTCTGTGCCCTATTTGACGTGCACACAGGAACACAGCAATGGCCTGTTTTGATCTGCTCTTCGACTGCTCCTTCTCTGTGGCCATTGTTGATACTATCGGTCTCCCCATATAGCCTCGGTTTTGATGTGTGACCTTCCTCTCATGAATATTCGTTGAGAATCGTCTATGGGGGACTAATAAAGTATTGTTGATTGTATTCTCTGGGCTTGACTTCGCGAACGAAGATTCTATAGGGGTTGTCCACGACGTCTGCAGGCATGCTCGTGACTGCGGAGGCCAATCCGGGACAGGCAGGTTCGACCGCAGTGGCTGCACAGGGAGATCTGGCCAGGGTTCTGAGTTGAGGAATCTCTGTTTTTTTTCTCCTGAGCCCCTTGTCTTTAAGGCTAGCTCTGCGATAGTCCTCAAATTGTTGTATTGTATTACATTTCAGGTAACAGACTGATAACAGTAGTTTGAGGACAGTGCCAGAACAGCTCGGTGCAATGGGGAGGAGGGTTGGGGGGGGGGGGGGCAGGGGTCAGGGGTGGGTGTGTGTGTGTCATAGAGCGTATACAAAGGGAGTGGCGATTCGAGCCTCGCAGCGTGCGGCGTCGCGTGCTCAGCGGTCACCATCTTGAGGGTTCCGACGCCAGCGTTTCTGGCACTAGGCGGCAGAGACAGTTCACGTTTGCATTCACATATAATGACGGGCTGAATCTCATTAACGCATCGAGGCTTGACATGTACAGAAGATAGATCGACCATGATGGTTCAAGGGTAGTGCCAAAATAGTTTAGCACCTAGAGTGATCATGACCACATAATAATTAAACTAATTATTATGAGTGAAGAGTAGTGCCAGAATGCTTACCGCCTACCATGATATTTTAAGGGCTGTGCCAAAATAGCAAGGCATTTAGAGTGATCACGACCATGTTCAAGAGTGGTATCAGAATAGCTTAGCACCTACTATGATAGTTCAAAGGTGATAGCAACATAGCTTGGCGCCTAGTGATAATGTTCAAGAGTGTCGCCAGAATAGCTTGGCACCGAGAAGGATCGACCATGTTCAAGGGTGGTTCCAGAATAGCTTAGCACTAAACCATGATAGTTCATAGGTGGTGCCAGAATACTCCTAAGCTCCTAAATGCTCAAACTTTTGAACTGTAATGGGCCTGTACAAAAATAAAGTCTTCGGTGTACAGCTCCCAAATGTGCTGTTCTGACACCACCATTGAACATTTTGTATTGTTTAGTCGGCTAAAAATACGATACTTTCATGGTATAAATTGAAAATGTTGGTGTGTCATACCGTTCTGTCTGTTCATAAAGATTGGTATGAGTGTGTAAATCCTACGCATAACTTCTAGATTTTGGGAGATTGTTTTGCATTATAGAGTCAGTATGCGGTTTCCAGCTTAATTGGTTGTCCACTATAACGCCTAATAAGCGATGTCTAGTTACTTGCTCTACAGGCTGGCTATCTAAGGAGAGTGTTAAAGGTGGTAGGCCATGCTGGTGTTTCGGACGTGTAGTAACTAACATGCTCTTTCATTTGTCTTTAGAATACTAGTAATCATGTGATTATAACTGCACCAGCCAAAGAGACAGACAAAAGAAACAGAAACACAGACAGACAAGAGGCTGAAACAGACAGACACTCAAGAGGCAGAGACACTGACTGACAGACAGACAGAAGAGGCAGAAATACTGACAGACAAACCGACGAACATGAACTCTGAAAATGGAGCTGATTATTTGATTATGCAGACGCTTTTTATTTGGTGCCCAACTCTATTTCACACATAATGTAAAAAGAATCTGACATTCACTGTCAGTGTTTCAGTGACTCAGGCTGTTATCAAAACTACGCCATATAGTTAATACTGATATCCGTAAGCTCTTTTCCATGCACATATTAAAACGCATTGTGACCGGCTACAGTTTTACAGTCTGGGATGGATGCAGCGAGTTCACATGAAAAAAGATAATTCCTTGTATCATTTGGGCATTAAATTAATACTTCCCGGTCCTACTTTGACTGACGAAAAATTAAAATCTCTCAAGTTACTCAGTAACATTAAATAAACAGTTTGAAGTTAATCGCTGTGTTCTACTGCACAAGATCATGCAAGGAAAGCCCCACCCTATCTAAGAACTATATTTTCCGAAAATAATAGAAAAAAAACACGAGAAATAGTTCAATCCACCTTCCAAAAATTAAATTAGACATATGTAAAAACAGCCTGTCCTTTTCAGGTGTTAAAGCGTGGAATATTTTACCTCCACACCTGTAAGATTAGCGTCTTCAAAGATCGCCTCCATAAATATTTACTTCAGAAGTAATAGTATGTTCGGCCCCCACATGCTACTATTCGTATAGTTAGTGACAAGTTTCTTATTACCTAATAATCTTCTACTGTTGCTGCAGATTATGTAATAGTTCGACCGCCTGCATTAACATGTCAGGTTCATACCTGTATATATATATATATTATATATATATATATATATATATAATATATATATATTATATATATATTTTTTTTTTTAATTTATTTTCTGAGCGTGAGTTCGGGGGGTGGGGGGGTGGGGGGGGGGGGGGTGGGGAGGGGAGGGGGGAGGGGGAGGGGTGGAGGGGGGGGGGTGGTATGGGTCTTTTAGTGGTGTGTGTGTAGAGGGGGGGGGGAGAGGCAAATCATGTTATGCTTTCCAACTAGGAGGAAGCAAAACATATCAAGCAACCAAGCAGATACGCACACACATGAATACACACACAGAAATGTTAAATTTTGTTAACCATCACTTATACACCCCCCCCCCCCCCCCAACACACATACAGAAGCAACACTTACCATACATGTAGATCTGTAACCAGGAACCAAGAGTTGAACGTGTCTGGTAAATCTAGCTCTAAACAAAGACAAACACAATAGTTAACCCATAACATCATGAGGCTTTTCTGTGGTAAAAATTGCTTATTGTCCTATGAAGACTACAGATCAGGAGAGAGTTCAACCATTATAGTTCAAGGGTGGTGCCAGAATAGCTTGGCGCCTCAGGCACCAAGCCATTCTGGCACCACCCTTGAATAGTCAAACTGATTTTAAGCAGTAGTGTGTCAGGATGAAAAGGGTTAAAATGTGATTTTGGGTGCAAAAAAAGCATTCAAACACTTAACATCTTAACCCCCATTGTGCAAGCAGCAACTCGTGCTGTAAACACTGCAGGTGGCTGCATACACAACATTTCCAATGAAATCCCTGACCACCACAGCCAGAATGCTATGACATCACCACAAGCATTCTCCTCAAAGATGAGCTGATACTGGTATACCTGGTCCCAACCTGTACAGGGTTTCTGCACACTATCCATTCATCGCAAAGTGTATAATGTAACCAAAAAGGAAACATGCAGAAATGTACCCAACAATACGATCTCAAAGACACTGTCACATGACCTGAGTTGTGGTATTCAAAGCCTAAATAACACGTAGTTTATGGTAGTCTGAGAATGTTTATCTGTTTAGCTTTTTGAGGGACGTTTTCTACTGGTCTGTGTGCATTAGGCACCCTGATATAAATGGATAAGTACATTATGCCTTGTGCACATTTACACCCAGGATAGGGCGAGTGGTTGGTTGGTTGTACATTGCATAATGTCCTGACAGCATCTTACTTTACGTAAGTTTAGACAGGACAAGGACTGTGCTATGCTTGCGGTTGAAAATAATCGGACAATTAGATCAAAAGTTATGAATTAATTTGTTGGTAACTTCCGGCCAGATTGATAGAATCTACATGTTGCTGGCACTCAACTACATTTTTTTCTCTTTCTCTTTTGCAGCTTTGCTGTCATATTATACAGTGGTCGCAAACGGTAAGTACACCGTCCTTTTGCTTGTCTGGGTCGTCGCTTTACGGGGTCCCACGTAACACTAGCCCTCGCCTTCTTGCCTTATGCATACCATAACTTCACCAGTATGCCGCCGGGTCGCGGTTCAGACAGAGGTAAGCATGGAGCCAAGGCAAAACTAAAGCATTCAAAGTTCAATGTTTACCTTAATCTTGTACTCACCTCTAAAAAACTGTGTGTGATCTATCAGGTCAGTGCAACTGATGTACATGCGAAAACCAGACATATTCAATGCCTGCAACAACAACAACAAAAGTTAGACTCAAGTTATGAACTCAGTGCAGCAATAAATTAACCCTATGGAGCCTGCAGATACCAATACTGTTTACAGTAACGGTGGCTGTTTATACAAAATTTTAGATGTAAAATGCTCATATAATAGTCAACTGCACATGCACGACAGGCTGAGGTTAACCCTTGTAGCCCCAAGGTCCCATTTCTCAAATTTTGGAGGTGTTGCCCAATGACTATGTACCAGTTGCTGGGGATGGATTGACCATGATAATGCAAGGTAGTGCCAGATTAGCTTGGCGCCTACATGGTCAATCCATCTCCTGCTGTAGGGACTTGGGGCCAAATGGGTTAACACACTACCTGGAAGGCATGAAGGAAGACCCCATTATGGATCAAATTATTTACAAATTATTATTATTTTTTTTAAGTGTGAAGGTGACCATATACATAAGGTAATCAGCTGTCTAAACAGACCAAACATTAATTTTTGAATCAACGGTCTTCCTTACTGTTCCTTTGACCAGAGACACCTGTATGTATGTCTCTGTTTAACCCTCTTCATCCTGATACACCCACTGCTTGAAATAAAGCTATGATAGTTCAAGGGAGGTGCCAAAATAGATTGGCACCTGAAGGCGCCAAGCTATTCTGACACTACCCTTGAACTAAAATGGTTCACCAATCTCCTAATCTGTAATGTAGCCTTCACTAGACAATAACTTCGATAAGCAATGTTTTAAAAAATCAGCCTCAGCAATTAATCCTTTCAGCCCCAAGGTCCCATTTCTCAAATTTTACAGGTGTTGCCTAACGACTGTGTACCAGTTCCTGGAGATGGGTTGACCATGATAATTAATAATAATAATACATAGTTCTTGTATACCGCTGTTCTCCAGGAAAACACTGGACTCACTATCTATCTATCTATATCCCGTAGTCTTGCCAACAGTTGGGGCACCACTGATGACTTGACAACCAGCTCCCTCCATTCCTCTCTGTTCTCTGCCATTCTTAGCGTATCGCCCAGCTTCAGTCCTGTCCACTCTGAGATATTGTCCTCCCATCTTTTCCTCTGTCTTCCTTTTCTTCGTCCCCCCTGCACAGTGCCTTGCAGAATTGTTTTGGCAAGCCCTGCTGAACGTGTGACATGCCCATACCACTTCAGTTTGCGTTTTTTGACAATGGCTAATAAGTCTTCATAGGGCCTGATGGCTTGCCTGATTCTGCTTCCCACTTCCTCATTTGTGATGTGATCTCTGCATGAAATGCCAAGCAGCCTTCGAAAGCATCTCATTTCAGTGGCTTGTATCCTCCTTTCAAGGTCTGCTGTGAGGGTCCATGACTCGCAGGCATACAAGAACACTGAGATGACTAAGGAGCGCATCAGTCTGATCTTGGAGCAGAGTGTGATGTTTCTGTCCTTCCATATGGTCTTCAATCTTGTCAGTGCTGCTGTTGTCTGCGCAATCCTGGACAGTATTTCTGGTTTTGATCCCTCATCTGTCACAATGGCTCCTAAGTATTTGAATTTGTTAACTGTTTGCAGTTTGTGGCCTCCAACCATGATTTCAGTGCCAATGCCATTGGCATTATTGCTTACCAGTTTGGTCTTCTCTGCACTGATTTCCATCCCATACGCAATGGCTGTACTATCCAGCTTTTCCACTAGCTGAGCTAGCTCCTTCTCTGTTCCTGCAAAGCCATCAATGTCGTCCGCAAAGCGCAAGTTCGTGATTGTTCTGCCTCCAATACTGACAGTTTCTTCACGTTCTTTCAGAGCGTCCGTCATGATTCTTTCCAGGAAGATGTTGAAAAGAGTAGGTGAGAGCAAGCAGCCTTGTCTGACTCCAACTGTAGTCCTAAACCAGTTTCCTATTTTGCCACTGAAGCAGACTGCACTAGTGGCCTTGATGTAAAGGTTTGCTATGACTTTGATCAGGTTGGCATTGATGTTGTATAGCTTCATGGTGGACCAAAGGGCTGCATGCCACACCCTGTCAAACGCTTTCTTAAAATCCACAAAGACATGATAGAGGTCTTGCTGGTGCTGGAGGTACCTCTCACATAGAACTCTCAGGTTAAGATCTGCTCAGTTGTGCTGCGCCCTGGTCTGAAGCCTGCCTGTTCCTCAGCTATGATTTCCTCTGCCTGTGGCTTCAGCCTGTTCAGTAGGATCTTTAACATGACTTTGCTTGGGTGGCATATAAGACTGATCGTGCGATAATTCTGTCATTGATGTAATTTGCATTTTTGGGGGAGAGTTATTATAAGTGATTGGGTCCATGGTGTGGGCCAATCCCCTGACTGCCAGATCTTATTGCAGATTGTTAGTAAGGCGCTTATCGTGTCTTCTCCCCCTTCTTGGACTAGCTCTGCAGGGATTTTGTCTGCGCCTGCTGCCTTCCCTTTTTTTTCAGCGACTTCAATGCAGCCTCTACTTCTTCTCGGAGGATGGGATAGTTGCCATTGTTGGTCACGGGCGGGTTGACAAGTATGCCTGGGTCACCTGTAGCTCGGTGGTTGTACAAATCTCAGCAGTACTCTGTCCATCTCTTCAGAATGTCTTGGTCTTCTGTAAGACAGTTCCCGTCACTATCTTAAAATTAATGATCAAGGAGCTTCCTTGTTTTACACTGGTCAGATCTTTCACCAGCTGGTATGCTTTCTTGCTATTATTTTTGTTCAGATTTTCTTCTACGTGTTTACATTGATTTTCAATCCCCTTATTCTTTGCCTTCTTCATGCTTTTCTTGATATCCTGGTTAATTTCCCTGTATTGTTTAGCTCCTTCTACCTCTGATTTCTTTTTCTTTAATTCTCGACGCTTGTCACATAGAACAAAGATGTCAGCTGTAACCCAAGGTTTCTTTGCTTGTCTGTGTTTGCCAAGGATCTCACTGGCTGTTTGGGTTACAGCAGTGTTAAATGTGTCGATCAGTGTGTCCACGTCCGTGTCTTCTGCACCTAGAAGTAGCAGTGGCGCGAATTTACCTCCTATCTTTGCTGGAAGGCTTCTGCTACCTCTGGGTCTTTCAGCTTCTCGAGGTCAAACTTGATTCTGGTCGGTCCCTGCTTGTTGACCTTCTTTAGGCGGAGTCGGAAGGTCATCCTTATTAAGTCATGGTCGCTTCCAATGTCTGCTTCCGGAAAACTTCTTTTCTTGGCAATGTTTACACTGGTTTGGAAGCGTTGCTTCACCATGATGTAGTCAATTTTGTTATGGTGCTCTCCGTTCGGGCTGTGCCATGTCCACCTTCTGGATGCTTTGTGCGGGCCAAACGTGTTCATCAGCTTTAGATCATTTGAACTGGCAAATTCCAGGAGCCTTAAGCCTCTGTCGTTGGTCTCTGCATTGCAGTAGTGTCCGCATGTGCCTTTCCAGTTCCTAGCAGCATCCTCTCCTATTTTGGCATTCCGGTCTCCCTGCACCACAAGAATGTCTTTCTTGGGGGTCTGGTCCAGAACTTCTTGCAGTTGGTCATAGAAGTCTTCTATTTCCTCATCACCATAGTCTGTTGTTGGGGCGTAATCTTGTACAATGGTGATATTGAATGGAGTTGCCCTCAAGCGTATGGTAATAAGCCTACTGGAGACTGGCCGACAACTCATGACAGTGTTCACTGGACTGACTGCACATGCACAACAGCACATAGTCACCCTCTCTCTCAGACACACGCACGATTATACACTACTTTAAACCACCCCATCTCTTCCCAACACCTTACATTCACTTCCTCTAGGATCAGAATAAAAGGCATTCAACAGTTAGCTAAATATGAGCTAAGTGTTAAATGCCTGACAGAAAAGAAAAGTCTTTAAGTGAGCTTTGAACTGTGACAATGTGGGCAGATTCCGCATTTCATTTGGCAGTGAGTTCCACACACTTGGGGCTAAAATGGTGAAAGAACGCTCCCCAACAGTTTTCATGTTAAGCTTCGGGATTTTAAAAAGTTTTACACTAGAGGAACGGAGGGTGCGTGATGGCTGATAAACAGACAGCTTGGCAGAAAGGTACGGCGGGAGAGATCAGTCAAAATGCGAAAAGTGAAAGTTGCAATTTTGTACTGGCAGCGGAATTTGACAGGCAGCCAGTGCAGCTGCTTCAGTAGAGATGTAACGTGGTCTCTCTTTCGTTTCTTCAAGATGAGGCGCGCCGCATTGTTTTGAATCATCTGCAAGCGTGAAATCTGATCTGCCGGTAAACCTGCCAGTACAGAATTGCAATATTAGCTTGGCGTCTTCAGGCGCCAAGCTAATCTGGCACTTCCCTTGAATTAAGCCATCTCCTGCTGTAGGGACTCGTGGCTAAATGGGTTAATAGTAATACACTACTTGGGAGGCAAACCTGTCAAGGTGACCATCTACATAAGCAACCACCTGTCTAAACAGACCATACATTTTTGAATCCACGATCTGCCTTACTGTTACTCTGAACAGAGACATGTCTATGTATACTTGTCTGTTTAACTCTCTTCATCCTGATAGTGATACACCCACTGCTTGAAATAGATTTGAGTATAGTAGTTCAAGGGTAGTTCCAGAATAGCTTTGCGCCTGAAGGTGCCATGCTATTCTGGCACCACCCTTGAAGTAACACGGTTGATCGATCTCCTAATCTGTAATGTAGCCTTCACAAGACAATAAGCAAAAATTTTTTTTTTTTAAATCAGCCTCAGGATGTAATTGGGTTAACTCATTCTACCCCAGAAACACCACAGCAAGCTAAGGATCGACCATGATAGTTCAAGGGTGATGCCAGAATAGCTTGGCGCCTATGGGCGCCAAGCTATTCTGGCAACACCCTTGCCATGCAGTCTTCAGAGAACAACGGCAAAATTTGGGGATTTCGGTGTTGGGGTAGAATGAGTTAAAGAGAGCAGTTGTCCATGGCAATCACTTTTTCATAGTACAGCTGTACCTTGGGGGGTTGCTGTATACAGGTTTGACTTAACATGTTGTGACAGCATGATGCTGAATCTGTACACACATAAAAAAATAAAACTTAAGGTGGTATGACACACCTCTTTTGCGCATCTTTTCTGCGCATTTAGATACCGCAATCTTGCGTCTGCCGTGACCTGAGACTGCAGTTCACCGAAAAAAAAAAACGCCGTACGGCAGGTCGTATTGCAAACAAGCTAAATTTTATCGATAGTTGACAAAAGAGATATACTGTATGAAATAGGTGTGTAAGCTGAATGTTTCTATGCATAAAATGGTTCATTTCCTCAGAAATAAGATACTTTTGCATAAGTTGCGACAAGTCATCGAGCGTAACGCATAACCTGTGTAAGATGGCGCGAAACAACACGTAATTTCTGAAGAAAAATAAAATGAACGGGCCAACCAAACGGGAAGCAGTCTGCGTGGCAGCCAGGAAAACAACAAAATCTCTTCAGACATCAGCAACGAAAAGGTAAACTAAATTAGAAAAAGGGTGGTGGTGTTTGCTAAGTGACTAGAACACGAGTTACTAGTGGAAGCAAAATGTCGTACGTAAGTGGCATATCTCACTTATGCACCGCCGTGAGATGTCACCTGCATGGCGTAAAAAAAAAAAAAAAAAAAAAATTGCTAACTGTCCTTTTATGCATGTAAATTTAGGTCCCTACAATAGTATTGCCGTCGCCACTGCCTACCTGCAATGAAGAAGACTACATTTTATTGTGGGTTGACAGGGGCATGCATTCCATGTCAGTCACCACCTAGAAGTAGAACATTTCCATACATTCTCATAGAGCCTTTACTAATACGGTGGAGGGTATGTAGTGGACATTGTAGTTATATTGTGCCAGTGCTTATTATCTAGGAAAACGTACTGTGTGTAGGAAAAAGTCCTGCTAAGGGAGAATTTGGCATTATGGACCACTAACTCAGTAACTGCTTCCAGTACTTAATAACTTAGTTTGCTCATCCATTCCCTTACTGTCTTATAAAGGCTATATTACAAATTAGGAGATAGGTCCAGCATTTTTTTAGTTCAAGGATGGTGCCAGAATAGCTTGGCGGATGAGATGCCAATCTATTCTG
Source organism: Semisulcospira habei (assembly GCA_036245525.1). Classification (NCBI taxonomy): domain Eukaryota; kingdom Metazoa; phylum Mollusca; class Gastropoda; family Semisulcospiridae; genus Semisulcospira; species Semisulcospira habei. The sequence goes on from BTPG01000006.1 coordinate 120,517,618, forward strand.
GCACCACCCTTGAAACTATCATAGTCACATTTATTTCACGCAGTGGGTTATCAGGATTAAAATGGTTACCTAGTACTTTATATGTATGTATGTATGTTCAATTAAACCTACGCTACTTTGATTGAAAACCTAATATTTGTTGACTACCAGTTTGGATGACCTTGGAATGTGTGATAAATGCTTATTTATTTTTTTTATTGTATGATTGCAGTTTGTATCCAAGTTTTTGCAATTTCTCTATCAAATTTGGCACAAAGGTAGCTGATGATGAAATCTTCCTATAGATACTAATTTCGTTGACTCCTGACCTTACACAGGTCAAGTCACAGAAGGTTGACAAAGCTGTGAAAATGCATAATAAATTGTAGAGAAAATACAAATTTCACTAGTAGTAGTTCAAAAGCAAACCTTTATGTTGAGACTCGTGACACTTATTTCAGTTACCTCAGTTTTGGAAAGGTCACACAGTTTATATGTGAATCAGTTATGCACATGAGGCATACAGACTTTGCCAGTGTTGTTTGTTCTTTGTGGTGTACACAGTTTATGTCGCATTTATTTTTAAAGTAATAATCTGCCCCTGCATTTAGTTCACGCAAGGTGAAATTGTCATGCTGCCGAACAACGCAGTATTAATCATGTATTTCATTTCAGGCCAATACTGTTGTTGACCTCTCGCTGTGGAGTCTCAGTACTCTCACCCAGAGGACATACTTGCAAACAAGCGTAGAAGTTTGATCCCTACACCAAAGCCACAGCTCAAGTGAAGTGAGGGAAGGCGACACTTATTCTCCTGGACTCAAGGTAGATCATACCGGTAGATCTGTGACTAGAATCACCGACCCTCTTCACCATCTTTTTTAGCATGATGTTGAAGCAGGCCACAGTGGACCTTGATGATGACGATGCAGTGTACATCAGGTATCGTCTCGATGGCAGCCTGTTCAACCTCAGACGACTGCAGGCCCACACGAAAACCCTAGACCAACTGATTCGTGAGCTGCTTTTTGCTGATGATGCTGCCCTCGTTGCACACACAGAGAGAGCCCTGCAGCGCATCACGTCTTGCTTCGCAGATGCTGCCCAGCTCTTTGGACTCGAGGTCAGTCTGAAAAAGACAGAGGTCCTCCATCAGCCGGCACCCAAGACAGTGTATCACCCTCCTCACATCACCATTGGCGAGTCTGAACTAAAGTCAGTGCACCAATTTACTTACCTTGGCTGCATTATCACGTCGGACGCCAAGCTGGACAAGGAGCTTGACAGCAGGCTGGCAAAAGCGAACAGCGCTTTCGGGCGACTTTTCAAGCGGGTGTGGCACAATCAACAGCTGAAAACAGGCACCAAGATCAGCGTGTACAGAGCTGTGGTCCTCACCACCCTGCTGTATGGTTCCGAGTCCTGGGCCCTCTACCGCAGCCAACTACGACTCCTCGAACGCTTCCACCAGCGCTGCCTGCGTACCATCCTGGGCATTCACTGGAGTGACTATGTCACCAACGTCGAGGTCCTTGAACAGGCTGAAACTGTGAGCATCGAGGCTTTGCTGCTGCGGACACAGCTCCGCTGGGCGGGGCATGTCTCCAGGATGGAGGATCATCGCCTACCAAAGATCACCCTGTTCGGCGAGCTTGCTACTGGACACCGTGACAGAGGGGCACCAAAGAAGAGATACAAAGACTGTCTCAAGAAGTCACTTAGTGCCTGCCAAATCGACCACCACCAGTGGTCTTCGCTTGCTGCGGACCGTGACACCTGGCGCTCCACCATTTACAAGGCAGCTGTCTCCTTTGAGGACTCTCGCAGAGCTAGCCTTAAGGACAAGCGGCTCAGGAGAAAAAACAGAGATGCCGCAGCTCAGAACCCCGGCCATACCTTCCCCTGCAGCCGCTGCGGTCGAACCTGCCTGTCTCGGATTGGCCTCCGCAGCCACGAACAAGCCTGCAGACGTCATGGGCAACTCCTATAAAATCTTCGTTCGCGAAGTCAAGCCAAGAGAATCAGGAGTGGGTTGCATGTAGCGTGCTTAAATATAGTGTGTTAAGCTCGCTGACTTAAGGTCTTTCTTGCTTAGTTAAGCTCTTGCTTAGTGCGCGAGTGTTTTCTGTTGCATGGAGCGACTTAGCGATGTGCGTAGCTCCGAACGAGTTCTTAGCGAGCGGGGATAGGTTATTTATAGCTTATGGTGGGGTTCTCCCCTACGTCATCATAGATTGTAGAAATCGGCCAATAAAAACGCACGGTTTTCACTTCTTCTGACCTAACGGAAACGAAGTAGACAAAACACCGGTGAAATGGCGGCGATGGAAAACAAGAAGTCAAGAGAGAAAGAATAGCAAATTTTTCGTGCAGGCAACCCTGCTTGTCAGTCTAATGTAGACGTACATTAGTTAAGGAGTACCGTGTAGGCTCCCATAGTATGAGGATCTATGTATCAAGTCTAATGTAGCTGTGCATTAGTTAAGGAGTACCGTGTAGTAGGCTCCCATAGTATGAGGATCTATGCTTCTCTGACAATGGCTGGTGTTGGGTTATACCCATCGGTGTGCAGGGTCAGTTGAAATCAGTTATGCAGACTCCTCACCGATAATTCCCAGATGTCCGTGAGACGAGGCTGGGTGGGGGTCCGTGCGTTCCCACGTACTTATCGTGTTCTTCCTTCTCTATCCTAGATGGAAAGCTGTTTCTGCCACAAGGTTTAAGAGAGTGAATTCACATTTCCGTTCTCGAGTTAACACGGCAACTAAGCACGCCGCTACGCACGGGGGGGACCGTCCTTAGAATTAAGCACACCACTAAGCTCACTCCAGCAGATAAGCACGCTCATGCAACGCACATTTTCAGCTAAGCTTGTGAACTTAGCGCTAAGCAAGAAATTTGCGCGCTAAGCATGCATATGCAACCCACCCCTGGTGCAGAACAAAACACAACTATGGTGTGATTGTGAATGAACACATCACACTATAATGTTTTCTTTCATTGGCTCATGTGTGAAGCAAATGTGAGGCTATGTTCTGGGCCATTGGTCGTCCATGGTAAACTTTAATGTTGGCATTTTCTCGGAGACTATTCAAACCAGTCTTCAAACGTGGCCCAATGATACCTTGTGGCAACATCTTACTTAGCATACCAAATTGAGTGAAGGCCAAGGGTCATGAGAAATCAGGAAATAGGTAAAAAAAAAAAAAAGCCATATTTTGACAAAAGATGTGGTTTTTTTTCTCAAATACTATTCACAACTAGTACAAAACCACCCCTTTACTTATGCTGAGACACATGGCACTTAAATTTCAGTCACCTTATGGAAAGGTCACACAGTTCAGATTATGTAAATGATCAGTTTTAAATGGACATGAGCGATCCATTGATTGATTGATTGTACATTGCTTAACGTCCCGACAGCAACAAGGCTTTCTCAGGACGTGCCTGCACTGCTTGTGAAAAAAAAAAAAAAAAAAAAAAAAAAAAAAAAACACAAAAAAAACCCCAGAACATTGAATGTATGTCGCCAGCCGGTCAAATACGTTAAATAAACCTAACACATGGGGCCTAAATAAAGCTAAAACCATTTAGCAACACACATCCAATATCAAGAGCTACAGGCAGTGCAGACAGTAGGGAGAGTTTTAAAAAGGCAAATACAGGTGAATGGACAAAGGGTAGACAGAAACACATGCCCCAGAATAGAGAGAAAAACCCACCCTGTGGGGCTGACCAGGGTGACCCTGGGAACTAAAAAATACCTAACCCCACCCAAGTCCCCCAGGGCAGACCCGGGTGGGGTCATGAGCGATCCAGGCTTCACCATTGTTGTTTGTGGTGTTCACAGTTTATTTCACATTAGTTTGAAGGTAGTAATGCGTAAACTAAATGTAGGGAGTCAGATTGGGGTGGGGGAGGTGGGGAGGGGACTCCTCTCCCCCTCCCCTCCCACCCTCCCCCTCCCCTCCATCCCCCCTCACCCCCCTTCCCCTCCTGTCCCGGCCCCGAATTGTTTATAATGCTATAACAAAGTCACTTTTTGCGGAGTTTGGGACTGACCCACCCTGAAATAAGATCAGAAGTGAAATTGTCATGCTGCCGAACAACACGGTAATAAACATGCATTTCATTTCAGGTCAATGCTGCTGTTGTCGTCTCACTGCGGAGTCTCGCCCAGAGGGTATACTTGCAAACAAGCACAGAAGTATGACGCCTACACCAAGATGATTGATTGATTGTACATTGCTTAACGTCCCGACAGCAACAAGGCTTTCTCAGGACGCTACACCAAGACGAGGCGGGTGCTAGTCAGATCATGTTTGCTCAAAAGGAGATTGATTGATTGATTGTACATTGCTTAACGTCCCGACAGCAACAAGGCTTTCTCAGGACGTGCCTGCACTGCTTGTGAAAAAAAAAATAAACAGAACATTGAATGTATGTCGCCAGCCGGTCAAATACATTAAATAAACCTAACACATGGGGCCTAAATAAAGCTAAGACCATTTAGCAACACACATCCAATATCAAGAGCTACAGGCAGTGCAGACAGTAGGGAGAGTTTTAAAAAGGCAAATACAGGTGAATGGACCAAGGGTAGACAGAAACACATGCCCCAGAATAGAGAGAAAAACTCACCCTGTGGGGCTGACCAGGGTGACCCTGGGAACTAAAAAGTACCTAACCCCACCCAAGTCCCCCAGGGCAGACCCGGGTGGGGGGCTCAAAAGGAGAAGGCCACAGCTGAAAGCAGGCAATGCCAGTTCCAGTGGATCAACAAAAGTGAGAGAAGGCGACACTTATTCTCCTGGACTCAAGGTAAATCATACCGGTTGATTTGTCAATAGAATCAGGTTCAGAACAAAACACAACTGGTGTGAATAAACACATCATACTGTAATGCTTTCTTTCATTTGATGATGGTGTAGTACCAGTACAAGCATTCTCTACAACACCGAATGCTAAAATCACTTGCTGTCAACAAGTGGCACCATATTGCATTTGATGTGGGAGGCTTGGGCAAGTCTGCAATTACTGTCGTTTTCTTTAATAAGCATTTAGTGCACACAGAAGGACTAGAAAACACTGAATACTACCCTTTTGGTCCAGTGTGTGCTGTCGCTAAACAGCAATGTTAATGCGTTGTGTCCTGTTTGAAACATTTTCTGCAAGTTACACTTTGATGCTGATTCTAGATATGTATACACCCATTGTGGTCATCTCAAGCTCAATGGCATCTAATTTTTTGCTCACGTGTGATACTAAAAGTAAGTGTTTGTAATGGGTCATCTGTCGACTGTCTGTTATCTGTGGGCAACTTTAACATTGGTATTTCCTTGGAGACTGTTCAAGCCTCAGATTTCAAACTTGGCACAAGGGTACTTTGTGGTAAAATCTTTCTAAACATGCCAATTTCTGTGACCTTTCAAAGGTCACGGTCACAGGGGAGGTCCAGAAAGGGGTAAAAAAAGGGCCAGATTTTGACACAAAATTGTTTCTCCTCATATATTGCTTTCAACCTCAAACCCAGATGTGGTACGGAGATGCTTGATGTTAATAACTTTTTATGTGTACAAATTTACTGGTCCTCTCACAAAGGTCATGGGTCATGGGGGAGTCCAGAAAAGGTAAAAAAATAGCCATATTTGGACAAAAACTGTATTTTCACAAGTATTATTTTCAACTTCAAACTCAAACTTGGTATGGAGATACCACATGATAAGGCCTTAATTTGGATGACCCCTTGGAAAGCTCAAGGTTGGCAAGAGGGTGACAAAAGTTAGTTTTTGGTAGAATTGTAGTTTTTATCAAAGTTTTTGCAAATTTTTCAATAACATTTGGCAGGTTGATAACACCTTTCTGTGCATACTAATTTAATCAGCCCCTCACAGTGGTCAAGGGTCACAGAGGGTTGACAAATTTGTGAAAAATGTAGGCATTTTGAGAAAACTCAGGTTTCGCTGGTACAAAATCCAGCCCTATACTTATGTTTAAACATTTTCAGAGACCTGTTGGAGAAGTCAAGGTCACAAAGGTCGGATGCATTTTGTGGATTGGTCATACACGTGAACCATAAGGACATTGCCGTTCTTGTTCTTGCTCTGACTACTGTCATATTATGCATGTATGTACTTTGTAAAAATACTTGCAAACACATATATGCACACATGATGTGCACTTCAAAACTTTTTTGGATTCTAAATTATATTTTGCAGATTGCAATAGCCACGAGTTCAGCGGGTACGTCTCTCCGGGATGGCCAACCGACGGGAAGGCAAAGGAAGTGAACTGATTGTCCTGTGTATGAGAGCAGACGTCCTGTTATTTTGCTGTCCATCAACCAGGCTGGCCACAATGTCAAGGTTTTGGACAGTCGCATCCTTCGCAATGCAGCAAAAGCCTGTGCCTTACTGCCTGCTTCCTATTCAACTGCAGACGCAACAGCAGTGGGGCAGTGACAACAAAGTGACAGCAACAAAACTCGAGAAATAGAAATAAAGAGGGAGTGTTTCCAGAAGCCTGACATAGAAGCAGCGGGGCGACAAAATTGTAACGTGCAGTCGAGTGGTTCAGGGGCTATTGTACAGCGATGGGGGCGTGCTTTGTGTGTTTTCATATAACAACTTGACAAAGCGATTTGACACCAATGTTTTAATTTGTAGTGCAGTAAAAACAAGCCCCCATCACTGCAGTAAAAGCACGACCCACTCGCCAAAATCGCCTCTGAATCACTCGACTGAGCAATATATTTTGGGCTGCTGTTGTTTTTAGCACCCTATCACTTAACTTGATGTCACGCATATGTGCGAAGCAAAAGTGTGTGTCTATGTTTTGGCCCAGTGGTCATCTGTCCACCGTCGTCCGTGGTAAACTTTAACATTGGCAAGTTCTTGGAGACTGTAAAGGGCAAGGTCACAGGGAATCAGGAAATAGGTGAAAAATAGCCGTATTTTGACAAAAAAAAGTTTTCTCAAGTATACACAACTTCAAATCCAGACTTGGTACAAAGTGGTAAGAACTTTTTATGCATACTAATTTCGTTGACCGCTCAGAAAGGTCAAGGGTCACAAGAAATCAGGAAATAGGTACAAAATAGCCATATATATATCTTGCCCAAATATGTTTTTTCCTTAATATTATTCACAACTGCAACCCCAAACTTGGTAAAGAGATACCTGATGGTAAGACCTTCCTATGCATATTTATTTGGATGACCCCCTCAGAAAGGTTACTTTTTTGTCACTCTCCTGTCATGTCGCGATTTGGAAACGCAGCTTAATTTTTATTAGTTTTTGATTATCCAGGGAAAACCCCTTTACTGCCAATGTGTTAATTTTTCAAAGACATTTCATCATTTGAACAGGTCTTTTTTTGTGACAAGTTCCTAAATACTGGCATACATCAGTTATTCAAAATAGGAACTCCACAGCTGACTCTTATGGGGTAGGAAACAGTGGTACAGATAGATTTTGTGCAGCATCAGTTTGAGACAAGGAGAAAACTTATCACTGCTCCGCTTTGCATGATTCTAAATGTTATACAGAGTTAATTATGAAAATGGTCATTGGCCTCGGAGTATAAAACCCATGGGTCCTTTCTAAAGAGGGGATGTGCCGAAATATAGAAACGCAGGGAGGGAGGGGGCGGGGGGGACATGTGTGTCATTAAAACCTCTGCTCAAAATGTTGTGCCAAATGTGGACTTGCTCAATGAAAAACGCAATACTTCTCAAGAGTGAGTTGACCATGCAGTTCTTGCATTACCCTCCAGCTGTCACAGCAGATTTAAGTGGTTGGGTGATAACTGAACATAGTCATATGATATGTACTGTACTTTGCGTTTGTTTGTTTGGTTTTTTTTTTTTTTTTTTTTTTTTTTTTTTTTCTTGCACTGTCAATCTTTGACTTTCAGCTGTGTGGCTTTACTTATCGTATCAGAATTGCTAATCACATGGTTCATTTCACAAGCTTTCAAGATGTATTGTGCATGACACACACCAGCAAACAGAATGACCTGACTATGATCTGTGTCTATACAAGTCATTTGTGCTGTTTAAGGAACATGTGTACAGTGTAGTAATAAGGGTAATATATAATTTTTGAGCATATTCATGCAAGTTCTTTTGTGCTTTTTCTCGTGCCCCGGTCCAAAATTAAATAAAGTAAAATTGAAGCCAACATTGTGCACAGTATGTGGTGGGTGTTATGCAATGTGCAATCAGTTGTGACACGATAGCCTTTACCATGTTGAGTTTTTGAAGAGCAGCATTGGTATTGCTTGGATTACGGACCGGCATGGTGCAGACTATGTTGTAGGCACTTTGCCAGCAAAACACTGATGTATTTTGCAGTGTTATGATATGGTCGACTGCATAGACTTTGTATCAAGAGAAGTACAAGTATTGTTTGGTGTGCATGCCTATATTATAAAGAATATGTGACACAGTGCATTTTACCCTTGTTATGCAGTTGTTATGGTATTATTTTGTGTTGATGTCTGCATTGTGCAGTGTAAGTTATGGGGTTTGAGACTGCATTTCACTTCGTTGTGCTGCAGTGGGACACAGTTTGGTACTGGTAACAGTATTGTTTGATTTTCATGCCAATATTGTGCACAGTATGTGTGTAGTGCAGTTTGGTGGCTGGACACTGTGAATTTCACTGTGCATTGTTGAGTTTTATCAGGACTACAGTGATGGTCTCTCTCTCTCTCTCTCTCTCTACACACACACACACACACACACATACATATATATATATATATATATATATATATATATATATATATATATATATATATATATATATATATATATATATATATATATATATATATATATAATTATGAGCACACTAATATAATAAGGCTCAAATGTAAGTCTGTCATTCCTTCTCTGGTATCCCCCTTCCTTTATATACTGGGCAGTTGGCTCCCAAATAAATACCTCATGAGCAAGTGGTTGCCGATGTCAGTCTCAGTTGGGTACTTCTTTGCATTTCACACGATTGGCAGTCACCTTTTTGGTCTGGATCAGTTGGCATGCACACAACTAAAAATGACATCAGCTCCCCTTTTCTCCCAACTAGCTTGTATAACGTCAGCACTTTGTCAATTTGCATGTGAATAACGTAGTTGAAATATGTTGTTCCGCAGTAAAGCTGTATTTTTTATTTATTTATTTTTTTATTTTTTTATTGGGTATGTTGGTGTGGGGGGGGGGGGGGCTAGGGGGCTCGGTGGTAGTGGGGGAGGGGGGGGGGGCGTATCACAGTCTTCCAGTCACTTATTTAGCGCACCTCTTTCCTATCTTTCTTTTGTGCTTGGACCAAAGTAGATCTATGATCATTGGTCTATCATGCACAATTCTCTCCCTTGACAGTGCTTTTTTTCAAATATATACGTTCTGACACTGTTATTTTTTTCTATTAAAAAAAAAGAGGAATCCTTAGTTCATGTTAATACATAAGGACAGTGGATTAACTGCTTGCATTTTTTTTTTCTCTTTTTCATCCTTCTTTATTTTATTGTTGGTGTTCCTTGTGGTAGTGGTGGTGGTCAGAATATGTAAAATTTTGGTTTATTAAAAAGCCATTTTAATATCCTAACAGAGCGCTGGTGGGACAGTCAAATTGACACCAAAAGTACTGTTCATTTCTCTAAAATTCTTCTACATCTCAACGCGACATAGCTGGCAGATCTGACTGCTTCACAAATACTAGTCAAATCTGGCTGACAGGTATATTCTCAAAAGTAAAACAATTTAAAGGCAAGATCAGTCATCTATGAAAAGTAGTATTAGTAGCATGTTTAGACTCACTAAGTGTGGAGTTACTGGCCTACCCAAATGTGTTAAATACACAGGACTTCAGGTTTAAAGGTTATCTCAATAAATCTGTTGTCAATGACACAAGGCCTACCACCACCCACCCACCCACCCTTCCCTGGCATGCACTATACACACAGTTGAGAGTGAGACTGTAACTTGGGTGTAGTTGTAGGTGTACTTTATTCGTCATACACGCAGTGGTACCTTAGGAATATGTTTTTGTTCAGGGAGGATTGGCGAGGCGGGGGAGGGGGGGGAGGGGAGGGGGTGCAATGTGCCCGACATGTAATGATATTACTCTCTGACTTTCAAAAAGTTGTATATGTACCCTGCACACAGCAGATGAGGTTTAACTTAGGTGTAGGTGTACTTGAGGTGTAGTTTAGGTGCTAATCAGGGGCAGATCAGTCCACCGTTCCCTGGCATATACAAACACAGTTGAGGTGTAACTCAGGTGTAGTTAAGGTGTAGTTTAGGTGCCAATTAATGAAAGTTTCAACCTCTTTATTTTAGGGTGGTGGTAGAGCTGGGCGATAAGAGTGTGTGAAGACGGACCACTTTTGCCTTCTCACCACTGCCTGATATGTCATGCTATGTTTGATACGCCTCAGGACCACGAGGACTGAAATATTTGTGAGTTCATAAAATCTGTCTAATTTTCATGTGGGTATGTGTTTTGTGGAGAGAATATAGGAAAATTGAACTCCGGATCGACAGATTTGCCTTGGTAACTTTGTACATGAGAATGAGAAGAGGTAGAGAAGCCGTTCGGCACCAACTGTAACTGGCTGGAATTGAAAACAGCTGTTTGGATTTTTCCAATCATCTGACTAAGAGCCTTGCCCATAAATAACAGTAGGATGGGGGAGACACCGCGCTTAAAATAACACCGATCACCACCCGCTTGTTGTGTTTAGTGAATCATATGCCTTTGCAGCTGACCAGTGAAATGAAAGCTTTTTATCACATACTGGAGAGAATGGTGGGAGACAAAACCTTCAGTTTTCCATTGTATATGGCATTATTTATTACTGTCTCCTTGATGATAACACTCGACAAACGTGTCGTACATGAAAAGCAATTTTTCCGACTATTGCAGTTTGTGTTCAAATTCTGCCTCACTGTTTTATTACGTTTGTCAAGGGACAATGTATGCCAGTGTAACAGCATGTCCTGGTATTCAGCCGCCTACTGCAAGTCTTTCCATTTCCACTGACAAACACGTCTTGTAGTAAACACGTTGATCCAGTTATTACAAAAATACTTAAGTGTTCGTGAAAACAACTGTCTTGTTTCCCTGATCCATCTATACAGGACAGCGGCAGCTACGGTAAACATGAACCGATACTCATTTATTGTTCAGAGATAGTTGTATGTACCCATGCACACAGCAGTTGAGGTGTAACTTAGGTGTAGGTGTACTTGAGGCGTAGTTTAGGTACTAATCAGGAGCAGGTCAGTCCACCTTTCCCTGGTACTCACGTACACACACATATATATAGTTGAGGTGTAACTCAGGGGTAGTTGAGGTGTAGTTCAGGTGCCAATTAATGAAAGTTTCAACTTCTTTATTTTTAGGCATTGGTCATACATGCAGTGGAAGCCTAGGGGAAAAAAATTTATTCAGGGAGGATTTCAGAAAGGGGGGAGGGGAGGTTTGCAATGTGCCTGACATGTTACTTTCTAGCCTTCAAAACATCAAACAATCGGGGGTGGAGGAGGGGAGAGAGAGAGAGAGGTGGAAGGGGGGTTAAAAGTGAGCGGAAATCATTTTGTCATGGTCTTTTGTCATGGACATATAACACAAGGTACCTCCACTGCTCTTCCCTGTGTGCGTGCGCGCACATGTACACACAAACACATGCATACAGCAGTTGACGTGTAACTTAGCTGTAGCTCTAGGTATACTCGAGGTGTAGTCAGAGGTGTACTTTAGGTGATAAATGAGAGGCAGATCAGTTACTCCCCAAGTGGGAACTAGGTGTGTGGTTCCAACGTTATGTTTTGGGACCTTTAACCTGATGCAGATGGCACTAAGACGGTAAACCAATGCCCGAAAAAAAAAAGTGCAGGAGGGGGGGGGGGGGTGTGAGGGGGGGGGGGGGGTGGGGTGGAGAACAGAGCGATAAGCGTGTGTGAAGACCACTTTTGCCTTCTCACCACTGCCTGATATGTCATGCTTTGTTTGATGCCCTTCATGACCACGAGGAGTGAAATATTTGTGGCTTCATAAAATCTGTCTAATTTTCATTTGGGTATGTGTTTTGTGAAGAGAATACAGATAAACTGAATTTTTTATCGACAGATTTGCCTTGGCAACTTTGTACACGGGAAGAAGAGGTAGAGAAGCCGTTCGGCACCAACTGTAACTGGCTGGAATTGAGAACAGCTGTTTGGATTTCTCCAACCATTTGCCGGATCAGACTCAAACGTAACTTAGCTGTAGCTCTAGGTGTACTTGAGGTGTAGTCAGAGGTGTAATTTAGGTGCTAATGAGAGGCAGATCAGTTACTCCCCAAGGGGGAACGACGTGTGTGATTCCAAGGTTTTGTTTGGGACCTTTAACCTGATGCTGATGGCACTAAGACGTAAACCACTGCCCGAGAAATCAAAAGTAAGGGGGAAAGAGGGCGAGGGTGTGTGTGTTGTGTGTGTGTGTGGGGGGGGGGGGGGGGGTAGAGCAGGGCGATAAGCGTGTGTGAAGACGGACCACTTTTGCCTTCTCCACTGCCTGATATGTCATGCTATGTTTGATACGCATCATCACCACGAGGAGTGAAATATTTGTGGGTTCATAAAATCTGCCTAATTTTCATTTGGCTATGTGTTTTGTGCAGACAGTACAGGAAAAATGAACCCCGGATCGACAGATTTGCCTTGGTAACTTTGTACACGGGAAGAAGAGGTAGAGAAGCCGTTCGGCACCAACTGTAACTGGCTGGAATTGAGAACAGCTGTTTGGATTTTTCCAACCATCTGACTCAAAAGCCTTGTCCATAAATAACGTCAAGATGGGGGAGCAGTATGTAGACACCGAGAACAAAATATCGCCAATCACCACCCGCTTATTGTGGTAGCGAATTATGCCTTTGCAGCTGATCAGTAAAATGAAAGCTTTTTATCACAATCTGGAGGGAGTGGTGGTGGGGGGGGGGGGGGGGGGGGGGGGCTGCCTTTATTTGGTTAGTTTTAGCATGATCCTAAGCTAAGACCAAAATCCAGCAGTCTAATATCAGTGCTGGGAGACAGCGTACATGTACATGTTTGGCACAGTTTATTCTTCTGCGAGACGGATTTGTTATGTTACAGGAATATGTTGAGTGTGGTTTTGCACTGTCAATTGAACAGAACGAATCAAACATGATCCCCCCCCCCCCCCCACCTTCACCCCAATGCAGACAGACACTGACACCCCTCCAGTTTTCCATTGTATATGACATTATTCGTTACTGTCCACTTGATGATAACACCCGACAAACGCGTCGAACATGGAAAGCATTTTTTCCCGTCTATTGCAGTTTGTGTTCAAATTCTGCCTCACTGTTGTGTTACGGTTGTCAAGGGACAATGTATGCCAGTGTAACAGCATGTCCTGGTATTCAGCCTACTGCAAGTCTTTCCATTCCCACTGACAAACACGTCTATTGATAAACTCGTTGATCCAGTTATCACGAAAATGCTTAGGTGTTTGCAAAAACAACTGTCTTTTTTCCCTGATCCGTCTATACACGACAGCGGCAGCTACGGTAAACACGAACCGATAGTCATTTCTTGTTCAGAGATTGTTTGATGTACCCATGCGACTGTATAAAACAAGCAATTTTTTGGGTAATATTCAGGAATCTGCTTGATATACTTTTCTTTTTCTACAGCCCTTACAGGCCAAAGAGGGTACAGTTTGAATTATATCCATTAGAAAGGAAATACTTCTTAGTGTGTTCGTAGTCTCGAAAATTATATTTCCTTAACACATAATTGTTTACAGGCTTTTAATTCACTGATTTTGTCAAAAGACATTCACTTGAGATCTACTTCTGATTTCCGAACAGTGTCTATGGAGACAAACAGGTCGTTAAAACCTGACTTTTGCATGCTGATGTCTGTTTATTCAGCTTGTTGTCATTTGACGAAAGGCGTGTCAGATTTGACCGGAGGCTATCCTTCAGCCAATTGCTGATAGAGAGGGCGGACCTACGTGAGTAAGCCGCCCAATCAGAACTGGATTTCAATCAGGGTGTAATTAGGGATGTCACCCCTACGGCCGACCCTACGGTCCCCCCCCCCCCTGCCCCCCCCCCCCCCCGCACCCCCCCTCTGCGCCCCCCTCCCCCCTTCCCCCCCCCCCTCACTGGCCACTCAAACACCAGAATCATTCTCCATTCAGATTACAGTTAAACACCACTCGGCTAATCACCCCTCATCCCTCTCCCGCCCTGGCCTTCCCAGTCACCGGCCACCCGAATACCAGATCTCACTGTCCAATAGGAGGCAGATGTAAATGCGGGAGAGATTGTTAATTTCGCTTTTTGACTTAATACCCTAAACTGGCTTGTAGACTGAAGCTCTGTTTCTACCGCAGGTGTTGTGGGTTCGCCGATAGACGTGCTTCATGCGCGTTCAAGCGAAGCCTAGCCACTTGCGCAAGCCGGGAAACGCAGGTCTGTCGGGGTGAGGTATTGGCCGTAATTAGCGCCGGAGTGCGAACTGTACCAGTGATTCGGCGGCAGTAGTGTGGGCAGACAATCTTCACTGGGTATTGCCCGGGGGCTGGGGGGTGGGGGACATGGAAGGTGGGAAGCAAGGGATTCTCTCTGGGCCAACCCTACTTTTTTTTCAAGTCGGAGGAAGTGGGGGGGGGGGGGGGGAGAAGTCATCTACGTTTGTTTGATTGTTATTAGGTCACTGATCATTACGCGCTTGATCTCAGTTACAGACCCGATAATCCGGCCGAGCGTAAGTGGATCGTACAAGCCACACTGTGGCGTGAAACGTCGACACTAACCTATGTACAGTAAGGTCCGTGAACAGAACACTTGCTGAGTGTACTGCAGTTTGTTAACAGACTGTCCGGCAGATTTACAGATTTCCGGCGGGAAGAAGAGGTAGAGAAGTTGTTCGGCCCCAACTGTAACTGGCTGGAATTGAGAACAGCTGTTTGGATTTTTCCAACCACCTGACTCAAACGCCTTGTCCATAAATAACATCAGGATGGGGAAGCAGTATGTAGACACCGAGCTCAAAATATAGCCGATCACCACCCGCTTATTGTGTTTTTAGTGAATTATGCCTTTGCAGCTGATCAGTGAAACGAAAGCTTTTTATCACATACTGGAGGGAGTGGTGGGGGAGAGCTGTCTTTATTTGGTTAGTTTTAGCATGATCCTGAGCTAGGACCAAAATCCAGCAGTCTAATGTCAGTGCTGGGAGACAGCGTACATGTACATGTTTGGCACAGTTTATTCTTCTGCGAGACGGCTTTGTTATGTTACAGGAGTATGTTGAGTGTGGTTTTGCGCTGTCAATTGAACAGAACGAATCAAACATGAGCCCCCCCCCCCCCCCCACCCCTTCTTTACCACAATGCAGAAAGACATACCACTTCAGTTTTCCATTGTATGTGGCATTAAATAATACTGTCCACTTGATGATAACACTCGACAAACGCGTCGTACATGTAAAACATTTTTTTTCCGTCTATTGCAGTTTGTGTTCAAATTCTGCCTCACTGTTGTGTTACGGTTGTCAAGGGACAATGTATGCCAGTGTAACAGCATGTCCTGGTATTCAGCCTACTGCAAGTCTTTCCATTTCCACTGACAAACACGTCTATTGATAAACTCCTTGATCCTGTTATCACGAAAATGCTGATCCCTCTATACACGACAGCGGCAGCTACGGTAAACATGAATCCGATAGTCAGTTCTTGTTCAGAGATTGTTTGATGTACCCATGTGACTGTACAAAACAATCAATTTTTTTTAAAAAATATTCATGACTTTGATTTATAGATGATGTCATTTAGTAAAACTGGGAGTGAAAGAGTTAAATGAACATACAGCTAACAATAATTAACCCTTTTAGCACCAACACCCTACAGCAGGAGACTGATTGACTATCATAATTCAAGGGTCGTGCCTGAAGGCGCCAAGCTAATCTGACACGACCCTTGAATTATCATGGTCAATCTACCTCCTGCAAGTGATACATAGTCGTTAACTAACACTTCCAAAGTCATGGAAATGCGCCCATGGTGCTATGTAAAAGGGTTAACAAAGCTGACAAAAGGAAACTCACCGCTTTTGGATACATCAGGCCCGTGACGATTCCAAATTCCCATAGCAACTTGCTCCAAAAGCCACCTTTTTTAGATGTCTCTCCACTGTCAGTTGCTGATGAACTATGACGGACCTTGTTCATGACAAATTAATACAATCATTATCGACAATGCTAAATGGAATTTCAGGGTTCAAAATACTTTTCAAAAATACAGTTAGTAAAAGCAAGGGGCTCATGAACCATTACTGAGTATCGTGCTAGACCAATATGCAGTAATAATACAAACCGTGCTAAAAATGAATTTTTTTCTAAAATGTATTTTTTGGAAAAATACTTACCGATAGCATTGCTATATATATATGGAATACACTCTATAGCCTAACGATTTCAGCCCAAAGTTGTGTCCTCTACACAACTGGGGAGGAGACACCGGGGATCCATGTATAGGAGCCCCGGGTGGCCTCCCCTTACCACCCTATCCGGGCATGTGTGGGGCGAAAGCTCGCCAGTTTCACACTTAGCCAAGGAGGCAAGCGGGGTAGGTGGGAGGGCCATCCGAGTAATGCCATCGGTAAGAATTTTTCAAAACAATACATTTTAGAAGAAAAAATTCATTTGTTTTTTTAAAAATACATTACCGATTGCATTACTATAATATAGTATAATATATTATATGGAAGAATAGCGAAGAGGAGGAGGGCGCCAACACCCAACACCCTGTACCTAATACCCTCCGCCGGCCCACAAGGAGCACTCACGACGATTTCAGTTAAGAAGTGCCTATGGCGCCTGTGGCGCGCGGAGGGAGTGCTGGGCCGCAGAGATGTCGCCCAACATGGCCAGGGAGTCGCGCTGGCGGATAGGTCGTGGAGGTAGAAGCGGGCGAAGGTGGAGTCTGCACGCCCGTCTACCGCCGTCCCAATGTCTTTAACCGAGCAGTTGCGATCAAAGGCCGCGCTGGGGGCTACTGCTTGTACTTCATGCGCCCGGATATGTAACCGTCTATCCCCATCTGGGGAGAGGTCTTGGTAGGCCAACGAGTCACCCACCGCAGCCAGGAATGAACTGCCTGGGCCGAGATACCTGGCCTGCCTGGTGAAAGTGGTAGGAAGAGGCGGGTACGCCCTAGACGGCGTGGCCTTGAGCGACGCAGATAATTCTGCAGTGCCCTGACTGGGTCCTGTTGAGGCGACCCATGGGGTCAGCCGTCCCTCTGAGCGGACGTAAGGTCAGCATGTGGGGTGCAGCCGAGCGAGGCCGGCTCTTGGCCAAAAGGACGGGTCGGTGAGAAGCTGCGTTTAGCCATCGGCTCGAAACTGCAAACACGTGGGGTGTACCGAGAGCGCATCAATCTCGCTCATGCGAACACCGTGGAGAGCGCCAGGAGGAAACACGTTTCCGGGTCAGGTCGGCGAACCGTGCCAAGGGCAGGGGTTCGAAGCGGTCCGTAAATAGCCACGTCAGTACCCAGGTGAGGTCCCACCAAGGTAAGATAAGAGAGAATGGGAGACAGGACGTCGGAGTTCAAAATGAGCCAACAGGTCGGAAGGTCTTTGCAAGGGCCGGATCCGGTAGGCCCAGGGGCGGGAAGTGTCTGCAATCATGGCGCGATAACCTTTGACGGTAAAAGGTGCTAAGCCTTGGTCATCAAAGAGCCATAGTAGGAAATCCGCCAGTTGGGGTAGTGAGACTCGTGGGGGGGGGGGGGGGGGGGGGAGCCGCTGGGTGGCGCACCATGACTGGAAGACCCTCCACTTGCCTTGGTACACATTCCTGGTAGACAGTCTGCGGGCTGCTGCAATCGCCACCCCTGCCGCATCCGAGAAACTTCTAGCGGGGAGGGCTTGCCGGACAACCTTCAGGCGTGAAGGAGGAGGCGCACTGGGCACGGGTGGAAGAGAGCCTGGCGGGGCTGCTTGAGCATCATGAGCGGGGCGGGGAGCTCTAGGGGCGGGTCCGTGGTCCACCTCTTGGTCCAATTGAAGGGGACCACCAGAAAGAGAACCGCGGAGCATCCCGAAGTTTCCGCAGGATCTTCGGCACCAGCACAGACGGAGGGTAGGCATACGAGATCAGTCTGTCCCAAGGAATGGAGAGCGCGCCTAATGCCCAGGCAAGAGGGCCCGGGACTAGAGAGAAAAACAGCGGGAGCAACCAGTTCCATCTGGTGGCAAACAGGTGGACTAGTGGCGTCACATTGCGAGCGGATCAGGAGAAAGATGTCTGGGCGCAGGGACCACTCAGTGTGGAGAAGCTGTCCGCAGTGGGACAGGGCGTCTACGACCAGGTTCATGTGGCCCGGAATGTGGCGGGCACGAAGAGCAATGCCCCAGTCACTGCACCAGAGTAGGAGATGGTAAAGGAGGATGCACAGGGAGGGGGAACGAGTGCCCCCCCCCCCCTGGTTCTGTAAATAGGCCACCACTGTCGAGTTGTCCAATAGAACGAGGACTCCGTGGTTGGTCCCCGTCTCTGGCCAGGCGTTGAGGGCCAACCAAACCGCCTTCAACTCCAGCCAGTTGATGTGTCTGTCTGCGAAGACCCGAGGCCGAGACAAAGTCTGGTAACAGGTATGCGCCTCAGCCGGACTGGTTCGAGGGGAGTGCAGGGGCATGCCCGTCGCCAACCACATGAGATCCGCCAACCTCCAGAAGTGGGGGGCGGGACAGCGGGGTAATCGGAACTGGATCTATCAGGGCGCCAGTGGAGGGGCGCCAGTGTAGGAGAAGGTGTAGCTGCAGCGGGCGAGCATAGAGCTGGCTGAAGGGTAAGGAGTCCGCTGCCGCGCTAAGCAGTCCCAGGAGCTGAAGCCAGATCCTGGCCGTGAAGGAGACCCTAACTCCATCCACCGAGCGAGTTCCGCGATCTTCTGCCGCCGCGCCAAAGGCAGGCGGACCAGGTTGAAGTCGGTCAGGAATTTCATCTCTAAGTGCAGGAACGGCGCGAAGGGGAGAGATCCGACTCGCCCCGGTTGACAAGAACCCGAGGCGGCGAAGGAGAAAACTCTGTCCTCTTCGAGAGTTGTGGCGACTAGGTTGCGCAGCAGCAAGTCGTCCAGGTAGTTGGAGGACGCATGGACTCTGCGAACGCTGGCCATCACTGCGTCGAGGAGTCGCGTGAAAACCCAAGGACTGATGTTGAGGCCCGAAGGGGAGGGCCCGGAACTGGTAGACGATCCCGCCAAAGGCAAACGTAGTAACAGCGCGAAGACGGATGAATCGGCACGTGAAGAACGTGTCTGAAGGATCGAGGCAGATAGCGAAGTCCATCGGCCGGACAGGTGTGCGGAGAGTCCTGGCTGTCTCCATCTGAAAGTGAGGCGCTGAAAAGAACTTGTTTAGCGCCGACAGGTCGATGACTGGGCGCCACTTGCCTCCTGGCTTGGGGACGACAGAGGCGGCTGTAGAACGCCGGCGAGTCGTTTCGGGAGAGTACT
The DNA here is from genome assembly GCA_036245525.1 of Semisulcospira habei. NCBI lineage: Eukaryota > Metazoa > Mollusca > Gastropoda > Semisulcospiridae > Semisulcospira > Semisulcospira habei. The sequence continues at coordinate 120,537,138 of BTPG01000006.1, forward strand.
TCTGTCGCTGCTTTGTTGAGCAAGGCCGTCACCTCTCCGTGCCGAGCGTCTGCCTTGAGCCGGTCGTGTGGAGCCTGGGTCCACAAGGGGAACGAGTGTAAAGGTGGAGGGAACTGGAACGACAGCTGCAGGCCTCAGGAAACAGTCAAGATGATCCAAGGGTCGTCTGGGAACAGCGATCTCCAGTGGTCGCCGAAGAGGGCCAGCCGATCGCAGGGGGCGACCCATGACCGTGCAGGAAGCGCGAAGGCGAGACGAAGAGGAGCCAATGGCAGGCCGAGGCCACAAACTTAGGAGCTTTCTTCACCGACTGCCAGTGATCTCGAACAGCTTGAACCTCCGAGCGGGGCCTAGCGGAACTGAGTCTTCACAGTCTTCGGTTTGATCCGAGCAGAGTCGCAGGAGAGTGTCCCGACGCCAGAGGTCACAATTGGCGACCGCCGCCATGGCGTAGTACAATCGATCGATGGATCGAACGTCGCGGAGCGGGGAAGCGGACACCAGGACGCAAGAGTCCTCCAACCAGAGCAGCAGGGCTTGGGTAGCTAACTCCAAGAAGCCGGAACAAGCTAGCGAAGTCCGCACAAGGCCCGCGATCCTGTCTAGTGGGCGAGTCCAAGCCTCTTGGACCAACCTGCAACCGCCCACCTGGTCGCTGGCTGCCGAGTCCACCGAGGGAAGAGGGATGGTGAAAGCCTGGGTGAGTCCCGCGGACCAGTCCAGTCGGCTGCACATATTGACACCCGCTGGCTACCGCGAATCGGTGAAAACCCCGTTGTCGCCAAAGCTGTCCTGGCGGAGCTGCGCCGAGAGCGCGTCTGCGAGGTCCCGGAATCCGGCCGGCTGTGGGAGCGACTTGTGACACATAGTAGGCCTCATGGCAACAACCAAGGCGAACGCTTGCCTCTTCGCTGGGGGCAATGGCGGGTAGAATTCCGGCGGGAGGAAGGAAGAGATAAGATTGGAGGCCTCTCCTAGAGCACTGAAGGTCTGAGAGCCGAGAGAAGGGATGTCATCTCTGGAAGCAGAGGAAACGACGAACCCGTCGACCATAAGGAGAGTCCCGAGGGAAGAACGCCTTGGCGGAATCCCCAGGGTGTAAGCTGAGAAAGTCCTGATCCAAGTCCAAGGATTGCGCGGGGTCACAAGGAGGGGCGACCAGCTACTAGAGCGCCGGTCCGCCGAAGGTGACGGCCGCGATGCGAGCGCGGAACAGGCGGAGATGCCCGCGAAGCTTATCCAGAATGGGGTCGCGGGGAGCGAGGGACCTCAGTCAGGCGGCGGCCAGAGGCAAAGCCTGACTCTCGACGCCCCCCACCCGCCCGACGGCGGGGGGAAGGGGGGGCCGCCCGTGTCGACTACGACGCGAGGTCGGCAAGGGAACGTGGGTACCGTGAAGCTCGCTCCGTACGAACGAAGGAAGGCGGAAGGGAACCCTAGCTCCCTGCGCCCGCTCGGGAGACCGCGAGCGGGGGAGGGGGGGGGGGGGGGGAGCATGTCATCAAAACGGCGGATCCGGTCCTGAGTGTTCGAATCTAAGTCACTCTGGGCCTGCCTGGAAAAGTCGGGGCGGGGGAGGGGGGGGGGGGGGGACATTGACATGGCTCGCCAAGCCCACTCAGAAAAATCGAAGCGGGGAGGGAGCAAAACATGTGCTCGCTGGCCCGTCTCAGGACTCTCGGATCGTGGAGAGGGCGTACTTAAGTCTCGCCGGGCCCAACTGGTCGTTACGGGGCGGGGGGGGGGGGGGGGGAGGGGGAGGGGGGGGAGGGGGGGAGGGGGGGGACGTACGTGTGGATCGCCGGGCCAGCTCGGACAATTCAGAACAGGGGGGCGGCCCAATTATTGGTCTCGGGTCACATTCAGTCGAAACGGAGCGTGAGGGAGAGCCTCTCTTACTTCGCTTCTCAGAACTCTCGGATCGTTGATAGAGCGTACTAATGTCTCGCCGGGCCCACCTGGTCGTTATGGGGCGGGGGAGGTGGGGCGGGGGGGGGGGGGGGGGGATACGTCTCACCGAGCCCGCTCGGACAATTCAGAGAAGGGGGGTGGCCCAATTATTGGTCTCGGGTCACATTCAGTCGAAACGGAGCATGAGGGAGAGCATCTTATCTTATGAACTCTTTCTCTCTGTCTCTACTACTCTTGTAAAAGACTCTGAGCGGAGGAGGGAGGGGGGGGGGAGGGCGTGGACGTAGGCTCGACTCGCAGGGCCCGCTCAGGCAATTCAGAGCGGGGGGGGGGGGGGGGGGGGGGGGGGGAGGGCGTGGACGTAGGCTCGACTCGCAGGGCCCGCTCAGACAATTCAGAGCGAGGGGGGGGGGGGGGGGAGGGCGTGGACGTAGGCTCGACTCGCAGGGCCCGCTCCGCTCAAGACAATTCAGAGCGGGGGGGGGGGTGGGGGGGGGGGTCCTGGACGTAGGCTCGACTCGCAGGGCCCGCTCAGACAATTCAGAGAGGGGAGGGGGGGGGGGGCGTGGACGTACGCTCGAGTCGCAGGGCCCGATCAGACAGAGCGGGGGGTGGGGTGGGGGGTGGGGAGGGGGTGGGGGGGGTCGTGGACTTAGGCTCGACTCGCAGGGCCCGAGTCGCATGGCCCGATCAGACAGAGCGGAGGGGGTGGGGGGGGTCGTGGACTTAGGCTCGACTCGCAGGGCCCGCTCAGACAATTCAGAATGGGGGGGGGGGGGGGGGGGGAGAGGGGTGGACATAGGCTCGACTCGCAGGGCCCGCTCAGACAATTCAGAGCGGGGGGGGGGGGGGGGGGGGGAGGGGGGAGGGGAGGAGGGGTCGTGGACGTAGGCTCGACTCGCAGGGCCCGCTCAGACAATTCAGAGCAGGGGAGGGGGGGGGGGGGAGGGTCGTGGACGTAGGCTCGACTCGCAGGGCCCGCTCAGACAATTCAGAGCGGGGTGGGGGGGGGGGGGGGGGGGCGTGGACGTAGGCTCGACTCGCAGGGCCCGCTCAGACAATTCAGAGCGGGGGGGGGGGGGGGGGGGGGGGGAGGGGGAGGGGTGGACGTAGGCTCGACTCGCAGGGCCCACTCAGACAATTCAGAGCAGGAGAGGGGGGGGGGGGGGGGGTCGTGGACGTAGGCTCGACTCGCCGGGCCCGCTCAGACAATTCAGAGCGGGGGTGGGGGGGGGGGGAGGGGGGGGGGGGGGGAGGGCGTAGACGTAGGCTCGACTCGCAGGGCCTGCTCAGACAATTCAGAGCAGGGAGGGGGGGAGTGGGGGCGTGGACGTAGGCTCGAGTCGCAGGGCCCGATCAGACAATTCAGAGCGGGAGAGGGGGGGGGGGGGGGGGGAGTTGTGGACGTAGGCTCGACTCACCGGGCCCACTCAGACAATTCAGAGCGGGTGGGGGGGGGGGGGGGAGGGGGCGGGAGGGCGTAGACGTAGGCTCGACTCGCAGGGCCCGCTCAGACAATTCAGAGGGGGGGGGAAGGGGGGGGGAGGAGGAGCGTGGACGTAGGCTCGACTCGCAAGGTCCGCTAAGACAATTCAGATGGGGGGGGGGGGAGGGGGGGGGGAGGGCGTGGACGTAGGCTCGACTCGCAGGGCCCGCTCAGTCAATTCAGAGGGGTGGGGGGAGGGGGGGGGAGGGCGTGGACGTAGGCTCAACTCGCAGGGCCCGCTCAGACAATTCAGAGCGGGGAGGGGGGGGGGGGGGAGGCATGAACGTAGGCTCGACTCGCAGGGCCCGCTCAGACAATTCAGAGCGGGGGGGGGGGGAGGGGGGGGGGGAGGGGTGAGGGCGTGGACGTAGGCTCGACTCGCAGGGCCCGCTCAGACAATTCAGAGCTGGGGGGGGGGGGGGGGGGGAGGGCGTGGACGTAGGCTCGACTCGCAGGGCCCGCTCAGACAATTCAGAGCGGGGTGGGGGGGGGGGAGGGGGGGAGGGCGTGGACGTAGGCTCGACTCGCAGGGCCCGCTCAGTGAATTCAGAGGGGGGGGGAGGGGGGGGAGGGGGCGTGGACGTAGGCTTGACTCGCAGGGCCCGCTCAGACAATTCAGATGGGGGGGGGGGGGGGGGGGGGGAGGAGCGTGGACGTAGGCTCGACTCGCAGGGCCCGCTCAGTGAATTCAGAGGGGGGGGGGGAGGGGGGGGAGGGCGTGGACGTAGGCTCGACTCGCAGGGCCCGCTCAGACAATTCATGATTGATTGATTGTACATTGCTTAACGTCCCGACAGCAACAAGGCTTTCTCAGGACGTGCCTGCACTGCTTGTGAAAAAAGAAAAAATAAACAGAACATTGAATGTATGTCGCCAGCCCGGTCAAATACATTAAATAAACCTAACACATGGGGCTAAATAAAGCTAAGACCATTTAGCAACACACATCCAATATCAGAGCTACAGGCAGTACAGGCAGTAGGGAGGTTTTAAAAGGCAATACAGGTGAATGGACAAAGGGTAGACAGAACACTTGCCCAGAATAAAGAGAAACCCCACCCTGTGGGGCTGACCAGGGTGACCCTGGGAACTAAAAATACCTAACCCACCAAGTCCCCAGGGCAGACCCGGGTGGGGGTCAGACAATTCAGATGGGGGGGGGGGGGGGGGAGAGGGCGTGGACGTAGGCTCGACTCGCAGGGCCCGCTCAGTGAATTCAGAGGGGGGGGGGGGGGGGGGGGGGAGGGCGTGGACGTAGGCTCGACTCGCAGGGCCCGCTCAGTGAATTCAGAGGGGGGGGGGGGGGGGAGGGCGTGGACGTAGGCTCGACTCGCAGGGCCCGCTCAGACAATTCAGAGCGGGGAGGGGGGGGGGGGAAGGCGTGAACTTAGGCTCGACTCGCAGGGCCCGCTCAGACAATTCAGAGCTGCGGGGGGGCGTGGACGTAGGCTCGACTCGCAGGGCCCGCTCAGACAATTCAGAGCGGGGGGGGGGGGGGGGGGGGGGGTGGGGGGGGCAGTAATACCAAAGCGCTCGGGCCACGCTCGGAAGAGACGGGGCATGGGGGCCGCGACTCTAACGCTCGCCTGCCTTGCTCGAATGCCTCAGAGCGGGGAGGGAGCATCTGCGTGGTTACTGTACATGAAAAAGATTTACCTGCGGGCCAGACTGCCCGAATGACGGAACGAAGGGGTACCCTACGAGGTGACGGAGAGACGACCTCCTTCGGGGAAGCCTGGACAGCCTGCAGGGGCCGGGACGGAAGGTCATGGCGATAGAAGTCCCAAAGATGTGACCACCGGGCCTCTCTCCAATCGGCACACACGACACCAGTCCTGTCCGAAGAGCAGCCCGAGCACGGGAGGCAGGCGCCAAGCGCGTCGGAGGGCCACTGGAATTCCCCACAAAGATAGCAAGTTCTCAACCACGAAGAAGCCAAAAGTCCGCCACACACAGTCCGCCGGGAAAGCTCACTGAAGAGCCTAAACCTCACTCCCCGAGGCAGATCGTGAACGAAGAAGTGTTCCGTAAGTCACCTGTCGCGCACGAAGCCGGAGTTCCAAAGACAGAGGTCACAGAAAGTCAAGGCCCAGACAAAGACCATTCAGTAAAAATTCACACGTCAGTCTACTGAATTCGTATCACTTACAGTCTTGAACACGAATAAAGTTCGGTGCATGTCTCAAAGACTAAACGAGGCAAAAGCCAAGGTAGAAAGTTCACAGTAGAATCAATAGCACAAGTCTGAAACCGGTCGCAAGCAGAGGAAGGCCAAACGCTCGACCGTCCCCGTGAAAACTGGTGAGCTTTCGCCCCACGCAAGCCCGGATAGGGTGGTAAGTGGAGGCCACCCGGGGCTCTTATACATGGATCCCCGGTGTCTTCTCCCCCGTTCTGTAGGGGACACAACTTTGGGCTGAAATCGTTAGGCTATAGAGTGTATTCCATATAGTAATGCCATCGGTAATGTATTTTGAAAAAAAAAAAAAACAAATAGCCCGCCACGTGTGTTTGGTGAAAAGTTCATGACCTGTGTCGCTGAGCACCGCCTACCGCTGCTGTAAGACACAGTAGGTCTGAAAAGAAGGGGGCACGCCGGGCCATGTGGACATGACCTGTGTCGCCGAGTACCGCCTACCGCTGCTGTAAGACTAAGTAGGTCTGAAAAGAAGAGGGCACGTCGGGCCATGTGGACATGAAAGTAGAGGGCCCGAGGCCAAAGTAAGGGGCTTTTTGTCCCAGGCCCCCCGGGTATTTTGAACCCTGATTTTAAATCTGAGCCATCCACACACTGAAAGTAAAACCACAACTGTTCAGCAACAGTACCAGGCATTCTGCGCTCCAGAGATTCCTGGCTGCCTTGGGGATGCCTGGTGAGCAACAGGTCCTCTGGCTAATGGCAGTTTCAGCTGACCTGCGCACAAGCTGACATAGGGCAGACAATATTGTGTGGTTTTTCTTCACAAGTCTATGCAACATATCAGCACTACAATAACACGATCTACAACAAGGCAGTGTAACTATATGCATGGCTTCTGAGTACTGTGTTTTACTGAGGCTCACCTGTATGTATATTATATGTATGTGTGTGTATATATATATAATAAATAATACTGTTACTAATACTATATAGGCGTTTTTTCTCAATTTTGGGCAAATCGACTCAAAGCGCCGGGAACTGAAACCCAACACGCACGTAACAGACACGGATTTACGCCATTTAAGACAAAGTAAGTACTAGACAGATGAAGGGCCAGTTCAGCTACTGAAGTTACAGAGATTTTTTTATCGCTTGTATTTGAAATTTGTAAAGTGGCCTAAAACCGGTACCAAAGTGTGTGTGTGGGGGGGGGGGGGGGGTTGGGTGGGGGTGGAAGAACCGGAGTACCCGGAGAAAGAACCCCCCGACGGTCCGCCCGAATTAACGGTGACACTTACCAGATGAGAAAAGTCCGACGCCGGAACCCGTTTTCGAACCTCGCACCTTTGGCATTGGTGGCAGGCGCCTTAACCACTGCGCCACGGACTGGACTGCTTATAATTTTATATGTGTGTTAGGAATCGGGCCAATTTGCGGCGTGAAGTTGACGTGAAAAACTGATGTTGCGGAGGAAACACGCTTAGGTCTACCAGGCTTTCATAATGCATCGAGGGTTGCTACACACAAGTCACGAGTTTCATGTGAAAAAGTCAGCTCCATGCTGAATCAGTTGAACCCTGACCTGCCAGGTACTGCATAATGGTTGCTACGTGAAAATGAGTACCAGACAATAAAAGCTTTTATTTATTTTTTAATCATAATCCTCTGCAGTGATAAGCATACTTAATGATTCTTTGTTTATTGCTTTACTTTGCATTTTTACTCATTTTATATTTTTGTCCGTACGCGTATGCGGGTAGGTATGTTTGGAGTGCGTGTCCGAGAGCGTGTGTTTGTTTTTGTGCGTATGTGCCTGAGTGCGTGCGTGTGTAAGTGTGTGTGTGTGAGAGTGTTCGTGCATGTGTGCATGCGTACTGAATTGCGGTGTACATGAGTGTGTGTGTGTGTGTGTGTGTGTGTGTGTGTGTGTGCGTGCATGCGCGAGTTGTGATGTGCATGCGTACGTACCTGAGTGCGTGTGTGGGTATGTGTGTGTGTATGTGCGTGGTGCGTGCGTGCGTGCGTGAGCGAATGCAGCAGTGCATGCAGCAGTGTGTGGTATGTGTATGTTTACATGTCTATGTCACTTATGTAGTAGATGTAGCAACGGCAAGTTTGAAAACTGGTCCTGTTACCAATAACTTCTACCGTTGGAAAATAAAGGTTCATTGTTCATTGTTCATTGTTCTCTCTCTCTCTCTCTCCACACACACACACACACACACACACACACACACACACACACGTGCGCTTATCTCCAGTAGGCATAGATCCTTCTGCGCCCTTGGGGTGCATGAGGATCTATAATGCCTCTTGAATATGTTTGGAGCGTGCGCGCACGCACGCACTAACACACACACACTGGCGCACATCGACGTGCTTTCAGATGAGCATGGAAGTGACCCGTATACTTATTATAATTATTATGTAGCTAGGAAAAGTCAACCTGCTTTCACACAAATTATAGCAAGACTTACCGCCATTAGTATGCTCTGTGGGCTGGAGTAGCGACAGCAATTATGAAGAAGATTAGCAGGAGCAATAAAATGACATCAGTATAAGCTTGACGTCAACGCAACGCAATAGTCACGATGCCCGTGTACACAGGGACAAATTTGATGTTTTACGTCACTCCTCCGAAAGGCACGCAGCCTTTTCAGTCCATGACTGACTGTTTTGTTCCACACAGCCTCTTCCAGGGCTGACTGTTTGATGGGAGTATATATGGTAGATCAAAACTAGCAAAAGTGAATTAATTATTATTTTAAGTAAGTTGAACAGGTACAAAGCTGGCTAACGAACTCATCCAGTGTCTTTCTTCAAACTAGCTATGTCCTAAATTTCAAGTAAATATGATAAAAATTACGGACTTTAATCTGGGTCACTTTATATAAACAGTCTTTTATGTCTTCAATGAGACATCCAGGTACAAAATGCTGGGAGGCTCTCTTAAGCACTCCTTAAAATTTAATAAAGTATTTCGCCAGGTGTCAACTGAGCTTGTACGTACGCAATATCTGAGATTCTCATGTCTACACGCACACACACACACACACACACACACACACACACACACACACACACACCCTTTCGCGCCAAACTAGACATGACCTAATTTTTATCTTGTTATTCAGTTGTCAAGAGGTTTGGGCATCAGTGCCCGCCTTTGACATAATGGACATGCTATTAAATTCGCTCCACCGCGACCCATCCTAAAAAGTCCCTTCTATAAATAGAAGGGACTTAAAAAACAACAAAGGAAATAAATTTTTAAAAAAAGAGTATAATAAAATTAATCCACACAGAGTATAATTAATTTAATTCATTGTCCCAAATTATTTAAATATAAATTAAGGGTTGCTTCAAAAATACGAACTCAGAAAAGTTTCCTTTAAATATTTGAGCTCAGAAACGGTCCAGTTATGTTTTCTTTGAATGTCAACTGATTATCATGGTCCGCTCATAGCGTAATGTCCTCCATTAAATTGCATCCGGGATGAAACATCATGGGACGAAATGTGATTGGGACGAACGGTGTGGGCGAATGCGCGTAGTGTGAAGATAGGCATAGATCAAGAGGCTCGAAGAACAAGCCCTTCGAAGCTTTCTAACGCTAAATAAACAACTTTTACGGCACCTACAACCTCAAATATATGAATATCACTACTTTAAGTACTCAATAATATGTGTTTATGTGGTAATTTGGGCTTAGGAGAGGTTATTCCGACTGGTTTCGGACAGCGCGATCGTGTAGCAAGGGAAGTAATCAACGTGTCAACGGTTGTGGAAAGCGGCTTACTAGTACAACTAAATTAACTTTAATGTAAACCAAACTTCTAACACACGATTATTTTGTGTTTAGGTACGCAATAATTGTATAGATATGGCTATTTTAGCTTAGGACAGGTTATTCCGGGTTTTAGTAGGACCCCTGCATACTCTCTTGTTAGGCGCCTTCTGTAGATAAATATAAACAATGAAGTGTGCGTGTGTTGATGAAAAGAGGGGTGGAGGGGTGAAATGGGTGGGAGGAAATGTGTGCTGTCATGCACTCTTATGTGTGTGAAAGAGGTTTTTAGTGTTGTTTATTTCTTGTGTTTCTTTCTTTTGTTGTTGAGTGGGATGTCCTCTGCCACCACACTCCCCCCCCCCCCCACCCCACCGGCACCCCTCCAGCCCCTCCCTGAATCCCAACTTTTCCAAAACCATGTATTTCCTAACATTGTAACAAGCTTTCAACATAACAAATGCACTGTGCATGAACGTCTTAAGTTTACAACATTTAGGCAGTTCTCGCTCACTGTTGCAACACAGATACTCGGAAGAAAGAAAAAAACTACAGCTTGACTGTTGTCATTCTACCCACAGGGATAAATCTCTTTTAGTGGCAGCATTCAATCAACTGTGTTCACTTATTCCAGTTACTGATACACATGGTCTTAATTAATGTGCACAGTTGCAGTAGTCACGTAGACGGCGATTAGAGTGGAAGTAGGAAACGATTTAAAAAGTGAAAAGAATGACAAAACGCACCTTCAAATCTGTGGAGAAACGTCTGAGCAGCCCGGTCGTTCGCAAAATCAAGCGTACAATTAGTACACTTTCATTCATTCTGAAAATAATCAGTAGAACAAGCCTAGTGGGCAGTATCCTAGAAACAACCTGACCTTTCTTCCTTTTACACAACGTGCGAGCTCTCCTGCACTGAAAATAACGAAAATGGCGAATAAAGTCGAATCACCGCAAAGCCCCCTAAAAGGTTCTGTAATAAAAGCATTTCTGGTTTGATTTTGTGATGTGGGATCAAAACCAGAAATTCTGTCCAGCATTGCGCAGACAACAACAGCACTGACAAGACGGAAGACCATATGGAAGGACAGAAACATCACGCTCTGCTCCAAGATCAGACTGATGCGCTCCTTAGTCATCTCAGTGTTGTATGCCTGCGAGTCATGGACCCTCACAGCAGATCCTGAAAGGAGGATACAAGCCACTGAAATGAGATGCCGGTTTTCGAAGGCTGCTTGGCATTTCATACAGAGATCACATCACGAACGAGGAAGTGGGAAGCAGAATCAGGCAAGCCATCGGGCTCTATGAAGACCTATTAGCGGCCATTATGAAAAAAATGCAAACTAAAGTGGTATGGGCATGTCACGCGTTCAGCAGGGCTTAACAAAACAATCCTGCAAGGCACTGTGCAAGGAGGACGAAGGAGAGGAAGATAGAGGAAAAGATGGGAGGACAATGTCTCAGAGTGGACAGGACTGAGGCTGGGCGATACGCTAAGAATACCAGAGAACAGAGGAGAATGGAGGGAGCTGGTTGCCAAGTCATCAGTGGTGCCCCAACGGTCGGCAAGATTACGGGAGATAGATAGATAGATGGATGGATGGATGGATGGATGGATGGATGGATGGATGGATGGACGGACGGACGGACGGACGGACGGACGGACAGACGGACAGACAGACAGACAGACAGACAGACAGATAGACAGATAGACAGATAGATAGATAGATAGATAGATAAGAAAAGCATTGTCAGAAGCCCCACTACACCGTCTTAGAAGCCGCTTGGAGGCCAGTCTATACGCCATTTGTAGTCTCTAAACTGACTTATGATGGACAGCATAGGGCCATATAAAACAGTTATGAATGTGTTCAGGACGCATTTCTATATTAAAAAATGATGGACATTAGAGGGCACAACGATTCATCTTGCCATCAAACGGTATTTGCTTAAACACCCTACACTGACTGAAAACTATGATCCGCTTGGAGGCCAGTCTTTAGGACATTTTTGGTCTCTCAAACGGCGATGACGGACGGCATAGGGCCATATAAAACAGTCATAAATGTGTTCAGAAATCATTTCCATATTAAAAAAGAATGGGCATTAGAGGGCACAACGCATCGTTTTGCCATCAGACGGTATTGGCTGAAGCACCCTACACTGTCTGAGAATCCGCTGTCTCAGTTTACGAAATGTTTACTCTCTCAAACTACGACGGACGGCATAGGGCCATATAAAACAGTTATGAGTGTGTTCAGGAAGCATTTCCATATTCATAAATGATATGCATTAGAGGGCACAACGCATTGTTTTGTCATAAGACGGTATTGGCTGAAGCCCCTCTACAATGGCTGAAAAGCCTCCTTGGCGCAAGTCCTTACGACATTTTTGGCCGGGTGTCTTAACCTATGATGGACGTTATAGGGCCACATAAAACAGTTACGAATGTGTTCGGAAAGCATTTCCATATTAATAAATGATAGACATTAGAGGGCACAACGCATAGCTTTGCCAAAAGACAGTATTGGGTGAAGCCCCCTTACACTGTCTGAGAAGCCGGTTGGAGTCCAGACCTTACGACATTTTTTGTCAATAAAACTATGATGGATGGCATAGAGCCATATAAAACAGTTATAAATGTATTCAGGAAGCAATTCTATATGTGTGTGTTCAGGATGCATTTCTATATTTAAAAAGGACTTTACGAACGTTTTGGTCTCTTAAACTATGATGGACGGTATAGGGCCACATAAAAGAGTTATGAATGTGTTCAGGATGCATTTCCAGATTAAAAAAATGATAAAGATTAGAGGGCACAACCCATCGTTTTACCATCACACAGTATTAGCTGAAGCACCCGTTCACTGAGAAGCCGCAAGGTGGAAAATACGTCCATAATATGTGGAATATTTCCGGTCTCTTAAACTATGATGGACGGTACAGGGCACATAAAATAGTTACAGATGTTTTCAGGAAGCATTTCCATAATTATAAATGATAGGCATTGGAGGGCACAACGCATAGTTTTGCCGTAAGACGGTATTGGCTGAAACCCCCTACCCTGTCTGAGAAACCACTTGGAGGACAGTCCATACGACATTTTTGGTCTCTAAACTTATGATGGACGGCATAGAGCCATATAAAACAGTTATAAATGTATTCAGGAAGCAATTCTATATAGAAAAAAAGATGGACATTAGAAGGCACAACGATTCGTTTTGTCATCAGACGGTATTTGCTGAAGCACCCTACACTGACTGAGAATCGTCTTGGAGGCCAGTCTTTAAGACATTTTTGGTTTATCAAACTATGACGAATGACATAGGGCCATATACAACAGTTATAAATGTGTTCAGGAAGCATTTCCATATTCATAAATGATAGGCATTAGAGGGCATAACGCATATTTTATCCATAAGACGGTATTGGCTGAAGACCCTATACACTGACTTAGAAGGTATTTAGGGCCAGTCTTTATAGACTTTCCCATTTTGTGTGTTCTTTTTATGACGGACCACTGCAGATTAACACCTTTGCTGCTGGAACTCAACAGACAACACCCAAATATAACATATATAAATCTTACTGAGTCTCAACAGATGCAAAAGCACGTGACAATATAGGATTCATTCTAACATCAGACCATAAAGGTGACTGCCAAGTGTGTAAAATATTGAGAAGAACCCAACGAAGAAAGAAACAAGTTTGGGCAATTGAGCTGTAACTGTCTTTTATATGCGTGTTTAAAAGTACTATTACGCGTAAATTTGAAGACATATTTCAGCACCATTATTGTACCTCGTCCACACACCTAATGAACTTTAACAGCAGTTGGGTCACGCAGCAGAAGCACACGCGTATTCGCACTTGTGTATTTATTCTGCACTACCGTTAGAGTGACAATCGAATTTTAGTCGTTTCTCGTAGTGATGCCGTTGTATTTATAGAACGGAGTGGCGTCATTGTGAGGTTACTTGATATAAAGACGACGTGTGCTGAACTGGATTCACCTGTGTCTAAGTGAACATTAACTAGACCTGTGTGTAACGTTTTGTAACCATCTGTAACAGAAGTTTATCTTTGAACAGTTACGGCAATAGTGGGCCTTCAATTCTTCTCTAAAATAGTTGTGTACCTTTGATTTGGATTTTGTTTTTGGCCGCCGTAAAAGAAATGGTTACCATGAGACGACTGACATTAAATATGGCACTAAGTGCTTCTTGTAGAATCTGTAATCTCTGGAATGTACACGCTGCCACTGGGACGTAAAAGCAGGAAACTGATATCGTGTGTGAAAGTCCTTGTGAACATTTTATTCCCACTACTGTGCCTATGTACTCTCGGCGTGCATCTGCTGAGCACAACTGTGACTCTGACAGCTGGGGCTATAACAGTAACAATATAGGCTCTTTGTATATGATCAGTTTTACATTGGGAGAACTATACATGGTCTTTACTTCCAGCACATTTAGCTCTAGATCACTCAGGCGGTTTCTGAGAGCATTTGAACGTTACCAGTACAGTTTTAAGAGAGAAGAAATCGGTTTCAAGTTTGTTCTCGGCGTCGGCACCATCTGGTTAGTGTTCACTGTCTGGTCATATGCCAACGCAGTAGTTTTCCCGCCCGCTACTAACGTCACAGCAAACTTCAACCAGTCTGCTCTAGGATTTCTTCTTGACACTTTCCTACCATACCAATTCTCTTCGCATTTAATATATTTTTATTTAACACAGTCGATTGTTACAGGATTCCTCCTGTACCTGTCAGTTTGGAGTGTTTTAATGAGAGAAGCAAACGATCTGGCAAAACGCCTGATGGAGACGGGTGAAACTACCACAGCCGAAGATCCGGAAGTTCTCGAACTGTAAATTGTGTTGTACCCGTCTTTTCTAAGCGTGTTTCTTTCTCCGTTGGGTACTTCTTTGCATATTACACGCTTGGCAGTCACCTTTTTGGTCTGGATTGATTAGTTCCGGATACGTCACGTTGAAATATGTGACCTCATCACCAAGGCCAACAACTTCCTACGTCACTTTCTGGCTGCCTTGTACGGATCAGGATTGCCGTGCATTCTTTTTGTCATCCATGGTTTTGTCTACGGACACTTGGGCGTAAAGGAATTTACAACAATGGGAGCATTATTTGGTAGTCTGGCCTTATTTCTGACTTTTGTGACGCTCACCGGAGCTGCCCTTAACCTGAAGGTAGGTATTCTACGTTTGAAAGACCTGAGAGGTCTTATATTTATGATACTTCGTTGTTTATTTTTGTTAATATTATTATTATTATTATTATTATTATTATTATTACTTCTACTAATGGTACTACCGTTAACCCTTCCCTTTTGATTGCAAGAGGAATAGATCCTCATGGGCCACCGTAGTTTCAGTGGCTTCGAAGGTCTATGCCTCTTGCCAACACCACATTATGTCCTTGTTCTTTGTTCAGACGGGGCTCTTTGCGTTGATTCAAGTTAACACGAAATAGCAAACATTTCAGAAACACAATCAACTGACAGTGAAGGAGTTAATTTTACAAATTGCAGATACAAAATGTGACAAGAAAAAGTAGAGACATGAATAAGATGCATCGTCTGCTTCCTCAGTAGCAACACGTCTTCAGGCTCACGACGGCCACAAGATGGGCCCGCGCACAGCCGTGCGAGGACCCACTGCTGCCGTCGTGGATACGCGGACCTTTGCTTACAGGGTTGAAATTACGATATGACATATGTTGTGTCGTCCTGATTTCTAATGCTCAACGCATGTCTCACGTGGATATACCTTTCCGGTGCATATACCTCAGCTTAATTAATAGCGTGAGTTAATTGAAAACTATTTCTTAAGGAGTAATCTGATCGCACTGCGTTCGAGGTATAAAACTGAAACACTTTTTTTCCCCAGATGCACGAACCTACAGATTTTATTTTCAAACTAAAGATCGGAAAATTATCAGGAAAAGGATCGGAAGTTGTGAGTATACAGTTTGGCGTTGGGGGTGAGACGGATATGTTGAGGTGGGCGAAAGGGATTGGATGTGTGTGTGTGAGGGGGGAGGGAGGGGGGGGGGAGGTAAAGGTACGGCTTCATTTTTCTTGCTCTGCACCATGTTAGCGAAAGTCCACTTGTGGGTGAAAAGCGACATGTGCACTGTAATACAATGAGAATCTTGCATTTCACACAAACGAAATTACCGTCTTTGCCTCTACAGGGCAACATTTCTCATTGTATGCTTTTTGTTTAGTTCTCAGTTTTAAAATAACACAAGGCCACGCAGTAGCTGATTTTCTGTTGTTAAGTCCAAAGTTTGTACTAAGCAGAAACTGAAAGAGGGTGGTTGGTGCGTTTGATATAACGTTGTTACTTCTACGTTTGTCATACCCAACGTTGCCGAACTATGAGCGCTACCAACCGAGGACTACCATCTTAAACTAATAAAAACACAAGAGGAACAATTACGACAACATTTATTACATATAAAAAGCAACAATTCAATTTATCCACTCAATCCTAATCCCACACTCACGCATCATATTCACACACACATCCACAGTCCCCAGCATGAATATCCAACATACACAATACACAATAACATCAAATATATAATAAAACAAATATCCTAAATAAAATGCAAATGAAAATTGAGAAAAACTTAATATAGTTCACAAGTTCCTGGATCTCCCAGGCGAGAACACAAATGACAAGCTCAACTTAAATTAATGCTTTTGCTTCCGCGGTAAAATCCTTTATAGCACATGGTTTCTTTTGAATAAGTAGAATACACAATATTTCTGTTACTGCGACAAAGTTTCTCTCATAATATTGTCTTACAGCATTCTTTTACCAGTTTACAAATGGACAAGACTTTACTTAAAGCAAGTTAATAAACACTAAATGGGACGACCCGACCTGGGCTAAAAGCGGGGTCTGCACCGACGCTTGCAAAACAGTGCTCAGATACGGCGTCGTAATCCCATGAGGAGTGACAAAGCCAGCCTCCACTCTCACAATCGTACCACCCAGCCATTCCATACAGCAACGGCGGCGGACTTATCCACTTAGATCTTTAGATGCATTAAAACAAGGGTGCAAAAATACACATATAAATAACTAACAACTTTAATTGCCGTCTTTTATATTCCTTCACCTCTCGCCCAAAACAATAAATTTAAACTCAACGAAACGCATATCTACACATTACCATATAACTCACTCCAGAATTTACCCTCCGACACTAAATGCTAATAAATAAAATAGATGACATTTATTTCTAAATTCTTACACTTGCCCCCCAATACTCACTAAGTAAACTAATACTAATAACAGAACAAGCAAGCACAGACAAAAACAACAACATAAAAAAAAACAAAAAAAAAAAAAAACCACGAGCATATGGCCCCCTAGAGAATTGTTGTGTGCACTTACTGTCATCCGTGAAGACGCCCCGGCTGGGACGGAGACAAACAAACAAGACAAGCCAGGGGTTCAGTTGTCGCAGCTTCTCTCTCGTCTTAGGACACCGGCTCCGGAGGGACCAGGACCGTATCGTAGGGCCGTCACAAAAGGACGACACCGGCTACTTGAGGATTACAGCATATAGCTAGCCACGCCCGCAAAATCCTCCCTCAGAGACTGCTGTTTCTTCGCTGCTTGGGAGCGAACGACTAACAATGTGTATATAGTACGGTTTAGCAAATCCTTGTGCTCAGTAAACAGTGCGATGTAAGATCACGCGGATCAGAAACCACTCGATCGTGCAAAGCAATCACGTGAGTCACACACCGACCTCCGCAACACGCACGGCACCAATTCCCCGTGTAAAGGTCAAACAACTCAACTATTCTATCCTTTTACCAGGTGACTAACCAATCTCTGTCACCCTCTAAATTTAACTCCCCCACAAAAATAAGAACAAAAAAAAAAAAAAAATCGTGTCGTGACATTGCTATTCTATGCACCATAATTTAAGAACCATTTGAATAAACTTACATGACGTAAAGATCGTGCAACCAATACAATTTAAAATTCACACCTGATGTAGTTTTAGTATTGAACATTTACATTTTTATTTTTCGTAATGCTAACTAAAATGGAGTAATTTGGATGTATTTTTCAAAATGGGATGTGTGAATTTCAAAGTCGCAGACAAATTTAGACGTTCTTAAAAAGTGTTTTCCTCGGCTAAATACTCGATTAAATTGTGAGAGCTGGTCCTTTTGTTATGTTTCATAGTATCTCATTTATGCCCAGAGATGACTGCAAATGCCACGTTCCTATTCCCTCATCATTATTACACTTCCTTGGGACATGTCTTTGTTTATTTTCCGTCCGTAGCGCAAGTGTCACTTTCAACCACGCCTTCACAGTCAGAAAACAAGATACGGCCGCCATTGTGCTATGGGTAGATCCAGGATTCATTCTTAATTAGTGCCTAAACTGTTTTGTTGGCATGTCTATTGGAAGTGCAAATTGCACATGCATTCTGTGCAGTTTTCTGGTGCTGCGTCTGCTTCAGGTCCGACAACTAGCCAGCATAAGTGCAGCTGATGACCATGCATATGTCTTTTGACGATCTGTGTTCTGTTGCTAACGACAACCATTGCTTGGCGGTTTATTTTTAAAGTTTGCCCACCCTGTGTTTTGTAGCTATAAGCCAGGTGGAAGGTGGCTTCCCTTTTACATTATATGTTTCTGCAACAGAACACCATTTTGTCAACAGGTTGATTATACTCTTGCATGGATATGCCCTCTGTGGCTTGTAAACACCGCTCTTTGTACAGAGTGATGAGTATGAGCAATCTACACATCAATTGTCAGACTTTCATGTTTGGTTGGCCATATTGACCAATCAGTGCTGTAGTTGCTATGGTAATCGATCAAGTTTAGATATGGTTTGGGTCTAGATTTATTTCTGCTTCAGAGCCGACTCCTGAGAAGTGATCAACAAAACCAGTAAGATTGTTTGGTCAGTTTAGCTGATTTCAGCAAGTTTTGTCCTTGAAAAATGGACACCTAAGGTGGTCATTAAGTTTGGTGCATAGTATATAATAAACAAAGAAAATTGAGGTCTCAGTGTTATAAAGTGTATGCTGCTGTAAAATGCAAAGAAAATCCTAACAAAGAAAGAAATATAATGAGAAAAGACATTACAACACATTTTATTAAAATATGTGTTTCTTTCTTCGTGGGGATTTTCTCAACGTTTGATAACGAATACTAACGAAGAAGAATTACATGTTGCATCGCAACAGGCATGGCGGTTAATGAACCATTGCAGCATGCGGAAGTCCATTAGTATTCATACGTGTTGCAGACAACAAGCGTTTACCGATTACTTCTTTATTTTCATTCATTCATTATTTCATTACTTCAGTTGAGACAATTATTTCTTTTTGTGTTACTCAGGTCGCAGCATTCTTATCCAGACTGCAAGGAGCACCGATCGGTTTTCACGTATATCATCTCTTCACCGTTGACCCATCTACCATTCTTATGGTATGTAAACATGTAGATCTTAATGAATCTTCGCGTTGCTTGTATAATACCTGTGTGAATGACATGGCTGTCACTCACGCAGGTGTGTACAAGCTCGTGGAGGTAAATCGAGACTCAAACTTGAAGACTTTCTTTGCATCGGGTTCGAATTGAGTTGACCAGATTTTGGTCAGACACTTTCGTGCACACGTAGCCTCAAATATACCATGGCGTAAGACACACACAAAATCTGTATTATTTTCAAAGTAGATCTACTTCGCTTATAACAAGGTCAGATATAACGTAAGTTCGATATAACAACACGATCAGAGGTCTCGACATTTTTTTATGTGTAAATTACTTCGCATAAAAAACGCGAAAAATCCGTACCTTTGGCGATTTATTATATTTTCTGTATATCTCACGAGTGTAGAGATGAATTTTCTCCTTGAGGACGTCAAGACAGAGAGGTGTAAAAAGTGTGACATTTGATCTTTGTGCACGTCCCTCCTCCGGGCTACTCGATGTGGTTCTCAGTTGATCTTATATGCTGAAGAGCAAGAGAAAAACGACATTTTTTGGAATCATAGGAAACATTTTAGTGTTTCCGATGATTCCAAAAAAAGTCGCATATCATTTGCACGTCAGTATAGATCTATCCCTCGCGCTGGGACCATACGGCGTTGAGGCGCGTCCCCTGGGTGGTTGATAGGGGGTCCCTCGTGAAAGGGGTGCACCGAATTAAATAAGGTGCATAGTATATAATAAACAAAGAAAATTGAGGTCTCAGTGTTATAAAGTGTATGCATGGTCTAAGGGAAGGAGACCCCCGACAGAAAACCCCTGGTCCTCCTAGTAAGGGGGTTGGGCGTGGGGGTAGTTTCCCGACCCTGCAAATAATGAAATAGCTACAGAAACGCCGACGAATAGACCAACAGCAATTCCTTTCCTGGAGGAGGAAGGCCGTTCTTCTACCAGAAGAATTATGACGTCGTGTGGTGAAAGCCGGAATTCTTCGGAAGCCACAAGACCGAGCCGCCTCTCTCTATCCAGGGACACAATCATGGGTACATGGAATGTCAAGACCATGTACCAGAAAGACAAGGCCGCCCAGATAGCAGCGGAAATGTAAAAGTACAACCTTGCCTTGCTAGGTATCAGTGAAGCCAGATGGGCGCAATTTGGCCAGAAAAGGCTACAGTACTCAAACCAAGGGGAATCACAGCGCTGGACAGACAACAGTTAGATCCCCTGCCCCCGCCTATCAGGCACCCAATCGCCAGCCCACAGAGAAATACGCAGGTATAGAATAAGACAATCATTTCCATTCCTAATAAGAATGGATCAGGTCTCTTATATAACCCATGTCTTTCTCCGGAACTTAGGAAGTAGGCAGGAGAAACATACATACACAAACATGAAGGTGCGCTACTATATGTGGTCGGGTAAATACCCTGATTTCCCACAGTAGATGCACAGAACATTACACAACAATGTAACGATACAAATTTTGCCTCGAGTTATACATGATACTCACAAACCAGATAGGTGAGGCTAGCGCTGGCAGAATTGTCAGTACTCAAACCAAGGGGAATCACAGCGCTGGACAGACAACAGTTAGATCCCCTGCCCCCGCCTATCAGGCACCCAATCGCCAGCCCACAGAGAAATACGCAGGTATAGAATAAGACAATCATTTCCATTCCTAATAAGAATGGATCAGGTCTCTTATATAACCCATGTCTTTCTCCGGAACTTAGGAAGTAGGCAGGAGAAACATACATACACAAACATGAAGGTGCGCTACTATATGTGGTCGGGTAAATACCCTGATTTCCCACAGTAGATGCACAGAACATTACACAACAATGTAACGATACAAATTTTGCCTCGAGTTATACATGATACTCACAAACCAGATAGGTGAGGCTAGCGCTGGCAGAATTGTCAGTACTCAAACCAAGGGGAATCACAGCGCTGGACAGACAACAGTTAGATCCCCTGCCCCCGCCTATCAGGCACCCAATCGCCAGCCCACAGAGAAATACGCAGGTATAGAATAAGACAATCATTTCCATTCCTAATAAGAATGGATCAGGTCTCTTATATAACCCATGTCTTTCTCCGGAACTTAGGAAGTAGGCAGGAGAAACATACATACACAAACATGAAGGTGCGCTACTATATGTGGTCGGGTAAATACCCTGATTTCCCACAGTAGATGCACAGAACATTACACAACAATGTAACGATACAAATTTTGCCTCGAGTTATACATGATACTCACAAACCAGATAGGTGAGGCTAGCGCTGGCAGAATTGTCAGTACTCAAACCAAGGGGAATCACAGCGCTGGACAGACAACAGTTAGATCCCCTGCCCCCGCCTATCAGGCACCCAATCGCCAGCCCACAGAGAAATACGCAGGTATAGAATAAGACAACAAGTCGTTGGAGGTCTCTTGTCGACGGCTGGGAAGGGTGATAGGCGTAAGTAAGTATAGCTCTATCAGCAGCTATCAGTCTTTGATCGTTACCTACAGTTTTAAATACGGTCGACTTGCTGTATGTCCCCATGGGGGAGAATTGGAGAAGGTAGGGGGTTGACTAGCTCTCCATGATATGTGTGACTCTCCCTCCCGCATAAATTCAGCTAACGTGTGACTTAAGTTGTACCCTCTCTTTACCAGTTGTCCCATCTGTTTACCAGTTGTACCGTCGGTTTACGACTTATTGTCTGCGAACGTCAGCTGGTGGAGTACATAGCTCTATGACTCTTCGCCCCGGTCGTGACTTGATCTAACATGAGTGCGACAGATAATATTTATGAATGACAGATAATATTTATGAATGACGTATAATCTGTATGACACGTATAATGTGTATGATTGACGTACAATCTGCATACGTGGCATAATTAATCTGTGTGAATGACTTATGATCTGTGTGAATGGCCTACGACCTGCATGTGTGACATATTATCCATACACGTCCCCCAGGTGTGCGGCACGATCCTGACGTACGCTGTGGTCATCATCCAGTTCCAGCCCACGGCAAATAGAGACTGATGGACACGATCAGGGACACCATACACCTTCCACCCATACTGCCTACATTCACGTGAATCGTGCACAGTCTCACTCCTTGGAGCTTGTTTCCCATATTAGGGAGTTTCCCTTCAAGGAGCGAAATGCCGAATCAGATTCAAAGTGGTTTCAGGAAGAGGCATTGGTCCTCAAGAGCCCCCGCAACTGCGGGGTCATGAGGATCTATATACCTCTTCAGTTGGTTGGTGTTCAATTTAGGGTACACGCCTTTTCCGGGAAGGGGGGATGGGATGCGGAAGCAGCTGCATGCTGACCGTAGTTTAAAACAAACTATAAAAGTCGGAGCCATAGATTCTGTCCTATATGTGTCCCATCCATGACATTTAAGTGTATCGATCAATGAAATAGTGAAATATCATGTTTATCAGCTAATTAAACTAATACACATTCTGTCTGCATTCGTTGACCATGATATTAGACTGTTGCGTGTACACCCCGTTATCCACTCCATCACCTAGGCTGCCCACTTCCCCCTCCCCTGAAAACAAATGTGTGCAGATAAGCAGAGTCGTAATTTTAAAATGTTTGAAGTGGGGGTCTGTTGTTTGACTTCGCGTTTGAAGCAACGTTTTGTCATATTAAAAGTTTAAATAACACATTTTACTATTTCTTATGAATTGACCAAATAAAAAGGAATGATTTGGGTTTGTTTGATGTTATACGATGTTTAAAATGCGCTGATGGACTGAATCGACCCACATTCTCTAGTCAGCCGCTTCCCTCTGCGAGAGACATAGATCATCATGTCCATGCAGCTGCAGGAGCTCATAATAATTGTAAGGTTCCGTTTAAAACGAACCACTCGCCAAAACGAACGAGTGCAAGATTGCGGCGGGCACCATAAGCACCGACAAAACTCCAAACATCTCCAAGAGACAAGGACCCCCCCTGAGCCCTCCGGGCTCATGAGGGTCCATGTCTCTTGGAGACGTTTGAAGTGTTGTCGGTGTTTATGGCACAAGCTGGTTATCCGCCGTGATTTCGCTGCCGTTAGTTGTTTTACCCGTGGCAGTCTTCCGCACACACTGTCTACATTCATATTAATCGTGCACAGTCTCAAACCTTGGAGCATGTTTCCGATATTTGGGAGTTTCGTTTTAAGGAGCGAAATTCCGAATCAGATTCAAAGTGGTGTCAGGAAGATGCATTGGTCCTCATGAGCCCCCGCATCTGCGGGGTTCATGAGGATCTATACCTCTTGAAGTTGGTTGGTGTTCAAATTTTCTTCGGCACAGAATCGGGTCTACGTCGGCCTTAGTTTGCTTGCGCATATGCGTATGAGGCTAAAATAGGCCGTCGAAGGCCGAAGTCATTTTGCTCACTGATCCGGTCGTAGGACTATGCGCCTTTTCCGGGAAAGGGGAATGGGATGCGGAAGCAGCTGCATGCTGACCGTAGTTTAAGACAAACTATAAAGGACGGAGCCATAGATTCTGTCCCATATATGTCCCATCCACGACATTTAAGTGTATGGTGCCAGATTTCGTCGGTGCCTAGGACAGCTGATGGACCGTGATTGTTGAAGGATGTTACGTGCTAGTCGTCGTAGTATGATGCAATCACATCAGAGACACTCACATAGGGTTCTTAAAAATCAATTCACTTGCAACTCGTCACACGTGGCACAAGGTTGTAGACCACACTGGAGTAACAGTTCCAACAGTACTTTATTCTCACGATGCAATCTTAGTACAATGCATGCACAAATGTATCCACACTTTGACACACCCTCTCATACAATGAATCCACAATTTTGATACTGTGACTCCCATTCAATGCACCCGCAGTTTTGACAGACTGTTTCTCTCATAAAATGCACGCACATATTTCCTAACACACTCTTTTATACTATACAGATTTCCAGAACAATCCGGCAAATTACACAACTCGACCAATCAGAAAAGAAAGCGTAACCAAAACTCATTAATATTAATTAAGAAGAACAGTCTGGATCTATCTACAATCTTCTACTAAAATCTAGGTGCATACTGTAAATGTTGCGAAATGTAGCCAACATGTGTAATACAAAACTTTGTAGTCATATTTGAGGACACTAGGACAATCGCGCCATTTCAAGAACCTCCCAGCTTGATCTATGTCGGACTTCCCAACAAGTTAGCAAAATATGATGTACAGCATTTTAGCTACACAAAGAAATCGATCGCAATTTTCCATGCAAAGAAAACGAATCATACTAAAAAGTTACGTGATTCTTATCCAAATTAACTCAACTGAACACCGGATCTTTTCTATGATCAACACGCCCTAAAAAGATAACACAACCACAAAGGTGACAAAGGAGTAGTACCGTTACTCCATCCCTAAAGCAAGCACTATACTATAGTTATCGGGGCCTCGCAACTTTCATAGGTACCAGGAATTAGTGTAAAGGCAACACATCTAGTGTTTCTCTAGAGCTAAGCCTCGCAGCCGGATGTATACCATGTATGTTCATTTTAGCGTTTCACATAGGACAACTTATTTCTTAACCCTTTTAAATCTGACGCTCTACAGCAGGACATTGCTCGACAATGATAATTCAAGGGTAGTTCCAGTTTAGCTTTATCGCCTGATGGCGCCAAAGCTTAGCTGGCACTACCCTTGAGTTTTCATAGTCAAACCATCTCCTTCAATGGGTACATAGTGGCTAGGTGACACCACGGGCCGTGGGGTTAAATGGGTTTAAAACAATCGATTTCACCTTAGTTGGTTAAGAAAAAACTCTTAATGGCCAGCACGATCCGTTAATAAGACAAACAAAAAGCAATATTTTTTTCTCATGGCGCTTTGGCTTTCAGCACCTAAGAGTAATAACGTACAAACTGCAATATCTTGTTTAACAAAGACAATTTCATTAATACGACTACGTCGTCAAGAAAAATCCATTAACATATTTATCCTGTCGGTTTAGGTCTCAACACTTATACGATCAATGAAATCGTGAAATATCATGTTTATCAGCTAATTAAACTAATACACATTCTGTCTGCATTTGTTGACCATGATATTAGACTGTTGCGTGTACACTCCGTTATCCACTTCATCACCTAGCCAGCCCACGTACCTCTCCCCTGAAAACAAATGTGTGCAGATAAGCTGAGTCGTAATTTTAAAATGTTTGAAGTGCGGGTCTGTTGTTTGACATCGCGTTCGAATCAATGTTTTGTCGTATTAAAAGTTTAAATAACACATTTTACTATTTCCTGTGAATTGACCCAAAGGAATGATTTGGGTTTGCTTTGATGTTATATGCTGTTTAAAATGAATAATGTCATTCCGCGTGGATGGACTTAATCGACCCACATTCTCTAGTCAGCCGCTTCCATCTGCAAGAGACATAAATCTTTTCAATTCCATGTGGCTGCAGGGGCTCATGATAATAGTAACGTTTCGTTTAAAATAAACGACTCGCAACAACGAACGAGAGCAAGATCGCTGCGGGTACCTTAAGCACCGACAAAAGTCCAAGAGAGTCCGGGCTCATGAGGGTAACTGTCTCTTGAAAATGTATGGAGTATTGTCCTTGCTTATGGCACTAGCTGGTTATCCGCCGTGATTTTGCTGTCGTTAGTTGTTGCGAGTCGACCCTCTCAAGCAAAACCTCATTACCGTAGGCCTCTTAGAGGTCAAAATCATTCTCCATTACGAAACCTTCGCGAGATTTGCAAACCCCGCCTTCAGCAAAACGGACTGGTCCTAACGTGCCCCTGCTGTTGTCAGGGGCACACACAGCTCTGTCTCTTGCTGCTACAGATCAGCCTCATTTGCGAACATGTGTGCTACGAGGATGGGGGATCTTCTGCAGGCTTTTAGCTAGTCGCTGTGTTATAAAAGCTTGGGTCTGAGTTGCTGTTGGATCCAGTGCGTTTGCATTGGGAACATGATTGATTAGAAACGCCCTGCGTCAAGTGATGGTGCTCGGGCAACGTTATTACTAGAGTTCGCTGATGCTCAGGTTCAGAACACAGATCGACCATAATAGATCAAGGGTGGTGCTAGAACTGTTGTGGGCCTATTCGCGACTTTCTGAAATATTACTGAGGTGAAGGTTTTAGGAAGCCTCGCTTCCGATTGGTGACTTTCACATTTGTGGTGTGACGTTATTCTGAATTTCCCATCACAGCAGGCCAGAGAGAGAGAGAGAGAGAGAGAGAGAGAGAGAGAGAGAGAGAGAGAGAGAGAGAGAGAGAGAGAGAGAGAGAGAGAGAGAGAGAGAGAGAGATGTCGCATTTTAAAACAATTAAACAAGGAAAATTGCAAAGAATGGTATTGAAAGAGCGTTCTAGTTCGCACCGACACAAGTAATCAGTTGGTGGACTGAGGTAACATCATTTTTACTCGCTGATAAACGGGTTAGTACTTAGGATAATTCTGTAGACCCCCCCCCCAAAAAAAAAAAAAAAAAAAAAAAAAAAAAACACACACACACACACACACAAAAATAAATAAATAAAAAATAAAAAATAAAAAGAGTTGCATCGCAGTCCTCTTTGCATATTTATTTTCATCTCGGATGTTGAAAAATGTGGGATTCTTGCTGCTGTTTGAGTTGTCTGTATCAAACAAAAAGGGGACTCTTTGACTTCTCCAACATGCATGATTTTGAACGGAAGTTTTTAGAGTCCTTTTTGAAAGATGTACTCGTTTGTTTCTGTGTATCTGCCCTTACCACGAAGGTATAAATTTCTGCTAAGCTCACTAAAACAACGTCTTATATTCTTCGTTCCATGGAAATAAAGCCCGTTCGGAGCCCCAGTTTTTATTGGCTGTGGAAATGAGGCTCCGATTTCATTCGTTTAAAATCAGTGACGCACAAACTTACCGAATGATATATGGCGGTGACGAATACGATCTTTTGGATCCTTCCGCTATCGGATGGTCTAAGTTCACCATATGGTCTAAGTTCACCATAGATCTGATGGCGCACACTGCAACGTTGCCAGATCCGTTTCTTCACCCCCCCCCCCCGCCCCCCAAAACAAAACAACAACAACAACAACAACAACAAAAACATTGTGAGCACGTGTATTTAGGGCCTATCTCCGCCGGAGACTGCCATGGGTAAAAATATAATTGGGGGTTCCGAATCGCTGATTATTGTTCATGGAGTACAGTGTTTTCAAAGAATTATATGCTTAAAGAATGCGACGTCACAGAAATTATGTACTGACTATAAGAATGTGACGTCGGCGACGTAAATGTTTTTTTGTTACCGTCATTATGCTAATGACATGAAATCTATTTATCCCAAAATCATGCGCTACTGTATAACGTTGCGTATCCTTGCAAAGGAAGTGTCCAATTTAAACCCAATATTTTTTTGCGTTTTCGATGTTTTAGGCTGATTAAATTGGCATGCTATTAATTCTTTATGAAAAACCTAGCAGGTGCGTGTATCCTCAAATTGATTTTACAATTTATCCATGAAGTGCTGACAGAAGTCCGCAGTTTCACGTGCAGTCCCTGCTTCTTGGTTTTTGTCTACTGTCTGACCTGCAGAATTAGGTGTAGGTTAAAAGTGAATGAATTGCCTAGGAAGTGTAGTGTAGCAAACCCCTTCCAAAATCAAACGAGGCCAGTGGATGGAGGTGGCAACCTAGCAATATATGACCGATACATACAGAGCAGTCACGAGCATTATTTTCTATATGTTCAATGTAAAGATTAAAATTTTGTATCATCGTCCTAGTTATTTGGGGAGATAAATGATTCTAGCATTCTTTTGTGTTTATACGAAGTGTAAACTTACTGTGTGATAGTTTAGCATATGGGATATATGGTATAAGAGTTTATGTCCCATGTATGAAAGAATGGTATAGCTGGGATCAAAGACGAGGTATGACCCAATTAAAAAGATGTATTGCCGAAGGAGACGCTGGCTTTTAAAGTCCAGAGGAGGTATTTCCACACAATTTCCACGCCATTACTCCCCCTCCCCCAAACCTCTCCTTCCCCCTTTTCGGTCCGTAGGCCACGACGTTCTTCATTGTAGGGACCTTGTTCAGTTCGTCAACTTTACTAGTGCATGTTTTCACTGAGCGGAAAAGTGACTGTACTCAAGTGAGTGACTGTACCGCCCAACATCAGTATGAGGTGTCAGCGTAAAAGAAGGAGCTTGTTGAGTAGGGAATAAAAACCGGAATGATAGCTAATAAAAACAAAAAAACTGGTTTCATTATCCAAGCCACGGAAAAATCACTTTAATATTGAAGCTAGTAAGACTTGCACATCCACCGCAAAGAAGGAAGCTCAGGTTCAGAAGTGAACGGGAATTCGAAGTGGAGCGGTTCTAGAGGATTCGACTGAAATTCCACGTCACTTAAAAAGAAATAAAATAATAGTAAGAATAAAAATAACTTTCATTTGTCTGGCGGAACCACTAAATTAACTGTCAATGCATTAGGCTGAAGGCAAACACTTGTTGAAGTTGGGATTATTACATTAAGAAGTGTGACACTACGATAATAACAAGCTTTGCTTATAACAAGAGAAATACATCTTGGTCACCTGCGAATTTATTGTATCCGGTGTTTACTGCACATAAGTGATTCGACGAGGTCCTGCTTGGGTTTGAAATTATGAGGCTTAGTGGTCAACTTCATAAGGAATAGACAATTTCAGAACCATCCTTGAACTATTATCGTAGAATTTTATCTTCTTGTAGCGTGCCGCTGCTGAATGGTTTGTGTACGAGTGATGCCAAACGAAGGACAATAATATAAACTTGACCCTTTGGTTGTCGGTAGCGGTGTTAGTCGCGATGATTCCTACAGGAGCCACCGCGACTAAAACCATTATCCCTGACAATACTGGGATAAAAACTACTCCTTTGTAAACTGTAGCATAAAAAAACACTCTGTCGTGAAAACTATCGTCATTTTCAGGGTGACATATCCTTCCTCTCTTTTCCTGTCTTCCTCTCTTCTCCTACGGACCAACGAAAGGAAAACAGAAAATGAGATTGAAAACCCTTTAACTCATTCAGCCCGGCGCATGTATTTCCCAAAATTTGGAGGCGTCATCTAACGACTATGCACCTGTTGCAGGCGATGGATCGACCATGATAATTCAAGGGCAGTGCCAGATTAGCTTGGCGCCAAGCTAATCTGGCACTAACCTTGAATTATCATGGTCGACCCATCTCCTGCTGTAGTGCGTCAGGGCTGAATGGGTTAAGTATGAAACATGAAACACGACCTTTCGGGTCAGACATCCTTCTAAAGAAAGATCTCTGATCCGAAAGGTCGTGTTTCATGTTTCGTACTTAAAGGGTTTTCAACATCTATTTTCTGTTTTCCTTTCACACGAAACCCTCGCGACAACAGTTTTGCTTCATTCTACCGACCAACGTTCAACACACGGAAGATTGTTGTTGGAAAAGCAATAAGAGCAGCATCGCTCTTTCCTCACTTTCAAAGCATTGGCTGAGTGAAATGTGACTGAAATAAACATTTTCCGAAGCAAAATAGCAAGACTTTACAGTGCAGTTTACTGGGTACTGTTATCGCCGTGGAACTCCGTCCCAAGAGAACTGATCCTTTTACATTACAGTCAGTGATCCTAGTGTAGTAAATGTGAACTGTGACTGCAACAAAGTTGTATCGTGAAAACAATAAGCACAATAGATTTTTTTAAACGTCTGTTTATTTGTTGCTGCTTTATTCTAACATTATGAAAAGGCAAATGCAGTGGTCTTAGCAACCTCGCTGCTTGCACAGTTTCCAGACCGTTGATTGTCGTGTTGTCGGTCTAACTGATTGGAACAAAAGCTAGCGTTTTCTCGTTTGTTTGGTTGCTTTTGTTTTTTGTATTTGTTGTTATCCTGCAACTATGGAAAAGCACAGTGTTAACACGATGACTTCTTCCTTGCTGTCCAAGCCGTTGCTTGTCGTGTTGTCTCTGTCTGGTCTTTATGTCCCTCATCCGAGGTGCAGTGCTATGGCGATTGCTAAGACAGTCTTCACCCTAATACTCGTTTTGGCCGGAATTTCAATGGAAGCATTACTTCTGTTTACCAACGGCTATATCATTTTAATAGCTGACAACAGATCAGCGATATTTGTTGCTAGTATTTTTAGTTGTGTTGAATGCACATACTGTCTTTATATGAACACTCTTTTGACATACTCAACGTCAAGGCACTTTCCTAAATTCCTTAAGGAGTTTGATGAGTACTATTCGCGGTATCAGTCAACCAGACATAAGGGTAAAGCAAAGCTGATTGGAATTACGGCTTTTGTTATATCTGTGTATCTAGCAGTGACTGTTTTCTCTGGTATTTTTGCAATTACCAGTCAGGATGTATGCCACGTTAGCGACGTGAGCTTTCTCCATTCCATATGGTGCATTTTTCTATCTCTTTCCCGTATTTTGCTGACATATTGCTTAATGATTGTCTTATGGGTACCACAAATTCTCTATATCGTTATCTGGATGCTCCTGTTCCTAGAAAGCAGGCAATTCAACCAAGATGTCAGAAATTATCCTTTCAAAACCTCCTTGTCTCCCGTCCGCGACCTCAAACTTTTCCGTTTACGCCACCTTGCGCTTTGCATGCTGGTCGAAAGAGGCAACGCGGTGTTACGTCACTTTCTGTTTATGGCGTACATTGCGGGGATGGCTCTCTTGCTCCTGGGTCTACACATTCTGATTGATAACAAGCTGTCGTCGCAACTCACGTTTATGATGATATATATCATGGGGCACACTTGCACACAGCTGGTTGTGGTCACCCTTACCGGAGCGCTGCTGTCTTCTGAGGTTAGTGACACTCTTTTCTTACGTAAGAAAGAAAAAAGTCCTCTCGGTTGTAGAACCCTGCACATCTGAACACATAAAAAAATCAAAACGTTTCGATTAAACAATTGGAAACTTCATGATTTTTTTTGGGTCAGAGTCGCAGTGTTTTACAAACAAACGAATTAGATCCGAAAAGCGGTTTTTATACGTATACAGTCGACGATGCTTAGGTCGAACCTCCAAAAGGTATTTTCTTTCGTTCTACTTATCGGTCGTTCTTTTCCGTCACACGGATAAGTCGAATTTTCCGAAGAGTTGTTTGACTTAAGCGTTGTTGCTTTTTTTTTTATAGGGACCGACAAATATGTTCATAACACAACATTCTCCAAAGATAAGAATAACTCATGAAAATTTAAGTTGAATCAGACAACCGATAGAAGGTTTTCTGATAAAAGCACATCCTATTTTACTGACCCCTAAAATGAATCTTTCAAATGCTAGGGGTGAGAGAGACAGGCAGGCAGACAGACAGACAATAGAGTTACACTGGACATTCCCGGCGACATCTGTAACCACACGAGGTGAAAGCAGCTATAATTCAGGATTTTGATTTTTTCCTATGGCTATTTTCTCAAATCCATGACTGAAAGAATTTACACACAATTGAACAACTTTCAGGACGCAAAGTTCAACAAATTCATTGCATGTAGCTGATAATTTAACCTGTTTTCCATCTTTCCATCCTAGTAAAGTCAGACACACCTTCTTTCCGAAGACATTGATATTACAGAGACGAGCGCACCTCTTATTTCTATAACAACAGTAATGATCAACAAAGGAATAAGAAAAAATACACCTAACACGGACCCGACCGACTCATTTTGTAGTTATTCTCCTTAGTTACTTACAATTGTTACTTGTTTGGCTGTAAACATGTTGATTAAGCATTTCATTCGAGACGAGCCGCCTCCGGATACGGGGTATAACCACGCATCCGGAGGCGGCATTTCTCGAATGCGTTAAAAGGAACACGCAATGGAAGCATTAAAGCGATCTGCTCTAATGTGGGATTTGAGTGCTAAAATTTCCTGATTAAAAGGGTCCTCAATGTTGAATTGTCTCAACGGAGACTGCTCTACTCTTCTTTTTACAATCCGTGTGATTATTCACACGTAACCGTGGTCTTCTAGTGGCCCTGGTAAATATCGTTGGAAGTCTCTTACAAAGGAGAACTGAGGGGAGCAGAGACGTTTTTTATTTCACTACATTATACTTCAAAGCTGTTAGCCTCTTTGATCAGCGTTATTGTAAGACATACTGAGAACATTTGAAT
>BTPG01000006.1:120571621-120704121 GCA_036245525.1 Semisulcospira habei
ACCTTTAATAAGGTACTCCAACAAAGTCTTGATGAAGTAGCAGGCTGGTGCAGTGATAATCACATGATTATTAGTATTCCAAAGACAAAGAGCATGTTAGTTACTACACGTCAGAAACACCAGCATGGCCTACCACCTTTAACACTTTCCTTAGATAGACAGCTTGTTGAACAAGTAACTAGGCATCGCTTATTAGGCGTTATAGTGGACTACCAATTAAGCTGGGAGCCGCATACTGACTCAATATGCAAAACAATCTCCAAAAATCTGTTCCTGTTATCAAAACTACGCCATATAGTTAATACTGATATCCGTAAACTCTTTTGCCTACCCGGCACCGGCCTCCACGTGGCGTAGGTGGGTAGTCCGCTCAGTCCCTGACTGAGTGGGCTAGCGGACGGGTGCCATCTTTGTCCAGGATTAGGACTTGATGTCAGCAGATATGTTGTTCAGCCTTTTCACTGGTCCGGTTTTTAAGGAGCTGTGCTAACCTAGGTCGTACCATGTTGGATTGGTCCTTAAAAATACTCGTGACTTTTTGGTCCTTTGGATCCCAAGTGTTTGCCGTGCTTGGAGACCCGTGTCGGGGGAGAAGAGGATCCTGGTGGCTGAGGTTCCCTTTGGGCTGCGGCTCACTGGTGCCAAAACTCCACTTCGGCCTTGACTTCTATCTAAACGGGAGGCTAGTCGTACCGGCCTAGTCAATCGGCTCTTGTCACGTTGAGCCCTATCCCACTGTTGACATGCGGGTTGCTATACGGAGCACCATGCTATAGCTTCTGCTGCTGATTAGGTGCTTTACGCCAGTATTCCCCTGCATTCAACGGTGTGATAGAAGGCGGTGGCTCAAACGGTTCAATCGGGCTTACCCCCTTGAGTATATCTTTCGGGCAGTCTCCATTGTGCGTCGGCTGGAGACCCGCCGACAGTTGCACTTTCCCTTGTTGGGCTCGGTGGCGGGCGGGGACCCCCGGGGGATGAATATCTCTACTAATATAATATGGATAAAACCAAAAAACCAAAACTAGCACAGAAACGGCGCATAGACACCGACATTGCACATGACAGTGATTCAGACTGTGAGGAAGCGACGCCTCAGGCGTCGGCCGTATGGCCTCGCTTCCTCATTGTCCATAGCAAGGTGAAGGAGAAACCAGTTACCAAGCTGCATCCTTTTCTGGTGGGGGAGACCCTCAGGAGCCGTGTTGGCAGGCCTGACGCCCAGCGCCTCAGGTCTGGTGACTTGCTGGTGGAGTGCCGTACTCGGGCACACTCCAGCGGGCTACTGGGGCTCTCTTCCATCGGAGACACTCCTGTGGAAGTCACACCCCACAAAACTATGAATTCGTCAAGAGGCGTAATCAAAGATCAAGCTTTGGCAGAACTGTCAGAAGATGAACTTGTAAGGAACCTTAAGTCTCAGGGGGTGACTTGCGTCAGGCGCTTCGCTTCCAAGCGAGGTGGTGGGGAGATCCGTCTCCCTACCATCATCCTGACGTTTGGCACCCCCACCCCTCCTACTACCATCTGGGGAGGTTACTACTCCCTGAGAGTGAAAAAGTACGTCCCTCTTCCCCTCCGGTGCTTTAAGTGCCAAAAGTATGGCCATGGGCAGAAGACATGCCGTCAGGCAGAGGCTTCATGCGCCCGTTGCACTAGGCCCGGACACTCTGCTGAGTCCTGCACAGCCACCCCCCTGTGTGTGAATTGCCAGGGGGCGCATATGGCTTCGGATAAGAAATGCCCTCGTTGGATATCCGAGTGCAAGATTCAGCAGGTGCGTGTGGAGAAGGGGCTGTCCTTTCTGGATGCCAAAAAACTGGTTGAAGGCCCTGGTGCAGCTGCGGCTGCCCCAACCTCTAACACCTCAGTGTATACTTTTAGTGCAGCGGTGGCAGGCAAGCGCCCCACCAAAGACTTTTCATGTCAGACCCCAACTTCTTGGTTGGGGGCGGAGCCTCGGCTCATCTCGCCCCTGGAGAGTAACCCTCCTCCGGTGGTGACAAGGAGCCAGGGAACGCAGAAGGCGGACACTGCCGGTCCGGTTGTGCCGCCTTCTGTTTCCCCTAAGCCTCAGCCCCCACCCAAACCTGTTAGTCAGTCAACTCCAAAGGCTTCTGGCTCTGGTCAGCCTTCTAAGGCCGCTAACTCTAGCGGCAGGAACGCTGCCCAGGACCAGAAGTCTAAGAAATCTATGGGACCGCTGTGCGCACGGGCCCAGAAGGGGAACACAGATGTCCCCCTTCAAAACAAATATGCTGCACTGGAGGAGCGGATGGAGGGAGTGGAAGTTGTTGTTGCTGATGCTGCGGCAGCTCCACCCCCTTCCTCTCCGAAGAACCAGAGGAGGCCCGGGAGCCGGCCCCCCTCTGTTTCTTCAACTCCTTCCAAGGTAAAGGAAAAAGGGGGGAAATACTCCTTACCCCCAGATAAGACTTAATCATGGACTCTTTGCTTCAGTGGAATTGTCGTGGTTTTCGAGCTAACTTTGAGGAATTACGTCTTTTAGTCAAGTTCTATAACCCCTCAGTCATATCTCTTCAGGAGACTTACCTGAAGACTTCTGACCCTGTGTCTTTTAATGGTTTTAATGTTATACATAAAGGCTCTGATTCGGAGAGGCGCTCGGGTGGAGCGGCTCTTCTCATTAGTAGCCAAATTTTATGTAGCCCCGTTAGCATCGACACCTGTCTTCAGGCTGTCGCTGCTCGGGTTACCTTAAAAAAGACCATAACCATATGCAGTATTTACCTGCCACCATCACTGCGGGTCTGTAGCAATGATATTTTTCACTTAGTAGATCAACTGCCCCCTCCCTTTATTCTCATGGGGGATTTTAACGGTCATGCTCACCTTTGGGGTAGTGACCACTATGATGGCAGAGGTCAGATGTTAGAAGATGTTTTTTCTCAACTTAACCTATGTGTCTTTAACGATGGCTCACCTACATACTCTAACTCAGGTTCCGGATCTAGTTCTGTTCTAGACCTCACTGTGTGTGATCCTTCTCTCATGCTGGACTTTGACTGGAAGGTTCACGACGACCTGTGTGGTAGTGACCACTTCCCAGTAGTCCTGTCATCGGTCAGCTGTGAGGAGGATTCGCCGGTGGGGCGCTGGAATCTCAAGAAAGCTAACTGGTCTCTGTTTGCCTCTCTCTGTCAGTCTCGTCTTACAGAGGAGGTGGTCATGTCAGCTGAAGAACCTGTTTCTTGTTTTACTTCTATTTTGTTGGAGGTTGCAGGTGAAACCATCCCTAGAACTTCCACATCACTCCCTCGGAAGCCGAGAGTACCATGGTTCAATGAAGAGTGCCGCAAGGCCCAAACAATGCGCAAATCTGCTCAGCGACGTGCATTTCGTAATCCGTCGCAAGCAAATATTTTAACCTTTAAAAGACAGCGGGCGAAAGCCCGTTATATTTTTAAACGTGAACGCCGTGCTTCCTGGAGACGCTTCGTCTCATCTTTATCTTCTAGGACTCCGTCCCAAAAAGTCTGGAAGGCTGTTCGAAGAATTAGGGGCAGGGGTGGCTCGGCTTCTGTCGGCCATCTTAGAGATGGTGCCAGTTTGGTCACAGATAAAAAGGCTGTAGCCAATTTACTTGCCTCCACCATTGCCCATAATTCTTCAACAGAGCATTATTCACCTTTCTTCCAGAGAGAGAAGGAGAAGCGAGAATCTTGTGCTTGTGATTTTATATCGGATAACTTGGAAGACTATAATGCCCCTTTTACGTTTTCAGAATTGCAGCAAGCCATGCAGAAATGTACTGACTCTGCTGCTGGATTAGATACCATCCATTATCAGCTCATAACACATCTGCCTGAGGATTCACTCCTTGTACTTCTCAAGGCCTTTAACCATATCTGGATAACCGGTCATTTTCCGCCATCTTGGCGCCAGGCTGTGGTTGTGCCAATTCCCAAGCCGGGTAAGGATCCTTCCGACCCGGGCAACTACCAGCCAATAGCTTTGACATCATGTTTATGTAAAACTATGGAACGCTTGGTCAACGACCGACTGGTGTGGCATCTTGAGTCACAGGGTCTCATCACAGACCTCCAGTGCGGTTTCCGGCGCTTCCGTAGTACAACTGACCATCTAGTCCGCTTTGAGTCTTTTATCCGAGATGCTTTTGTCAACAAGCAGCATGTCTATGCAATTTTCTTTGATCTTGAAAAGGCATATGACACTACCTGGAAGCATGGTATAATGTCTGATTTGTCGGACATGGGTTTTAAAGGGCATCTGCCCGTTTTTATTCACAATTTTTTGTCCAACAGGTCGTTCCATGTCCGTGTGGGCTCCACCCTCTCCGACTCCTTTGAACAGGAGATGGGTGTCCCGCAGGGCAGTATTCTATCTCCTGTTTTATTTAGCATTAAAATAAATAACATTGTAAAGGCCGTCAAGGATGATTCTGAATGCTCTTTGTTTGTGGACGACTTTGCTTTGTGTGCACGAGGTCGAGGACTTGCGTCCCTTGAGAGGCGCTTGCAGCTGTGCGTTGATCGCATCCAGGGGTGGGTGTCTCTCAATGGATTCAGATTCTCGCCCTCCAAGACAGTCTGTGTGCATTTTACTAACCAGACGAAATTTTTTCCAGAACCTAGCCTGAGCATTGCTGGAGTGCCAATTAAGGTGGCTGAAGAGGCTAAGTTTTTGGGGGTCATCTTTGACAAAAGATTGACCTTCTGCAACCATGTTAACTACCTTAGAACTTCTTGTCGGAAGGCCCTCGACATTCTTCGTGTCGTTGGTCGTACTGACTGGGGTGCAGACCGCATCGTCTTACTTCGACTGTACCGGGCCCTTGTTCGGTCCAAACTGGATTACGGCTCTGTGGTATATGGCTCGGCTTCCAAGTCTGTTCTGCAGCGTCTGAACACAATTCACCATCAAGGTCTGCGCATATGTCTGGGAGCCTTCAGGACATCTCCAGTTCCTAGTCTGTATGCAGAGGCAGGGGAGCCTTCTCTCAGGCTCCGCCGCATCCGCCTCATGCTCAGCTACGTTCTGAAGCTGAAGGCCCATCCAGAAAATCCTGCCTATGATTGTGTTTTTAACCCGTCGTTTGCAGAGATTTACGATGCCCATCCGGGAGCTGTCCGTCCACTTTCCTTCCGTGTCCGACCTCATCTGCAGGCGGCCGGAGTGGACCTGGACAAAGTTTCGGAATCTCTGCAACACGTCACTCCACCCTGGCTACTACCAGTTCCTGACATCTTGCTGGACTTGACTGCCCACAAGAAGGATTGTACTCCACCAGCCATATACCAACAGAGCCTCAATGAACTCCTTTCAATTTTTCCTGGCTATTGTCGTCTTTATACGGATGGGTCCAAGTCTGAGGATGGAAGAGTGGCTGCGGCTGCAGTGTCCTCTCGCCATCCTAGACGCCCATTTAAGCTCCGTCTCCCTGACCATTCCTCTGTATTTAGTGCAGAACTGCAGGCCATTCTGCTAGCACTCAAGCATGCCTATCAGTCTCGGGAAAGGAACTTCCTGATTCTGTCTGACTCTCTTTCTGCCCTGCAGGCCCTTCAGGGCGCGGGAACAGACCATCCACTGCTGGTGCAGATTAGAGAGCTCTACGCGGACTTGATGAAGGAATATTATGACATCATTTTTATTTGGGTTCCAGGCCATGTGGGCATCGAAGGCAACAGAATCGCAGATTCTGCTGCCAACAGTGCCCGCAGTGACCCTGTCCCTGACACACAGACTGTCTATAGTGATTTTAAACCTGTTATTAGTGCGTACATAGCCCGCGAGTGGCAGTCCGAGTGGGACAAAGAGGAAGGGAACAAGCTTC
This sequence comes from Semisulcospira habei, assembly GCA_036245525.1. Lineage (NCBI taxonomy): Eukaryota > Metazoa > Mollusca > Gastropoda > Semisulcospiridae > Semisulcospira > Semisulcospira habei. The sequence continues at coordinate 120,577,440 of BTPG01000006.1, forward strand.
ATGAAGCTCTTCCTAAGTTGTCTGACAGTCTACCTTTCCGCTGCGGCAGCCGCCGTGAGGAGACTGTCCTTGCTCGGCTCCACATCGGGCACACATATGTTACGCACTCTTACTTACTTAAACAGGATGAGCGTCCATGGTGTTTTGCCTGTGATGAGCAGTTTTCTGTTCGACACTTTTTGCTGTATTGTGCTGACCTAATTGACACCAGATATAAACACTTCACAGCAGACTCCTTGAAGGTTTTGTTCCGGGATGTTCCCCCGGACAAAATCTTCAATTTTTTGAGAGAATGCAATATTTTTAACAAGATCTGAGCATTCATAGACTATGTGAATTTTTTTATTTGCCCTTTTTGAGAGTCTGTAGACGTTTCTTTTCCAGACATGTGCGACATTTTAGCCTGAGATTTTTTAATCTATATTTACATCTTGTCTTAAGACCTTGCTTTTAGTCTGGCTGACCAGATTTTTACCCATCCCGCCGTGAGATGGCCTTAGTCGCCTGCTCGGCGTTAAACCCAAATAACCGAACCGTAAACTCTTTTTCCATGCGCATATCAAAACGCATTGTGACTACAGTTCTACCGTCTGGGATGGATGCAGCGAAGTTCACATGAAAAAAGTTAATTCCTTGTATCGTCGGGGCATTAAATTAATACTTCCCAGTCCTACTTCGACTGATGAAAAATTAAAATCTCTCAAGTTACTAACATTGAAGAAACAGTTTGAATTTAATCGCTGTGTTCTACTGCACAAGATCATGCACGGAAAAGCCCCACCCTATCTAAAAACTCTATTTTCCGACAATAATAGGAAAAACACGAGAAATAGTTCGATCCACCTTCCAAAAATTAGATTAGACATCTGTAAAACCAGTCTGTCTTTTTCAGGCGCTAAAGCGTGGAATATGTTACCTCCACACCTGAAATCAATTTGTAAGATTAGCGTCTTCAAAGATCGCCTCCATAAATATTTACTTCAGAAGTAATAGTATGTTCGGCTCCCTTATGCTACTATTCGTATTCGTCGGGGGTTCTTTCTCCGGGTACTCCGGTTCTTCCACCCCCCCCCCCACCCCCACCCCCCACACTTTGGTACCGGTCTCAGGCCACTTTACAAATTTCAAATACAAGCGATCAAAAATCTCTGTAACTTCAGTAGCTGACTGGCCCTTCGTTTGTCTTGTACTGTGTTTGTACTGTGTTTGTCCTAAATGGCGTAAATCCGTGTCTGTTTCGTGAGTGAGTGTGTTGGGTTTCAGGTGCGGCGCTTTGAGTCGATTTCCCCAAAATTGAGAAAAAGCGCCTATATAATAACGGTATTATTATTATTATTATTATTATTATTATTATTATTATTATTGTTAGTGACAAGTTTCCTATTACCTAATACTCTTCTACTGTTGCTACAGATTATGTAATAGCTCGACTGTCTGCATTAACATGTCAGGTTCATACCTGTGTATATAATTTTATATATATATATATATATATATATATATATATATATATATATATATATATATATATATATATATATATATATATATATATATATTTTTTTTTTTTTTTTTCTATTTTTTCCCCCTCTGAGTGGTGATGGTGGGGGGGGGGGGGGGAGGGGGATGGGTCTTTTTACTTACATATGTTTTATCTTTTGATGTATCGTCTGATGTATTTTTATATGTGTAGAGTAGCAGGACAGTTTGGAAGATAGGCATTGCTATGCCTAAAACTTTTTATCCTGAATATAAACGTTCCATCATCATCATCATCATCATCATCTCTCTCTCTCTCTCTCTCTCTCTCTCTCTCTCTCTCTCTCTCTCTCTCTCTCTCTCTCTCTCTCTCTCTCTCTCTTTCTATCTGCTTAGATATATTATTTTTATCCTGTCATTCTGATGAAAGGTTATGTAAATGTATATATGTTAGTGCGTGCATTTACACGGCTGTAAAGGTGTGTGTATGTATGTTTGATTCTTGATACTTTGTGCTTGTTTTTGCTGTGCTATGATTTTTTTCCTATGTAATTTGTGCTGAGGAGTGTTACTTCCTTTTTTTGTATTTGTTTATTGCTACCTTAGTAGTATCATTTTCTGTACTGCGTGTGTCTGTACTTATTTAGTTATGTCTTTTGTTTGCGTTAAATATTTTTTTGTTTGTCTTCATTATATTTCATGTTGTAGTACGTTAGAAACGGCAAGTTTGAAAAATGACGTATTTGTATCTGTCAAAACTTCTACCGTTAGGTAATAAAGTTTCATCATCATCATAATCTCTCTCTCTCTCTCACAGCTCAGCTGGGAGCCTCATATAGAAACTGCCTGTGAATCTATTTCGAAGAATCTCTTTCTGTTATCCAAATTAAGTCGTATAGTTGACATTGATGCTCGAAAACTATTCTTTAACGCACACATTAAGGCACATTGTCATTATGCTTCCAATATCTGGGACGGCTGTGAAGATATTCATTTGAAAAAAAAATCCCTTTACCGGCGAGGTATTAAGCTTATTCTTCCTGGTTCGTTCCCTACTGATGAAAGACTGAAGGCCCTTAATATCTTACCATTTAGTAAACAATTGGAACTTAATAGATGCTTACTTGTGCAAAACATTCTAAACGATGCCGCCCCCCCCCCCCCCCCCCTATCTCCGTGAACTGTTTTCCCACACGAATAGGGAGAACAAGAGGAACAGCTTACTCCATCTCCCAAAACCAAGAATCGACATCTTCAAATCTAGCATATCATTTTCCAGTGCTAAGTCATAGAATAATTTGCTCTCTCATTTAAAGTCTATTCCAAAGTTATCTATTTTCAGAGCTCGCGTCTATAAATATCTGCTGTCGTTGTAAATGTTCTATCTTTCTGCTTAGTATGCTGCTCCAGTACAGAGTACATGTACCTCACAGGAATTCCCGTACTATACATGACGTGTCCGTTCTTGACTAGTAAGTTAAATATTTAACCGACCCTTTTTTAATGTACATTTAGTTGTTTAGTATTTTTTTCTTAATTAATAGTACTTTGTAGAAGTTTTGCATGATGTATGTACATGAAGTTAGTTATTGATGTTTTTTATAGTGATTTCTTATAATGTATTATAGTGAACAAAGGACAGTTTGGAAGAAAGGTATTTAAATGCCTAAAACTGTATCCTAATAAACATTTCATCATAATCATCTCTCTCTCTCTCTCTCTCTCTCTCTCTCTCTCTCTCTCTCTCTCTCTCTCTCTCTCTCTCTCTCTCTCTCTCTCTCTCTCTCTCTCTCATATTACAATCTATCACCAGTATTGCCTTTGTTTATGCCCACCCCGCCCACACAAGCTACAAACAGCGAAGAGAAACAGCTACACACTCTCGACACGCCGTGTACAACTCCCCAAGCCACAGGTGATGAGGTTGCCCGTGTTTCCCATGATGTCTACACACCCACAGCGGACAGGATAGAGACCAGTGACGATGCACCTACAGAGTGCATTGGTACCAGCGTGACAACACAGCTGACTGAAGCGTGCGCAATGGACTGTGTCGACAGTGCTGAAGTTGACCCTAGTGATGCGAGTGTAACCACTGATTCATACACTCTTGAAGAGAGAGATTACGTCGCATCAATCATGAACAGAACTTTACAAAGACGTTTACGCGATAACCAGAGAAACACAGGATTTGAGAAATGCGTTTTGTACAAAAAAAATCAGCAAGAGCAATTGTTGTGTAGAAGTGATGACATAACAGTGGTCTTGGACTGTGAGAAAGGTTCTGTGTGTCACTGGTTCATCCATCAAAGAAAAAAGCTGATGAGTGACTATGAACAAAAGGTGCAAGAGAACATTTGCCGCTGGACTGCCATAGATCCCAATGGTAACTACCAAGAGTGTTTTGATAGGGCGCTGATCGAGTTGGAGAATATACGTTCCATGGTTCGTCACCTTCTGGGTTAACATTCTGACTGACTCGGTGCTTGATTTGAAGCCTAGCCTGACTGATGACGACTGTCGCATTGTTGCTGACTTTTAGCTAATAGAATAACCGATTCCTAACATGGACATTTACCTTGTTGGATGAGACCTTATTTCGGTGTTTTCATTTGTTGTCGAATATTTTCGATTTTTTCCTCCCCATCCCACTGTTCCCCCATTGCAATGGGCCGTCGGCCTGAGCAATAAACATCGTTCGTTCGTTCGTTTTCGTTCTCTCATATTACCGTATATAGTAGAATCACTAACATATATTTTCAACCTCTGCATAAAGCAAAGTACATTTCCAACCATTCTTAAAGAAGCAAAGGTAATCCCAATCCCTAAATCTAAAGAGCTTGAAGATATCAATAATTATCGTCTAATCTCCCTTCTGTCAGTTTTGTCAAAACCCATTGAAAAGCACATTCAAAAACATCTCCTTGATTTTCTCGAAAAAGGTAAATTACTTAATATTCACCAGTCCGGTTTTAGACCGATACATTCTTGTCAGTCAGCACTGACACATATTGTAGACAGCTGGCTGGAATCAATCAATAAAAGCCTGATGTCAGGAGCAGTTTTCTTAGACCTTAGAAAGGCGTTTGACCTTGTGGACCATGACATTCTCCTAAATAAGCTAACAGTTTATCACTTGAACGCAACCGCTATAGCATTCTTCCGATCATATCTCGAAGACAGAAAACAAATGGTGTACGCCCATGGAAGATACTCTAAGCAAGGAAATGTAAAATACGGCGTCCCCCAGGGATCTATTTTGGGACCTCTTTTATTCATACTATTTATCAATGATCTACCGTTGCATATCACTAATTCTGACGTTAATTGTAATCTATTTGCTGACGATACGAGTCTTCATGTTTCTGGTAAAAAAACGACGGACATTAGCCATAGTTTACAATGCAGTCTCAATTAGGTATCTGACTGGTGTAGACAGAACCATATAATTATGGTTCTTCACCCAGCTAAAACGAAGAGTATCTTAATCGCCACACGACAAAAACATCAACGCCGAATACAGCCATTACAATTACAATTAAACGCTGAACCTGTTGAACAGGTCATTGAGCGTAAATTCTTAGGAATACATGTTGAGGAACAACTGTGCTGGGAGACCCATATAAATGCTGTTTATAAGACCATTGCTAAAAAACATTTTCTTATTGTCCCAGCTTAGACATGTAATGGATACAAATACCCGTAAACTGTTTTTTCATGCTCATATAAAGTCCCACGTTGATTATGTCTCCATGGTGTGGGACAGCTGCAGTGATGTCCACATGAAGAGGTGAAACTCCATATATAAAAGAGCTGTAAAAATGATAGATAGACGCCCCATCCCTACCACAGACAAATTTAGACATTTAAACATTCTCGGTCTGCGTCAGCAACTTACTTTAAACAAATGCGTCTTTATGCATAAGATACTGAATAATATGACACCCCAGTATCTAATCACTAAATTTATATCTCACGAAGAACGTGAACGGACTTCAAGAAACAATACCTTACCCCTACCACTGCCAAGAATCGACCTTTTTAAAACTAGTATGTCATTCTCTGGTCCTTTTGCTTGGAATTCTATCCCTGCACCTTTGAAAACTATTACCTCACCAGGAAGTTTTAAAACAAAACTTTCTGATTACCTGATGAGTCAAACTTAGTACTTCTCAGGTACTGTAATATTTCTTGTACCTCATGTATTTCATTCGGATGGTTTGTGTGTGTGTGTGTGTGTGTGTGTGTGTGTGTGTGTGTGCTCGTGTTTGTGTGTGTGGGTGTATGTGTGATCGGCGCGCGCGCGTGCGTGCGTGTGTGCATATGTGTGTGATGAGTGTTATTTTTTCTGTATATAATGATGCAATTGGGTTTTGTATGTAAATATATTTTTTATAGTTTCCCCTTTTTATGCTGTAGATGTTAGCAACGGCAAGTTTGTAAAATGACGATTTGTTTACTGTCAAAACTTTTTACCATTGAAAAATAAAGTTTCATCATCATCATCATCATCATCATCTCTCTCTCTCTCTCTCTCTCTCTCTCTCTCTCTCTCTCTCTCTCTCTCTCTCTCTCTCTCTCTCTCTCTCTCTCTTTTATGTTGTAGATGTTAGCAACGGCAAGTTCGTAAAATGACGATTTGTTTCTGTCAAAACTTTTTACCGTTGATAAATAAAGTTCCATCATCCATCATCATCATCTCTCTCTCTCTCTCTCTCTCTCTCTCTCTCTCTCTCTCTCTCTCTCTCTCTCTCTCTCTCTCTCTCTCTCTCTCTCTGTGCTAACTGGGCCGTTCAGAAATAAAGTTTCATTTCATCTCTCTCTCTCTCTCTCTCTCTCTCTCTCTCTCTCTCTCTCTCTCTCTCTCTCTCTCTCTCTCTCTCTCTCTCTCTCTCTCTCTCTCTCTCTCTCTCTTTCTCACAATTTTGTTTAATGACGACAAATTTCGACGGGCCCGAACTTTGAGGTGTGCTGCAATCAACAGCAAAACGTGACCAGAAGATACCTGTGTGAATATGTCGGTGTGCTTCAACAGACCACAAATATTTCAATCGATTTATCCGATTTGGGAAACAAATTCGACCTACGCTAAGTTCGACTTAACAGAGCCGTTATCTGTTAAATGGCAGTGATAGAAAAAGCAGCTGTGGCCACGAAAAATAATGATCCGAGTTTGGAAAAAGAAAAAACGCATTCTACTTTTGCGAAGTTTAATTAACCCAAACTGGACAGTTTTAGAAATACGTTGTAAAATTGGTCCTTGAAGAGCTGCTTTAGACAATGGAAAATGATTCGACTTGAAAAAGTTTTTCGACCTATCCCTCTTTGGCTTAGGCGAATGGAACAGCATTAAAAACAAGATGAGGATTTTATTCCAAAGTTTACCGTATTGTTTGGAGCTCACATGCGTTTATCTTTTAGGAACATTCAAAGTTGTTGATATCTTTAGGCTTATAATGCTGATCCATTTTCCTCCTCTCTAAGCCAACCTCTGATCAACACACACGTCGGTGCTGTTACGATTGTGGTTGTATTGTTCCATTTTCCTCCTCTCTAAGCCAACCTCTGATCAACACACACGTCGGTGCTGTTACGATTGTGGTTGTATTGTTCTGTGAGAGCATGCATGTGTTAATCGTAGGAAACGATCCGATATTTATTTGAGCTATCATGGTTGCGAATCACATACCTTTTTAGTAAGATTCTTTATCGTTCGCGCAGATAGCGGAATTGGCTTTGTTACGCTAAGATTAGTCCGGAAGTTTCTAGCAAAGTCGCGCTCTGTCTAGTGACCTCATGTGGGTGACATCAAAGCGTCGGCAACCTTTTGTAACTCAGTATTAATGTGTAGAGCCGCTCTATTTTTATTTTTAGTCATAGTTGTTTTTCTTGTGCGCGTGAAGTAGGCAGCCATTCGGTATGTTACGAAAGACCGTGAAGCTTCCAGAAAGTGTAGGTTAGGTCGTGAATGGTATGCCATACTTTTGTGTGACGTCATTATATATATCGGGATTTGGGGCTGAAATGAGCAGTCAAATTTTGTAGACAATTTAGGTTATTCTAGAAAGGTCTTTTCATTTAATGTTTACGAGTCTCAGTAACGTGTTCCGTTTTGATTGATTACGTTGTGTGAATTCATTAGATTTTTATGGAAAGTCGTTTTAATATAAGGGATATTGCTGGGAAGCACGGGTGTACTTTGTCATGCATTGTCAATTGTAGGGACACACAGTTTATCGTAGGTACGTGGCCCGTATAGGGTGTACATTGTGAGAGTTGCAGCGTACGTTTGTAAGAGAAACGCAGTGTGTAGCCAGTGTGGACATTTGCAGAAGAGACATTGTATCAGTGTTGGTGCATTTGGGAATGCATTGTGTGGAACTCGCATCGCTGAATTAAAATATTGTTGGAACTGTTACTCCAGTGTAGCCTACATCCTTAAGCCACGTGTGACGGGTTGCAGCTGAATGAAGTTTATTTAAAAGAACCTTACGTGCGTGCGTCTGGTGTGTTTACCATACTACGACTACGATTCCACCACGTAACATTTTGGCACCTCCTACGGGACTTTTTCAGTTGGCTCAGTGGAAAAGGGTAGCAGGAGACAACAGCCAGCAGTTAAACGCAGAGATGGCGACTTCGGAAATGGAGACATTCATGAATATCGGAAAGAAATGTGGACTCGGAGGAGCTCAACTCCTCGAGTTTGTAAAAGAGAGAGAGAAGTAGACATTAGAGAGAGAAGAAAAGAACGAGAGAGAGAAGAGAAGGAGAGACTGGAGAGAGAAAGAGAGAAGAGACTCGAAGAAGAAAAGAGATTGGAGAGAGAAGAAAGAGCTAAAGAACGTGAAATCAGGAAACTCAAAATCCAAGCAGAAGAAGCAGAGAAACAGCGAAGAGTGGCAGAGAAACAACGAGAAAAGGAGCGAGAAGAGGCAGAGAAACAGCGAGAAGAGGCGGAGAGGCAGCGTCAACACGAAATTCATCTAAAGCAGATGGAGATAGAGGCACAGAGCCAGAGAGCAACTGAAGCAACAGCATTACCCAGCAGAGAGCAAACAGCCCGTGCGCCAAAGCTACCACCTTTCTTTGAAAATTCAGATAAGATGGACTCTTATCTGGAGCGATTCGAGCGCTTCGCAAGCAGCAATAACTGGAGACAATAGACCTGGGCTATCAAACTGAGCGCACTTCTAACTGGCAGAGCTCTTGAATTTTACACCCGCTTGCCAAGAGAAGAAGCCGAAGATTATACGCAGTTGAGAGCCGCCCTGCTGAGACAGTACGACTTCACTGAAGAGGGTTACAGGCGACGATTTCGAAACTGCAAGCCTGAAGAAGGAGAAACACCCGGCCTATTCATTGAGAGAATCAGGAGCTACCTGGAGAAATGGATAGAGCTGGCTGGTTTAAACAAAAATTACCAGGACCTGTGTGACCTCATCATCAAAGAACAAGTCTTCAACGCATGTTCAAAGGACCTGGCCGCCCGACTCAGGGAGAAAAAGAACCAGTCCCTAAAGGCCCTGGCCAACTTCGCTCAAGGATACCTTGATGCTCACAACATGAAGTTCGGGCCCAGTAAGCCGCAGCGTGTGTCTGCACCAGCAGAGGACATCCACAATGTCAGATACACCCCGAAACACAAGCCGGTGGAGAACCTGACATGTTTTCTCTGTGGGAAGTAAGGCCACAAGGCGATACGGTGTCCTTCTAAAGATGTTCCCCGAGGCGACAAGATCAGAAGATCCAACCAAGATCGCGGGATAGCAGGCAGAAGCAGTACCACGTCTCAACACAGAGCCGCCGCTGTATTAGCCAATGATGGGACGTCATCCAGTGACTTTGAGTCTGGAGAAAGGCGAGTGACACCGCAGCTGATTGAATCTTTCAAAAAGAATGAACGCATCCCAGTAGGAGATGGGGCTACATATTTACCTATATCAAACATTGCACTGCCTGAGAACGAAGTGCCGAACATGCCAGTGGTGTCAGGATTCGTCGGAAACACCAGTGAGAGTGATGAGAGACACTGGTTGTAGCTGTATCATCGTGAGAGAGGACCTAATAAATGAAGACCAGAAGCTACAGGAGTGGACCACCCTCATCTTGGCCGACGGAACTGTGAGGATCATCCCCCTTGCCAATGTCAACGTCGACACTCCGTACCTGAGAGGAGAGGTGAAGGTGCTATGCGTAAAGACCCCTGTCTACGATCTTATCATCGGAAACATTGATGGTGCCAGAAACGCAGACGATCCAGATCCAGAGTGGAGACCTGAAACATGTGCTGTTACCACAAGAAGTCAAGACAAACCACAACTGACGGCATCGGTGCGTCTTGCTGATGACGAAACAGTAGACGACGAGAACCTGTTTGATCTTCATGAACTCAAGGAGGGTGTAGAAGACATTCAGTTCTGTCAGAATTTGACCCAGACTCAAAGAGAAGAACTGCACGTCCTGACTCAAGAGTTCAAGCATCGATTTACACCTGATCCAGGAATAACAAACACCATCCAGCACGAGGTTAATCTGACGTCAAATGAGCCAGTTCGTAGCAAACCTTATCGTCTTTATAACACGAGGGAAGAACTGAAAAATGATATCAAGGAAATGCTGAGTCAGAAAGTCATCAGGGAGTCCAAGTCACCATATGCGTCCCCAGTTGTCATCGTGAAGAAACCAGATGGATCCAACCGGGTGTGTGTAGACTACCGTAGACTCAATAAACTAACAGTCTTCGATCCAGAGCCTATGCCCACAGCGGAAGAACTGTTCCAGAAGGTCAGTGGAGATCGATTATTCTCCAAAATTGACCTAAGCAAAGGGTATTGGCAAATCAAGGTTGCAGAAAAAGATATCCCCAAGACAGCATTCGTCACGCCCGACGGTCATTGGGAGTTCCTGAAAATGCCTTATGGTATGGTGAACAGTGGTGCCACATTGAAGAGAGGACTGAAAAAGATCCTAGACGATATGCAGAATGTGATCTTTTACTGGGATGACATTTTGATCCATACCAAAACTTGGGGAGATCACCTCAAAGCCCTCCGAGAACTGCTCCAAAGACTGTCAGATGCAAATTTCACAATCCGTCCAAGCAAGTGTATTCTTGGGGCCGACAACATAGACTTCATCGGACACAAATTGAGCGAAGGTTTAAAGGGGCTACACAACGACAACGTGCAGAAGATCAGGGATGCCCCGCGACCTACGACCAAGACGCAAGTCCACTCGTTTATGGGCTTGGCGAACTACTACCGGGAGTGCATACCAAACTTTGCAGCAGTCACAAGTCCCCTGACTGACTTGCTGAGGAAAGGACAACCAAACGTAGTGAAGTGGGAGGAGGCCCAAGAGCGAGCATTCCAGGCAGTTCGAGACATCCTAACCGAGAAGCCTGTTCTACACCTCCCTGACCCGTTGAAAACTTTCTTCCTGAGAACAGACGCCTCCAGCGAAGGAGTAGGTGCAGTCTTAATGCAAGAGGATAATGGAAAACTCCACCCAGTGAGCTACGCCAGCAAAACGTTGACCAGAGCTGAGAGAAACTACTCGACCATCGAGAAGGAGAGCCTAGCCATCATCTGGGGAGTAAGGCGGTTCGAACTGTACCTTCTGGGTGTGCCATTTGTTCTCCAAACGGACCATCAGCCCTTGAACTATCTAAACTCTGCAAAGTTTACAAACTCTCATATGCGATGTTCTTGCAGAATTTTGACGTTAAACTACAGTCTATCAAGGGTTCACAGAACTTTGGAGCGGATTACCTGAGCAGAGCAGTTTAAATGAACATTTCTCTGCCCATAACAGTTTAAAGAAACATTTCGGTGTTCTTGACAGTTTAAAGCAACATGTCTTCGCTCCGGACAGTTTAAAGGAACTGTGAGACGATTATTTTGATTTCTTTTGATGTAAAATTTGTGTTTTTTTTTGTAGGTTAATACAGCCACAACCGTATTTTTGAGATTTGAGAAGAAATATTTGTGAAATTTCATTCTAAAAAGGGGGGTAATGTTACGATTGTGATTGTGTTGTTCTGTGAGAGCATGCATGTGTTAATCGTAGGAAACGATGCGATATTTATTTGAGCTATCATGGTTGCAAATCACATACCTTTTAAGTAAGATTCTTTATCGTTCGCGCAGATAGCGGAATTGGCTTTGTTTTGTTACGCTAAGATTAGTCCGGAAGTTTCTAGCAAAGTCGCGCTCTGTCTAGTGACCTCGTATGGGTGACATCAAAGCGTCGGCAACCTTTTGTAACTCAATATGAAAGTGTAGAGCCGCTCTATTTTTATTTTTAGTCATAGTTGTTTTTCTTGTGCGCGTGAAGTTGGCAGCCATTCGGTATGTTACGAAAGATCGTGAAGCTTCCAGAAAGTGTAGGCCAGGTCGTGAACGGTCTGCCATACTTTTGTGTGACGTCATTATATGTCGGGATTTGGGTCTGAAATAAGCAGTCAAATTTTGTAGACAATTTAGGTTATTCTAGAAATGTCTTTTTTGATTGGTTGCGTTGTGTGAATTCATTAGATTTTCTGGAAAGTCGTTTTAATATAAGGGATGGTGCTGGGAAGCACGGGTGTACTTTGTCATGCATTGTCAGTTGTAGGGACACAGTTTATCGTAGGTACGTGGCCCGTATAGGGTGTACATTGTGAGAGTTGCAGCGTAACGGTGGTGTACGTTGTAAGAGAAACGCAGTGTGTAGCCAGTGTGGACATTTGCAGAAGAGACATTGTATCAGTGTTGGTGCATTTGGGAATGCATTGTGTGGAGATCGCATCGCTGAATTAAAATATTGTTGGAACTGTTACTCCAGTGTAGCGTACATCCTTAAGCCACGTGTGACGGGTTGCAGCTGAATGAAGTTTATTTAAAAGAACCTTACGTGCGTGCGTCTGGTGTGTTTATCATACTACGACTACGATTCCACCACGTAACAGGTGCACACAAATAAAGACGAACACTCGGCGCTTCCCGCCTTTAGTACGCTCTGTGGGCTCGTGTAGCAACAGGAATCCATCTCCTTTTCCTCTAACCCACCCTCTGATCCACACACACTGGCACACAGAAATAAAGACGAAAATACGTCGATTACCGCCATTCGTAAGCTCTGTGGTCTGGCGTAGCATAGCTATTCTGAAGAAGAATAATTGCACGAGCAGCGAAATGACGTCACTTCAAGCCTCACGTCATGGCATCATTAGTCTCACGACGCCGTGTTCATGGTGACGACTCGATGTTATACTTCACTTATCGCAGTACTAACATTTGACGTATCAGAGAATCGATTTTCAATTTTCTTGTTGATTTTCACGCCTAGGGCTTACAGGTCACAATTCGACTTAATCCTACCCCAGGGCCGGGACAAACAGAAGGCTTATGCAAACACTTTTTATGAAAAATCATGCGGGTATTAATGAGAAGAGAGGGTTTTTTTCCGTAAAAGAAAGGGTCAATACCTTTTATGTTTTATAAAAGGCTTATTAAACAGCTTTTAACAGTTGTCATTGTTGGAAGTACACCTATTCTGCCCTACAAAGGCAACAGATATTATGCCCATTTTACGAAATTTAAGAGAAACGGACATTCTGTTTTTGTCGCTACAGGGCAGTAGTGTTGTGCTGTGCTACGCAAGGAACACTCCAGTGTGCAAAGGCCATCGGACGTGCGGGGGCCAACGGCGCCCGACGTTGGCCCGATGGCCTTTTGCGCATTGGGACAGCGCCTCCTTATTTCTGTTTTAGATGCGGAAACCAGGCGGTCTGATTTTGCCATTGGACTTGAGCTCAAGCTCAGGCGGACACGATGAGGTAGCCCCTCGCTTGTAATTTGTCTTAATCCCTTGGCTGTTGGCAGCGCTTTTTGCCACGATCATTTCTGCAGGAATCGTAGCGACAAAGAACGCTACCTTCAGCCAAAACTTAAGTAGCTGAATCGACCGGACCAGCTCAAGAGCACTGGTCGATGCATTTCCATTCCATTTACAAATTGCTGAAGTGTGTTCTAGGCAGACGAACTTTGAGTTCGAAAACTGTAGGTTCGCAAATTTAAGTTTAGCTAGTTTGCTTCTTAAAAGCTCGATCACGAATAGGTATGCACGTTTTACCTGATGTGACTACCAAATGTTACACGCAGTTATAGCTATCGTTCAAAGTCGAAGTCAAAGCTTTTCATCAAACACTACTCGTGAATAGAGTTATTATTATAGGTGTAGTTGATGTGGATGAGCTCAGGCATGTTGACACAATGGAAGAGAGTCGAATAAAGAAAGGTACCCGTACCTTATTCATGACTTCTACATAACTATGCATTTTACGTTGATCCTATAATCAGCAATAGGCACAGATCTTCTCATTGATATCAGTCATACAGCAAACCCAATTGCGTCTGCGAAACTTAAAATCTTACATCTTAACTCCGACTGAAGGGTTGGCCAGAAAGCTACAGTGTTTCGCCGTAGCGTTAAAGGTTGCGCGCAGGTCACTAGGTCAGAAAAAAGAATACCACACGCAAGAATGTTTTGCTGCTTTCTCAACAAAACAACCTTAACAAACCAAAACAAACATACAAACAAACCGAAACACACACACACACACACACACACATACACACACACACACACACACACACAAACACACGTGCGCGCGCGCAAACTACACCCATAGTAATAACTCTATTCACGAGTAGTGTTTGATAAAACTTCGACTTTGTACCATAGCTATAACTACGTGTAACATTTGATAGCCACATCAGGTAAAACGTGCATACCTACTCGTAATAGAGCTTTTAGCTTGTAACATTTGATAGCCATTTTCGCCGGAGTTCTGTGAATTTCGGATTTCATTTTGAAATTTTCGAGTTTTTTTGTGTTTTGTTTTTTTTAATATCTGCAAGTACAAATTCGATCTGTTAGCATGTTTTTCGTTTTTTTTTTTCCCCAGGCGAGTGCGTTTCTATCCCAGCTTCAGACAGCTACCACAGGATTCAGCGTGTACGGTGTGTTTACCATTGAACCTTCCACTATACTTATGGTGAGCGGATTATTCCATGACGCCTGGGCCCTTATCATCTGAACCATACGATTAAATCCAGTCCCTTTGAAGTTGTCGTAATTACTATTGTTCTTTTTAACCCCATGTGTGCTAAGGAATTTTGAACTCCACCTAACTGAAAGAGGTGAACCCACGTGAGGATCTAAGGCTTTTGCGGACACCACATGGAATCCCTTTTGCTAAGACATCAACGGTATTTTGGTCTTCGATTAATGAAGATTGCAGAAACACATTCAGAGAGAGAGAGAGAGAGAGAGAGGGAGAGGGGGAGAGAGGGAGAGAGGGAGTGTGTTACGTGGTGGAGTTGTAGTCGTAGTATGATAAACACACCAGACGCACGCACGTAAGGTTCTTTTTAAATAAACCTCATTCAGCTGCAATCCGTCACACGTGGCTTAAGGATGTAGACAATACTGGAGTAACAGTTCCAACAATATTTAATTCAGCGATGCGATATCCACACAGTGCAATTCCAAATGCACAAACTACTGATACAAAGTCTCTTCTGCAATGTCCACACTGCGACACAAAGTTTCTCATACACAGCGTCTCTCCCAATAAACTGCGTGTCTCTACAACTGACAAAGCAAGACAATGTACCAACGGGCTTTCCCAGCGCCCTCCTTATATATACTACCAAATTCTAGAATCATCTACGGAAATAATACAATGCAACCAATCGGAACGACATACGCAACTGAAACTCATAAATAAGAAACTTCTGGAATCACTAAAATAGGCTACAAAAACTCGGCTGCTCACTTCAGCTCTAAATCCTAATGTATAATGAAGACACATAAAAGTATGGTAGCCCTATCACCACGTTCTATGATAGCTCTAGAAAGTACGAGAACATTCCCAAAACAAAATAAAGGCTGCTCAATTCACGCGCACTGAAAACCAAAATAAAACAAAATGTAGCGAACTGTTACGAACTGTAGCCAACTACTAGACGTCACACATACGAGGTTACTAGACAGTGCGATCCTTCTAGAACGTTCTGGACTAAACGTAACAAAACGAAATCGGCTCTACTCACGAACAAAAGAAAATCTTAGTAAAAAGGCACGTGAAACGTAACCATGATAGCTCTAAAAAATATCGTATCGTTTCCTACGATAAACGCATGTATGCTCTCACAGGATAACACAACCACAATCGTAACAGAGTGGTTGGTTGGTTTGGTTGGGTTGGTTGGTTTGGTTTGGTTGGGTTGGTTGGGTTGGTTGGGTTGGTTGGTTGGTTGGTTGGTTGGTTGGTTATTGATTGATTGATTGATTGATACTTTATTTCTCAAGGATGGAAACAATAGGCGCACAGGCCTCTTTTCATGTTTGACCTTTCTAAACTACAACATTAAAAGCAACATTAAAACAATTAAAACAGCACAAAACAAGCGGTTACACCCACAGGTCACTTGTGTTACATTCCGATACAAGTTCCAAAGTCGCTGAAGATTACACACACACACACAGCAAAATGACAGTTTTTTTTTTTTTTTTTTTTTTTTTTTTTTTTTTTTTTTTTTTTTTTTAAGGGGGTGCTATGTAAAGTGTGTTTATAGAAAGCGACTGCACGCTTATGATACAGCTACTCATGTTAGGAATTTAGTGAGCAAGACGAAACACTACGATAAAGAGAGATATTATGTAAAAACTAACAAGTTAAGTGCAAAACGGAGGACCACAGGAAATCATTGACATGGCTCTTTTGGACATATTATCTACGTTTCTTTCAAGTTTGCTCAGAGATGTATTTAAAAGCTTTGGTCCTAAACAATGGAAAATGCCTCGTTTGCTGTATATGTGGTGGAAGTGAGTTCCATAAATAGGCACCCGCGTACGAAAGGCTGGATTTAAACAAGTCAATTCGGGGCCGTTCAATGACGAGACTGTTCCTCAAAGTGCTGTAAACCCTTTCGCTTTCAGTGAAAAGCTTAGCCAGGTAGAGGGGGGCTTTTCCGTTCAGTGTTTTGTGCATAAGTACGCACTTATTTAACGTAAGGTGTTGATGTAAGGGAAGGAGCCCTGTTGCCTGAAGCTTTTCCTCCAAAGTTAGAGAGGGGATTGGGAGGATCAGTTTAACTGCGCGATTGTATAGAGAATTAATCCGCTTAAGGTTAGCCTTACTACAGCCGTCCCAAATAGTAGATGCGTAGTCAATGTGAGGTTTTATGTAGGAGTTGAAAAATAGCTTTCGTGTCTTAGTATCAATGATAGATTTTAATCTTGACAGTAAAAATAGCTTCTTTGATAATGTTTTCCCTAGTTGTGTTAGATGGGGCAACCAGCACAGTTGGTCATCAACAATTACCCCGAGGAGGCGATATTCCATGACTTGTTCAATGGGAACTGAATCAAAAGAGAGGCTAAGTGAATGGGGGCGGAGCTGATGCTTTTGGCGCGTTGTGATTAGCATGCTTTTCGTTTTGGGTGGATTAACAAGCATTTGATTATATTTGCACCACAGTGAGACCTCCTGAAGACTAAGCTGAAGATTGCTTGATATTTCAGGTACAGATTTCCCGCCAGCGTGAAGAGTTGAATCATCGGCAAACATGTCACATTCGGTATTTGGATGGGATATATGAAGTGGAAGATCATTTATAAACAAACAGAAAAGTAACGGGTCTAGTATGGATCCCTGGGGCACGCCATACTTAACACGCTTTTCAGAAGAGAAGGTCGCATTGATGTACACAGTTTGAATTCTCGCGATGATATATGAACGAAAGAATGAGAGTGTCCGTGGGCTGTTATTGTTAAAGTAGCAGTCTAGTTTCTGTAATAAAATTTCGTGGTATACAAGGTCGAATGCTTTTTTTAGGTCTAGAAAGACAGCACCAGACATTTTGTTTCTGTTGATGTTGAGCAGCCAAGTGTCAATCATATGAACCAAGGCAGTGTGACACGAATGTTTAGGGCGAAAACCAGATTGATATTTATTTAGAAGAGACTTTTCTTCCAGGAATTCGAGAAGATGTTTGTGTACATGCTTCTCAATAGGCTTCGACAGAATAGATAATATGGATATAGGCCGAAAATTATTTGGATCAGATGCGTCTTTTGTTTTGGGTATAGGTACCACTTTAGATCTTTTGAAAGCCGCCTGAAAAATATTATTTTGAATACATAGGTTGTAAATATAGATTAAGCTTTCCACAATGTATGGAAGAGAAAGTTCGAGGATAAAACCATTGATACCATCAATGCCAGCTGCTTTTTTGTTCTTGAGACTAGAGATAAATCTGCCCACTTCATGTACAGCGATGAAGGGGATATTAAAAGCATCGCCCGCGGACAGTCTTTGCTTACAAAAGTCAGTAAGCTTCTGCGATGCGACATGTTTCACCTGATCCAAACCTTCAGCATGTAGTAAAGATTTCGGGGCTAAAATGAAGTGGTCGTTAAAAGCATCAGCTGTAAGGTTGGCAGTCGTATTTGCAGAACAATTTTTACTATTGTTAGTTTGAAAGTTTAAAACTTTCCATATTGAAGACGGATTCCCGCCACGTATGGTTTTCTCTACCAGAGAGAGAGAGAGAGAGAGAGAGAGAGAGAGAGAGAGAGAGAGAGAGAGAGAGAGAGAGAGAGAGAGAGAGAGAGAGAGAGAGAGAGAGAGAGAATATGACTTGTGTGTGAAGCACTTTTTTTTTGTTTGTTGCTGTTCTCAAACTTTCCATCTGTTTTCGCCAGGTCTGCGGTACGATCCTCACGTACACCGTTGTCGTCATTCAGAGCCACCCGTACGACAACAATGACATCACACTTACGACGGCAGCTGCAAATGGAACCAACGTTAGCATCTGAACTGTCCACCGAACCTTACTGGGGGCTGTTTTCACCCTACCTAATATAATGGTTGCTGGAGCGTCCGCTACAGGGTTTGCAACTTCTCAAATGAAGTTGTCTACGCGATGACATCTAACACTTGTGGACAAATTTTACCCGCGAAGAGCATCCAGAAACGTATCGAGTGCCCTATATAATAACGCCATTGAAATGAACGCTAAAAATGCAGAAACTCAAGATAAAAGTGAGAATAAAATTACCCTAGAAAAAAGTCTGAATTTTTCTGAATACTGTCTGACTTTTGGGTGAATCTTGTCTAAATATTTAAATGAGCCAGTTACAATTCAGCCACAATTCAACCACAATTCAGCCACGATTCAAACAAGTCAGACGAGTCAGACACAAGTCAGACAAAAATCAGACTATTCAGCCGATTCAGACCAAAATCAGACGATTCAGCCAACATTCAGCCGAGTCAGACACAATTCAGATGATTTAGACAAAATTTAGATGATTCAGACAAAATTCAGACGATCCAGACAAAAATTAGCCAGTTTAGACTAGATTAAGACAAAAATCAGCCAGTTCAGACCAAAATCAGCCGATTCAGACAATTCCGAAGATTCAGACGATTCAGAAAGAAATCAGCCAGTTCAGACTAAATTAGGCCGATTCAGACTAAATTCAGCTGATTCAGACCGAAATTAGACGATTCAGATAATTCAGACAATATTCAGCCGTGTCAGACGATTCAGACAATATTCAGACGATTCAGACAACATTCAGACGATTCAGACAATATTCAGCGGAGTCAGACAATATTGAGACGATTCAGACAATATTCAACCGAGTCAGACAATATTTAGCCGAGTCAGACAATATTCAGACGATTCAGACAATGTTCTGACGATTCTGACAATATTCAGCCGAGTCAGACAAGATTAAGACGATTCAGACAATATTCAGACAATTTAGACAACATTCAGACGATTCAGGCAAGATTCAGGCAATTCAGACAATAGTCAGACGATTCAGACATTTCCCTTGGAGATATCCGCAGATGATATAGCTAGGAAGGGCTACCGTGCACCCCCCCCCCCCCCCCCAGTACTCAATAAGATGGGTTTCAAAGTGTTTCTTAGTATGTCATGAGATGTTTAAGCCATGTTCCCCGAAAATCCTTAGGAACACACCAGAGATATAGCCGATGGCGCAAGGGTACCCCCATTCACGCTCTTCGCAAGTGCTAAAATGAGGTTGAGAAACATTTTCCTCTAAATCTATCAGAATTCATTCCAGAAGCCCAAATCAGGCAATATTATGTCAAGGCACACGTTCTGCAGCCTCTGCAAAAAGCAGAATGAAAAAATATTGAATCTCTGGCTCACAGTGAAGGTATTTGTGCACCCAGTAAACGACCATTTCCGCAAAATCGCAAAAAAAGACAAAAATAATGTGTCAGATGCCTTCAGACATTTTCTATAGCACTGACAGTCCATTTTCAGGTTTACATCATTAAAACAGGATGTCACAATTATTATAAACGTGACCAGGTGATGCTGTGATCCCTGTGAGTGCCACAGTGGTTGATTTTGTATCACTTCCCCCAAGTTGTAAAAATACACAAAATTAATTAGAAAAAATTACTTAAGTTATTCCATTTTATTTTGACCTCCCTTTACCTATTAAATTTCAATAATGTGAGCATAAAGTGCAAGAAAATAAGGAAAATCGGCATCCTTTACGGTATGTTCGTGGTGAATGATAGCTTTTTCCCATTTAAAATTGCCAAATTGGGAAACGTACGTTGTTTCTGATGCCCTCAGAAATTTTGTATACAACTGATAGGTCTTTTTTAGGTTTTATTGGTTAGGATAAAGTACCACTGTTACTCCCAACCTGATGTTATGATGCTGTGATGTATTTAGGGGCCACAGTGGCTGAATCTGCTGCCCTACCCCCATTTTACCAGTATGCAAAGGAACGAAAAATGATCATAACAATTGCTCCTCGCTTTAAATATTTTTGTTGCCAGTTTTCTTAACAAAATATGCATATTGAGCATAAACATTTGTGATCATTTCATTAATTTCAATGTGACCCATCAATTTAATTGTAATTCTTTTTATTTAAGGCATGCTTAACAGGGGCTGCTGCTGAAGCTTCTACCGTCTGCACATTCAGCACTCTTGTCAAACTCGGGGAAGGTGTACCTCAGGGAAATGTTGTGTCTGATGCTGTTTTTGGTCTACATTAATGACATCAGTACAACAGTACCAAGGTTCGTCTCGAACATCCTCCATGCGGATGACTTTGCAGTGTGGAGCGCAGCAGAACATCAAAAAAAAGTAACATCCTCCAGAATCCAGGATGCTGCCAATAGAGTCAGTAGCTGGACTGAAAGAGGCCACTCAAACTGAGCTAGACCATCTCTTTCAATCAGACGGAAGAGGTCACCTCAAAACTGGAGACCTCCCAGTACCAAAAACAGACAGGCCAACTTTACTGGCAACAAATAAATTACTGGATTTACGTGGAGGCCTCACATCGAAGCCACGGAAGCTAGAGCTGCAAAAAAAAAGTCTCTGATGAAAAAACTGGTGGGGACCACATTGGCGCAAATTACAGCATCCTGGCACAAGCAAACACCTGCTCGGTCAAACCAGTTGTGCGGTACCAAGATACATCGACAACATGAAACACTGCCTGCAAAACCCAAAAAGCCAGGCTTGACAAGATGCAGAACATGGGTCATTCTCATGATACAGTGACATTCTTAGAGCCATCTGGAGCACCCCCAATTTAGGAAATGGAGGACATTGGAGCCACTGGAATGTAGAACAGCACACACGATGAAGAGACTTACTAAACAGCATGGGAGACTACAGGAGCAGACCAAGAACCGTCAGAAACGCGCAAGTCTGAACCGCCAACTTAAGGTCCTGCAAAGGGCTAACACTAACCTCCTGGAACCAAGCCCAAAGATGTGTGAACAGCTCCCTTCAGATACATGGACATCTCGAAAGAGCCTTCAAGACAACATAAACAATGTTCCAGGACTCTTTGCCAAAGGTTGCGGCACTGCACAAAGCCATCGTGCTGAAGGTTGTGCACAAGCGCTACCCTCACAGCAGCTGTGATACCACACAAGATGCCGTGCGGAATGAAGGAAGTGGCGTGTACATCTGTTGTGCAGACCGCACTACTACCTCCCTCTCCTTACCAGCTGGCGGCAGCAGCTCCAACTATCATACAGATCTGCAGGTGCTCAACACAGCAGCAGAGCACTAGCTATGGAAAGGCAGCAGCTTGATCCACTGATCTCACCAGGAAGATTCAAGAAAGACTGGATGCCCTGTCCACAAAATAGTGCTGCAGTGGATTCCAGTGCATTCTCGACTAGCTGGGAATGGAGACACTACAACAACAAAGTGATTGGCAACAGCAGAATGGCGGCTGCAGCCCGTGGGCAGATGACATCAACAAGCTGAACAGGGAGAGCCAGGCCACCATCTTTCATCTACGCACTGATTACTCTGGACTGGGTCCATGCAGAAAAGCAGAAACGTTTCACAAACCCAAACTGAAGCCTGAAGGTTTAGACACTTTAATCAGATCATTCTGTATCAGCAATTATTTGAAGCTTCCGTGCCTAATGCATGAAGAGATACCAAAATAAAAGAACGCTTAGCGAATGGCGGACTTCGTTAGAAGCGTAAACAACCAATCAGAATGTTCAGCAGAAAGGCCATGCAGTCATTTTATGATCAGAGCTAAATATAGATCACTTGCAACAAGCGTCAGCATGATCGTTTTCAATGGAATAGTCACAAATTGGGGGAGAAAAAAAAAAGTAGACAAAAGTTTGCCAGCACGTTGTCATTTTTACAAACTTTCACAGACTTTAAGGAAAAGGACTGAAATTGACAGACTTTCCAGGGCCCTGAAAAACCTTGTCATTTTTTAACAACTTTCACCAATGGAAGGTTACAAAGTAAAGTAGATAATAGCACTGTCAGGGGAGACAAGTGTGCATGATTGACCAGTGATCATAGATCTACTGTGGCCAAAGCACACACAAAAAAAAGAGATAGGAAAGAGAGGGGGCGCTAAAAAAGTGACTGAAAGCAATGCATATGGAAGCCCCCCCGAAGGGGGGGGGCGTATCACATATCCCCCTGTTCCAGCCACTCAGTGCATGGAAATTTAAATCTAGTTCCCCCCAAGGGGGGTCCAGATATTTAGCCGGTGTGGACAGCTGTTTCGGTCTTGGCGACCTCTTCAGCACACCATCGGCGATACTGGAGGAGGCAGGAATTTCTGCCTACCTGCAATGACAACCCCCAATGTCGGATTGCAATTAGTATTTGCGGCGAGAGACGGCGCGCTAATTGACCACTTCCTGTCACCTGACTGACACTCTTTCAAACCGTGTTCACGGTGGTCCTAGGACATGCCTCACAACTTGAATTGCAGATACATTTTGAGGCCGATTTACAATTTAGACTGTCGCTGAGACTCTCAGGAGCCGTTGCGCAGAGTTCCGTGTGCCTAGCGGCCTATATTGACTATTGAAAAGCTATGCCTCTTGCAGATGGTCGTTTTTTTCATGATGGAGTGACCAGAAAACTCCAACAGCCTTCATATCGGATTGCAGTTAGCTGACTCGTGTGTATTGGTGGCGAGAGACGCGCGCTGACTGACAATGTTCTCCTATCACTTCCTATGAGCACCTTGACAGGCAAACTTCAAACTCCGTGTTCACATTATTAAAATTTTTGTTTTATCCCAGGATACATCTCACAACAGTGAGATATAAACCTATTAATCAATCAGTTTGACGCTAAGAGTCTCATGGGTTCCTGCGGCTGCAGGCGCTTTGCTACCTCTACGCCATTTGCAGATGGGAACGATGGGGTGGGGGAAGGGGGGTAGGGTGTTGGGGGGGCAGCATTGATTTGATTGATTAGTTCGGGGTTTAACGTCCACGGCACCGAAGTGATAATGGACGGCCCTGACGGGCGGGTTATGGGGGACAGGGAAATCTATTGCAGTGACAGCGGGGGCTCACCTTAGTCGTTTTTGTGCGCTCGGCGTGCAGAGGTAAAAACGGCACACACTCGCTTTCCGGCACGTTGTCTTCAGCGGCCTGTCTACTGACTATAGTACACTTTAAACTAAACACATGGGCCATTACTAACCTGCCATTTATGAACAGTGCAAACATTCAAACAACGCGTGAAACGTTGTAGCTGCAAGCTTGTTATCATTTTGATTTTATTCAATTCAATTCAATTCAATTCAAAACAATGTATTTATCTCTTAAAGGGCAATTATAGTTTTGTGGACGGGGGAATTCCGCATGACATGAAATAAGTGCAAAATGTACAATTATGTGAGATGGATGTTTGTGCGGCGAATACAGAAAAAGTTAGATACTGGCTTTTATATTACAAGTGCATGTAATTGCAAACAGCAGCCAAAGGTATGATATTTTGAAGAGAGACGACGCGTTTAAACGGCTTAAGTACAGAAAAGGCTGAGTCGGATGAACTGATATAATCATGAGTAACACAGAAAAGCTGTTAACTCCGGCCGTTATACCGGTGACCAATAAAATCTTCTTTGCGGCGCCGCCCTTCTAACTCTTTTCACACCTTCAGTCATGATCGTGAGATCAGGGGGAGAGAGATGGTAAAGGGGTGTGGGGGGTGGGGGGGGGGGGGGTGGGGGGCGGGGCGGGGGCGGTAACTGGTTTAAAACCCGACTGATGTGATTAGTGTTGACCAGGATAATGTGACAGGTAGATGGTCGGTGGGGGGAGTGGGGGGGGGGGGGGCGGGCGGCGACAATCGAAGACAACAATTGCAATATTATTTGCCGCGACACCTCTCCCCGCTTTTGTTGATGTTTGGAGTAATCCGCTGTTAGGGTCTCTTTGTCATACACGTCAAGATCTCAGTTTCTCACTGTAAAAAAGGACAGATCAAAGAAAACGAATGCGCGGCCTAAGCAGACTTTCGAACTTTTTAAAATTTATTTATTTATTTATTTTAATTTTAGGCGGCTCTGTTATTATGTTAATTCAAAGGCCGGGATAGTGAGTAAGCAAAGCGTGCCTGAAAATGTTAGTTAGTTATTTGGCTTTAACGCCGAGCAGGCAATTAAGGCCATCTCATGGCGGGTGCCTGAAAATGAATTTCGAAAGAAGTCGTGTAAATGTGAACCTTAAAACAGCAAAATCACATCGTAGGTTATTAATACATAAATCAATCAATCAATCAATCAATCAATCAATCAATCAATCAATCAATCAATCAATCAATCAATCAATCAATCAATCAATCAATCAATCAATCAATCAATAATAAATAAATAAATAAATAACAAATAAAACAAATAAATAATAAATAAATGACCGCGAAGGCTGGTCTGATATCTCTGTAAGAAAATAATATTAAAACGAAACAAATGAGGTAATGTTATGATATAATATCATGGATTTTATATAGAATCCCTGATAAAATATGGTGAAGCTGATTTAAAGCATTGCGTGGCTTACTTAACACATTCTGGTTTTTAATGGGCAAATCATGTGCTCGGAGCTGTCAGTAGCAGCAAACATACTTCCATTAAAAAATATGTGCACATATTGACGATTTTATAAGCATCGAAATCAAGGCCTTTTTTTCCTGCCACCACACACACTGTAGCTGCAATTAGCATCACTCAGCGTGCTTCCAAATGTTGTGTTGCGTTCAGTGACGATGGCTCAATTTTACATCCTGAGGTTAGGTTAGTTTGGGGTTTAACGTCCACGGCACCGAAGTGATAATGGACGGCCCTGACGGGCGGGTTATGGGGGACAATGAAATCTACAGCCTATGGAGTACGACCTGAACACTGATCAATTCAGGCGCACTGCAACTGTGATACCAGGACCTTTCAACGGACATGCTATTGAACAAGCTCGTCTTTTCCCCCTGGATTGCGATTCCAGCTACCGGGGCTGGGACGGGGATTCGAGCCCACGACCTGGCGATTCCCTTCGCTCTCCTGCTCCGACGCTTAACCGCCTGAGCTATTTCGGACTCGATCCTTACATCCTGACTCAGAGACCTTGATTTTAAGTCCAGTTCTGGTTCGGGACGACCTGTTTTCGTAGGTTCGCCTTATCCGTCCGCAACTGGCTGAGGGACATCCTGCGTGTCAAAGTTCACTTACCCCTAGTCCAATCATTTGTCGGCCGGTCGCTTGCTCTGCGGCTCAGTTTCTAGTGGCAGCAAGCTGAACAGACACCAGATCCAAATGTCGACAAAACAGAGTGAATTAAAGGCCCGGGCAAACATTAGTAGATGGCTGGATAAATAAATAAATAAATAAATAAATAAATAAATAAATAAATAAATAAATAAATAAATAAATAAATAAATAATTAAATAAATAATACTAACAAATAAATATCTAAACAATAATTGTTTGATGTTATTGTATTTCTTTACGCACGTCCGCCGTGAGATGGTCTTAGTCACCTGCTTGGCGTTAAATCCAACTGACTAACTTATGAAATGCTGAATTGCTGTTTTTTTGTGTGTCTTGTTTTGTTTTCTGAAAAAAAACACCGGTTTTAGACGATCTAAATCCTCAGTATTAACTCATTCTACCCCAGACACACCACGGCAAGATAAGGATCGACCATGATAGTTCAAGGCTGATGCCAGAATAGCTTGGCGCCTATAGGCGCCAAGCTATTCTGGCATCAGCCTTGAACTATCATGGTCGATATGTGTCCTGCACTAGAGTGCAGTCTTCAGAGGACAACGGCAAAATTTGGGGATTTCGGTGTTGGGGTAGAATGAGTTAAAATAAGCAATGCGTGCAGTTCGTATGTTAATGAGCGCAGAAAGGATGTTCTTGAACGGATTTGTGCATCACATATTTGTAATGTTTTTTTTTTAAATTGTAAAAAAAAAAAAAAAAAAAGAAGAAGAAAAAAACAACAACAAAAAACAGTATACCTCCGCTACAGAAGAACTGTAAATTTAGCGACACGTATGATGACATCTTCACTCACTGATGGAGCAAAAAGAATGTCATAATTACTCACAATCAAAAGCACAATTACTGAATTTCTTGTAGTAAAGTGATGAACGTGCGGTATATTTGTTGACCACATAAATTACTGAGGAATATACAGGTTCGCGTTAAATGGTAATTCTCGGCAGTGTACCCGCTTCCGGAAGCATTTGCCGGCAGACGATAGTGCTTACAATTGAGTAATACCGATTGCACAAACTACGAAAAAGACCGAAATCATTGACATATGTCCAAAGACCTATCGACGATGTCTTTTTTTTTCAGTCTCTTCTATTTATAGAAGGGACTTTTTAGGACGGGTCGCGGTGAGCCGAATTTCCTGATGTCAAAGGAGGGCAGGTCCTCTGACAACTGAAGTAGCTAGATAAAAATTGCGTCGTGTGTATACTTACGCTAACCTCGCTGCTAAACGTACTTTTGGCGCGAAGCACCGTGTGTGCGTGTGTCAACTGTATGTGTGTGTGTGTGTGTGTGTGTGTGTGTGTGTGTGTGTGTGTGTGTGTGTGTGTGTGTGCGTGCGTGTGCGAGCGCTCGTATGTAGACACGAGAATCTCCAATATTTCTGTACACACAAGATTGAAACTTGGCGAAATACTTTATTCAAGGGGTGGCTAAGAGAACCTCCGACCATACTGTAATTGGATGTCTCATTGAAGACATAAAATACCGTTTATAAAAAGTCGGTTGATCCAGATTAGAGTCCGTAATTTTTGTCATGTTTACTTGAAATTTGGCTATAGTTAGTTTGGAAAAAGACATTGCATGAGTTCGTTAGCCAGCTTTGTACCCTTTCAACTTCTTCAGTTAAAATTATTTTCAGCAACAAAATTAAAACGGTTTTTAAAAAAATTGACTTCTGGAGAAAGTCAGACAGTGGCGGTGACGTAAAAGGAGCAACTCCGTCACCACGCAGACATTGACGCAATACTCTAAATAGGACGTAATTCTCTCTCTCTCTCTCTCTCTCTCTCTCTCTCTCTCTCTCTCTCTCTCTCTCTCTCTCTCTCTCTCTCTCTCTCTCTCTCTCTCTGAGTGGTGGTGGTGGGGGGGGGGGGGGAGGGGGATGGGTCTTTTTACTTACATATGTTTTATCTTTTGATGTATCGTCTGATGTATTTGTATATGTGTAGAGTAGCAGGACAGTTTGGAAGATAGGCATTGCTATGCCTAAAACTTTTTTTTATCCTGAATAAAAACGTTTCATCATCATAATCTCTCTCTCTCTCTCTCTCTCTCTCTCTCTCTCTCTCTCTCTCTCTCTCTCTCTCTCTCTCTCTCTCTCTCTCTCTCTCTCTCTCTCTCTCTCTCTCTGCAACGAATCATTTTTCTTTGTACAAAACAATGTTGAAAAGGTACAATGACGTGTTTCCTAATGTGTTTCTTTCCAATCGAATGTTAAGTGAATGACTTGCAACAAGAATACACACAGTTTTTCGGAATGATCGATTTTTCCAGACGGTGGTCGCTGTATGTAGAAAAAAGAATCCTAGCACGAACTGAATGTAGACGACGCAGAGATATTTATTGTTGGTCTGCATCCACTATTTCACCTTTAGTCTCTACAAACATCGACTTGTCCTCCGGTCGACACTGTGACAGGTAGTACTGTTGATTTGAACATTACAGGTGTTTTTTTTCCTGTTTCTAGTACCCCACCTCCCCCCCCCCCCCCCTCCCCCCCCCCCCCCCCCCCGCACCTCCTTAACATTTGAATCGTGCATGACGTTAACACAAATTACTTTTCACGAATTACTTTAACTAACCACTAGACTTTTACTTCATCGGTATGGCAGCTCCTCCCCCGTTTTATCTTATTATTGCAAGGACAGTTGTTGCCTATGGAGTGCGGCCTGAACACAAATCAACTTAGGCGCACTGCAACTGCGCCACTTTGATTTACCAGGACCTTTTTACGAACACATGCTATCTGCACAAGCCCGTCGTTTTGCATGAATGTGGCTTTGATATTGCTCGTCAGGCATATATGTATTCCTGGGAGTCTTGCAACAACTGAAGTGTGCTCGACGCGGCATCTCTTGGATAGCACTGCAGTAACGAACATTTAATTACATAGGTTACAGTCAGTGTGACATCTACAATTGACGCCCATCCTGTTTAATAGGTCTGCAAAGGTCAAAAGCCGAATGATCAGTGAATTTAAGGAAGGAACAGTGCTGACATTCAACGTAAATTTTAGGGATCACATGAACTGGCCTCGACAGAAAGAATTGGTGAAAATGAAGTCATCGTTGATTTTAAAGAATAACCACATTCTGCACAATAATAATCAACGAAATTAAAAATGAATTTTGAACACTTCCTTCCACATCCCCCACACCTGCCCCTCCCCCCCAAAAAAAAAAAAGAAAAAAGAAAAAAAAAGTGAGAAAACTAAGATAGGGTTCGTGCAGAGTATCCCTTGCTCCTCCTCCCACCCCTTCACCCCCATGCTTTTTCCTCCCCCTCCCCCACCCCAACCCCACACACACTTCCCCCGGGGCCTGTTGTTGTTAAAGGTGGGAAAGTCATTGTAGGCCGTTTGACTGACACCGGAGCGTACAACGCTCTATCAAAGTACCTCCGGAAAGAATCACTTTTCTTTGCCGCTTTAACAACAACTATCATTTACCATGATAGTTCAAGGGTGATGCCAGAATAGCTTGGCGCCCATAGGCGCCAAGCTATTCTGGCATCACCCTTGAACTATCATAGAACAAATATCATTTAGTGCTCGGCAATTGTCCTTTTTTGTAGCTCCTATGCCTTGCTGATTTTGCTGTACAGTTGTAAAATTTTGGCCACGAAGAACAGTCTAGCCTTTTTCAATACCCTACTAGAGCCCCGGCGGGAAACGGCCAGTCAAAGTCATCAAAGTCAAACTGACATACCGACTTCATTTATGCCTGCGCTGTTTCACGTTGAAAATTGGTCTTGGCCAACTTGCTTATTAACCGGAAAATGAATCTTTGGCGTTTAGCTGAATATATCTGAGGCTCGTTTAAAAAGAAGAAAAAATTAATTTCATGAACTTTGAAATTTTCTGAATTTTGGCGCCTTTACGGCGTTTCTTGAAAATGAATGGAATTAGGTCAGCTGGCTCTAAATGGTATTCCGTAACTGAATCGTGGCTGAATTGTGCCTGAATTATATCTGGCTCATTTAAATATTTAGACAAGATTTAGCAAAAAGTCAGACAGTATTCAGAAAAAATCAGACTTTTTTTTTTACTAGGGATGGTACAGGAAAAATGTCCGTTGGTACATGTATACAATCAGATGTAATATTGCAATGCAGAGAAATATCCAATAAAGAAAGAAATACGCTGAGAAAAGACAAGTACAACAGCAATTGTATTTAACTCATTCAGCCCGGCGAACGTATTTCCAAAATTTTAGAGGCGTCATCTAACGACTATACATCTGTTGCAGGAGATGGATCGACCACGATAATGCAAGGGTAGTGCCAGATTAGCATGGCGCCAACTAGCGTCAAGCTAATTTGGCACTATCCTTGAATTATCATGGTCGTTCCATCTCCTGCTATAGTGCGTCAGGGCTGAATGGGTTAACGTTGAAATAGACGAAAGTGCAATGAGGTACCTATGTTTGAGACGAACGTTAGGACACCAAAATACAAAGGATTAGCTACTTATCTTTGAGAAACGAGTTGCATCTCTTGTCGAAAACAAAAAAAAATCATTTTACTTTCTGTTTTTTCGGAAAAAAGAA
Organism: Semisulcospira habei; assembly: GCA_036245525.1. Classification (NCBI taxonomy): domain Eukaryota; kingdom Metazoa; phylum Mollusca; class Gastropoda; family Semisulcospiridae; genus Semisulcospira; species Semisulcospira habei. The sequence continues at coordinate 120,607,598 of BTPG01000006.1, forward strand.
CTTAAATTTAATCCGAAAATGTAACGCTTTGCGTGTCGGTAGCTGTTTAAGTCGCGATGATTCCTGTCGGAGTCGTCGCGACTAAAACCGCTACCGATACTCAAAGGGTTAATAGAATGCGGTAGCTTATGGGGAAATAATGTTCATTTAGGAAGGGTTGGGGGTGGGGACGAGGGGGTGGAGGCTGGTAGAGAAGGATAGGGGGTAGTGTTATGCCACAAGATGCTGCAACATCCGGCAGGTCTTGTCTTGAACTGATGTACCGTCAATCGCTGACATGAATGTGACTTGTAAAATACAAAATTGAATGACTCCCGTTGCGAGGTACTATACTTACGTGCAAAAGCATGAGACATGTTTCCGATGATTCCAGAAATGTCGTATTTCTTTGCTCGTCTATATAGATACAAGCTTTTAGATCATTATTAAAACACCGCTGTACATAATCGTTCTATAAGATCAACATGCAGACTTCGCTATGCATTAGCGCCCCCCCCCCCACTCCCCCCCCCCTCCCTGTTAGATGGCGCCGACGTCCTAGGTTCGATCCCATGGTGGTCCGGGGTGGTTGAGAATTTTCCTCATTCTATCAAGTTCAAATCTCCTATGACTCGGATTACGACGATACCTGCCCGCCTTCGTTGGCACAGCACGCCTTTAAATCAGCAAGTGCGCTCATTACAAACCCATCTCCACTGTTTGAAAACAGATGGTTCACGGGGCCATTTCGTCAGCTGTGAGCGTACACGCAGAATACTTTGTTTAAAATAATGTTTGTTTATAATAAATCTACAGAGACAAACACAAAAGCAATGTCTGACGCATGTTTGTTAATCCTGTAAGATTGCTTGTTAGTATGGATGCGTGGCGTATGTATGGAATCGGAGTGTTTTCGTGTGCCTAAACAAGACAGAAGGGGTAGAAAGTTTCTCCATTTGTCTTTCGGGCCAGTAATATACTTTCCTTAAAGTCAAACCACTCAGATGCACTGTGCACTGTGATTTCAGATTCATGAAAACGCTTTTGGAATGACTTCTTTACGATCCCTAGGTCAGGACACGCATTGTGTCTATAAGGGCTAGGACCCTAGGGAACGTCAGTAAAGAAGTCATCTCTAAAACATTTTTCATGGACTTGAAATCAGTGCGTATCAGTGCTTCTACATTAAAACAACTACAAGCAACACAAAAGCAGCATCATGACAGTGAAATGCTACAGAATCGTGTTTTTATGAACACAGTTTTAAATAAGAATGAACTTTCTTGTTATAACACTTAGTTTCCACAAAGAATGAACTTGAGATGGTGCTGAACCTGCATTTGAACGTCTCTAAACATACAGAAAACATGCTGTGAATGTCACCAGGTCCAAGTCATTAGCCATATTTACATTTGGGTTGACTCGGATATTAAGTTAGTTACTTCATCACAATTTTGCATGCAGGAAAATCTATCCCTCTTGTGCATAAAGCTAGCATGGCACTTCCCAGGTGCCAAACAAATGTGACACTAGCCTTTAGCTATCACGGAGAATCCATCTCCCATTACAGGACAATACGTTAACCCGTGGGCTGTCGTTAGCGCTTTTTATCGCGATGATTCCTACAGGAATTATCACGACAAAAAGCGCTGCCGAACGCCGACGAGCTGGTAATGGTCATTAATGCGCGTGCTTAAAGCAGAAAGAGGTTTTTGTTTGAACAGTTCGGCTTTGTTGGAGCGGTGTCGTGAATATTATGACATCTGTCCTAATCGTAGATGAAACGCCCTGTAACTACATGAGTCTGCTGAACACAGGTATAAACTGATGTAAATTGATCCAGCAAGATGGGCCACGGTTAGCGAGAGGCACAAATTCGCACGAGCTCCCGCGCAAATGTCTGCCTCTCGCGAATGGATGGCTTGTAGTGATCAGGACATAGTTTGGTTTGTTCTGACAAGCCTCTGTCGGTACTCCAGCCGACCCTGTATGGTGATGCTCCAACCTATTTCCTCTCTTTCTTTCTTTAACTCAACGTCATTCTACCCCAGACACACCACAGCAAGATAAGGATCGACCATGATAGTTCAAGGGTGATGCCAGAATAGCTTGGCGCCTGTGGGCGCCAAGCTATTCTGGCATCACCCTTGAACTATCATGGTCGATCTGTGTCCTGTACTGCAATGCAGTCTTCAGAGGGCAACGGCAACATTTGGGGGATTTTGGTGTTGGGGTAGAATGAGTTAAGCGTCATGGTATCTCTACGCTGCGATTTGTATTTGTGGGTCGTATTATGGGCATGTATGGCAAATCATCATCACTGAAAGTAAACGAGAGAAGAATACATCTATTCCAATGTCACAGAACATGAACTCACTGCGTGGAGAAAAGACTGACTGTTTCACCCCTTCCGTGCCACTGTTCGTACCTGTTTGTTTCTGAAATGTTTGTTCATTCAATGAAAAAAAGCCAACACCATCCAAGAAGCATGGTTACAAATTGGTCTCAGCAAGAGGCACAGATCCTCATGAGCCACCGCAGTCGCGGGTGCTCATGATGAGCTATGTCTGTTGCAGTTGGATCGTGTTCACCTTTTTCTCGGCAGTGACGCGGTTAAAGTCTTGATGAAAATGTGATTAACTTTCACATTGTGTGTGTTCTTTTTATGACGGACCACTGCAAATTAAAACATTTGCCACTTAATGAATGTCACGACCCCAGCTTCCGGGGCGCGAACTATGAGCGCTACCCCTCGAGTAGAACGATCCCAACCTAACACAAACACCAGAGGAACAATTACAACGACATTTATTACATATACAAACAACAATAATCCAAAATATCCTCACTCAATCACACTCACGCATTGCATTCACACGCACATCCACACTCTTCATCATGAATATCCAACATTCATAATACAAAACAACATCAAATATATAATAAAACAAATATCCTTAATAAAACACAAATGAAAATGTTGGAAAAACTTAATATAACTTACAAGTTACTATATCTCCTCTGCGGGAGCACAAATGACAAGCTCGAATTAGATTAGTGCTTCCGCTTCCGCGATAAAGTCCTTTATAGCACACGGCTCCTTTTAAATAATACAATATTTCGGAATACACAATATTTTTGTCACTGCGACAAAGTTCCTCTCATAATATTGTCACCACGAGGAAATGAAATTAATATCGCAACGTCATTTTACCAGTTTTCAAATGGAAAAGACTTTTACTTAATAAGCTAATAAACGCTAGATGGGACGACCCGACCTGGCTAAACACTGGACGTGCCGCGACGCTCGCAACAAGTCCCACGAGGCGGAGTGACACAGCCAGCCTCAACTCTCACAACGAACCACCCAGGCCTTCCGCACAGCACGGCGGCGGACTTAGCCACTTAGTTCTTTAGATCTTTGGATGCACTAAAACAAGGGTACAAAAATACATATATGAATAACTAATAAAAAGAAAAAGGTAATCACATCACCCTTCCCACAATTTTAATTGCCGTCTTTTATAGTCCTTCACCTCTCTCCCTAAACAATAATAAATTCAAACTCGACAAAACGAATATTTACACGTCACCATATGACTCCCTTCCAAATTTACCCTTCGACACTAAATACTATCCAATAAAATAAATTTACATTTATTTCTACATTCTTACACTTGCCCCCCAATACTCACTATCTAAACTAATAATAATAACAGAACAAGCAAATACAGACAAACCCCCCGAGCAAATGGCCACTAAAGAATTATTGCGCGCACTTACTGTCATCCGTGAAGACGCCCTGGCTGGGCCGAAGACAAACAAACAAAACAAGACAGGGTTTAAGTTGTCGCAGCTTCTCTCTCCTTTCCAGGGCACCGGCTCCGGGGCGACCAGGGCAATGTTGCAGGGCTGATACAGAGGAATGGCACAACCGCTTGAGGGTTTCAGGTAATGGAAAACCACGCCTGTAAGTCCTCCCTTGGAGACTACTGCTTTTGTTCGCTGCTCGGAAGCGACTGACTAACAATTTGGATATCGTACGGTTTAGCAAAACCTTGCGCTCAGAAGAAAGTGCAATGTAAGATCACGCGGGTCGGATACCACCCGATCGCGCATAGCAATCACTTGCGGCACACGCCCGCCCTCCAAACCACGCATGGCAACAAATTCACTTGTAAACGGCCAAATAACTCACCTTTTCCCTACCAGTGCTATCTTTTCCCTGTGATTAGCCAAACTCTGTCACCCTCTCTAAATTTAACTCCCCTACAAAAATAGGAAAAATAACCGTGTCGTGACACAGAATCTCAAGAGATGCAAAAGCACTTGACAAGGTATCTTTTTACTATCAGACCAAAATAAGGTGACTGCCAAGCAAAGAAACACGTTTGGAACAGACAGTAACAATTTAATTGTGTTGTAACTGTCTTTTCTATGCGTGTTTAAAGTACCATTACGTGTAAATTGAAGACACATTTCAGCACCAGTTTTGTTTATTGTGCCTTGTCGACATACCTAATGAACTTTAACAGCTGTTGGGGCATGCAGCAAAAGCACACACACATATTTATTCTGCTCAGCCGTTACAGTGTCGATCTATTTTAGCTGTTTTTCGTACTGACTGCGTTCTTTTTATAGGACGGAGTGAAGTCCTTGTCAGGTTACTTGATATGAAGACGATGTGTGCTGAACTGGATTCTCGTGTGTCTAAACGAACCATAACTAGACCTGTGTGTAGCGTTTCGTGACCATCTGTTACAGAAGTGTATCTTTGAACAGTACCAGCAGTAGTGTGCCTTCAATTCTTCTCTAAAATATTTGTGTGCCTAAATATGTCATGAGTTTGTATTTTCTTCTGGCCGCTGTTAAAGAAATAGTTACAATGACTGTTACGTGTTGAGTCGTAGTCGTAGTATGATATCACAACAGACGCACGCACGTAAGGTTTTTTTTATATAAACTTCATTCATCTGCATCCCGTCACACGTGGCTTAAGGTTGTAGACAATACTGGAGTAACAGTTCCAACAATACTTTATTTCAACGATGAAATCTCCACACATTGCATTCCCAAATGCACCAACACTGATACAATGTCTCTTCTGCAAATGTCAACACTGGCGACACAATGTTTCTCATACAACGTACACCACCGATACGCTGCGTCTCTCAAATTGTACACCCTATACGGGCCACGTACCTACGATAATCTGTGTGTCCCTACAACTGACAATGCATGACAATGTACACACGTGCTTCCTAGCACCAACTTTTATAGTAAAACGACTTTCCAGAATAATCTAAGGAATTCACACAACGCAACCAATCAGAACGGAACGATTAACTGAAACTCATAAATATTAATAAAAAAAGAACTTTCTAGAATAAATACAATAGTCTACAAAAATTCGACTGCTAATTTCAGCCCCAAATCCTAGTGTGTAATGACGTCACACAATAGTATGGCAAACCGTTCACGACCTTTAATAATACATTGACTGGCTGCTAAATTCACGCGCACAAAAAAATAAATATGACTAAGAATAGAGCGTCTCTACTAAAATGTTGCTTACATTTTGACGTCACATGTACGAGGTCACCAGACAGCGCGATCTTGCTCGAACGTTCTGGTTTATTCTCAGCGAATCTACGCAAAACAAAAATCGACCGCTCTTCTCCCTGCGACTTTGCTAAAAGCTTCGGGACTAAACTTAGTGTATCATAACAAAGCCAATTCCGCTATCTGCGCGAACAATAAAGAATCTTACTGAAAAGGTACGTGATTCGCAACCATGATAGCTCAAATAAATATCGGATCGTTTCCTACGATTAACACATGTATGCTCTCACAGAACAACACAACCACAATCGTAACAATGACTACCCCCAGATTGTCCTTAAAACCCTTTGTAAAGCGTTCCTATTCTTTCCAAGCTACCAAAGTGTGGAATGGTCTTCCACCATGACATTCGACATGCACCATCTTTGGTCATTTTAGGGCTAGATTGAAAACATATTTTTTCAACTTGGTCTTTAAAAGGGATTGATAAACCCTACGTTTTCCCATCAACATGTATATGTTTGATCAGGCTCTTGAAATGTTATGTTTATTATTTTAGCATTGTATCAGTGTGCATTTGGACCTATGAATGATTGCGTTTTTTGTACGTTGTCTGTACTTTTGTTAGTTAATTTCAATTAGTTAGCTTATCTAGATGTAAAGCACTCTGAGCCTTTCTTTGAGGGAATATTGCGATATAGAAGAGTTATATTATTATTATTATTATTATTATTATTATGATTATTATTTTTAATATTATTATTAATGAGACGACCTACATTAAACATAGCTCTAATGAGACGACCGACGTTAAACATAGCTCTAAAAGAGCTTCATGTGGAATCAGCACTCTCTGGAACGTACACGCTGCCACTGGGACGGAAAAAGCAGGAAACTGATATCGTGTGTGAAAATCCTAGTAAACATTTTATTCCCACTACTGTGCCTGTGTACACTCGGCATGTATCTGCTGAGCAGAATTGTGTCTCTGATTGACAGCTGAGGCTATAACGATAACAATATAGGCGCCTTGTATATGATCAGTTTTATATTAGGAGAACTAGAACTGTATATGGTCTTTGCTTCCAGCACATTTAGCTCTAGATAAATCCGGCGGTTTCTGAAAGCATTTGAACGTTATCAGTACAGTTTTAAGAGAGAAGAAATCGGTTTCAAATTTGTTCTTGGCGTGAGCACCATCTGGTTATTATTCACCGTCTGGTCATATGCCAATAGCACAGCAGTTTTCCCGGCCACTACTAACGTCACAGCAAACTTCAATCAGTCGGCTCTAGGTTTGCTCTTTGACGCTTTCCTACAATACCAATACTCCTCGCAATTAACCCCACCCGGGTCTGCCTTGGGGGACTTGGGTGGGGTTAGGTATTTTTTAGTTCCCAGGGTCACCCTGGTCAGCCCCACAGGGTGGGTTTTTCTCTCTATTCTGGCGCATGTGTTTCTGTCTACCCTTTGTCCATTCACCTGTATTTGCCTTTTTAAAACTCTCCCTACTGTCTGCACTGCCTGTAGCTCTTGATATTGGATGTGTGTTGCTAAATGGTCTTAGCTTTATTTAGGCCCCTTGTAGGTTTATTTAACGTATTGGACCGGCTGGCGACATACATTCAATTTTCTGTTTAGTTTTTTTTTTTTCACAAGCAGTGCAGGCACGTCCTGAGAAAGCCTTGTTGCTGTCGGGACGTTAAGCAATGTACAATCAATCCTCGCAATTAATATATTTTTTATCACAGTCGATTGTTACAGGATTTCTTCTGTACCTGTCAGCTTGGAATGTTTTAATGAGAGAAGCAAACGATCTGGCAAAACGCCTGTTAGAAAAGGGTGAAGTTACTCCAACCGAAGATCCGGAGATTCTCGAACACTTCCGGATACGTCACGTTGAAATATGTCACCTCATCACCAAGGCCAACAACTTCGTACGTCACTTTCTGGCTGCCTTGTACGGATCAGGATTGCTGTGCATTCTTTTTGTCATCCATGGTTTTATCTACGGATAGTTGTGCTTAGTGGAATTTACAACAACGGCAGGAATATTTGGCAGGCTGGTCTTCTATCTGACTGTTGTGACGCTCACCGGAGTTGCCCTTAACCTGAAGGTAGGTATTCCACATCTCAGTTTGAAAGACCTGAGATGCTATATATTTATGTTACTTCGTTTATTATAATAATAATAATAATAATAATAATAATAATAATAATAATAATAATTATTATTATTATTTTATTATTATTATTATTATATCTATTATTATTACTACTACTAATTTTACTACTATTAACCCCTTTGCTGCCGAGAAAGAGTAAACACGATCAAATTGCAAGAGGAGTAGATCTTCATGTACCACCATAGTTGCAGGGGCTCATGAAGGTCTATGCCTCTGGCCGACACCACATTATATTCTTGTTCTTTGTACAGACGGGCTCTTTAGCGCTGGTTTTACACGTATTAACAAAGAATTCTGAAAGAAAGAAAGAAAAAAATCACAAAACAATCATCGTCATTGAAGGAGTTGATTTTACAAATTGCAGACACACAATGTGACAAGAAAAAGTAGATATATGTATGAGGTGCATCCTCTGCTTTCCCAATATCAACACGTCTTCAGGTCCACGACGGCCGCAATAGGCCCAAGCACAGCCGTGCGCAGGCCCACGGCGGCCGTCGTGGCCCCGAGGACCTTTGATTACAGGGTTGAAATCACGACATAATAATATATAACTCTTCTATAGCGCAATATCCCCACAAAGAAAGGCTCGGAGCGCTTTACATCTAGATAATCTAATTGAAATTAACTAACTAAAGTACAGACAACGTACAAAAACACAATCATTCATGCACACTGACACAATACTAAAATAATAAACATAACATGTCAAGAGCCTGATCAGATATATACATGTTGATGGAAAAATGTAGGGTTGATCAATCCCTTTCAAAGGCCAGATTGAAAAAAAAAAAAGTTTTCAATCTAGCCCTGAAAATGTTCAAATATGGTGCATGGCGAATATCATGGGGAAGAAAATTCCACACTTGGGAGCTTGGAAAGAAAAGGACCTCTGTACAAAGGTTTTTAAGGACACTCTGGGGATAGTCAGTATTCTGTCGTTAGTGCTGGAGCGCAATACTCTGCCTGGTGTATAGACAAGGAGAATGGAGGACAAGTATGCCGGGAGTGTCTTATCAAAGGCCTGAAAAGCAAGGGAAGCAATTTTGTATTCAGTTCTGAACTTCACAGGAAGCCAGTGTAACTGCTTAAGCAAGGGGGTGATGTGGTCACGCTTTGATTTTTTTCAGTACAAGTCTTGCCCTGAGGTCAAGGTCATCCCGAATTTTTCTCATTTTATCATCAAAGTACACACAGAACCTGTCAGGTAGTTCAGCTGCAGGTATGTTAGTAGGAAGTACAGGCCCTTTCTGTTTACCAAGCTACTCATTGCATGCTGCATACAACTGCTTGCTAGAGGAACAGCTGGAGACTCTAGCACTGTAAAATTCCCTTCGGACAGCCTGTTCCACTGACTTGACATGGTTACGCTGGCGTGTGTAGAGCTCGCGATGGAATGTTAGCCGGCTAGCCCGCCACTGGCGCTCAAGTCTACGTCGTTCAAGCTTCTCGTCTCTGACGGTATCAGTGATCCACGGAACGGACAGACGTGACGTTATACGCCTGGACCTGAGGGGCGCGTGACAATCAAGGACATTACGAAGCGACTTGTTGTAGTTCTCCACGAGAGCATCATTCGGACAATCAGCCAGAGAGGATGCCACTAGTTTAACATCTGCTTTGAAATCAGACACATTCATGCGCTTTAAGTTCCTGGATGTTATCAGAACTTTAGGACGAGGAGGCTTGGTGAGTCTCAATGTGCAGGAGACAATTTTGTGTTCGGAGCGGACAGTGTCATCGACTGAGAGGTGGTTAATAATGTTAGTTCCCTCCCCGACCAGGACTCCATCTAAAGTATGGCCGCAGCGGTGAGTTGACACGCTGACAAGTTGAACTAAATTACGATCGGTGAAAAGCTGCTTCAGCTGGCGCACCTCACAGTTGTCAGTATCAAGGTGAAAGTTAAAATCACCTGTGATGATTGTCTCACATTTTCTTGTGATGACCGAGTCCAAGAAGTCAGGAAATTCATGAAGAAAAGTACGTGTGGTTAGCTTATTTGCCCTGCTAGGTGGCGGGCGGTAGATGCATGTTATGTCGTCCTTATTTTTAACACTCAACGCATGTCTCACATGGATTGACCTTTCCGGCGCATGACACCACAGCTTAATTAATAGCGTGGGTCAATTGAAAACTGTTTTTTAAGGAGTAATCTGATAGCATTGCGTACGATGCTGAAAACTGAAACACTTTGTTTTTGTCTGCCCAGATGCACGAACCTACAGATTTTATTTTCAAACTGAAGATCGGAAAAATATCAGGAAAAGGATCGGAAGTTGTGAGTATACAATTAGGCGTTGGGGGTGAGACGGATTATTGGATGTGTGTGCGTGTGTGTGTATGGGAGGGGGGGGGGGAGGGGGAGGGAGGGCTTTTTGGGCTCTGCTCTATGTTATCGAAAGTCCATAATTTTGTGAAAAGCGACATTTGCATTGTAATACAATGGAAATCTTGCATTTTACACAAACGAAATTACTGTCTTTGCCTCTATTGGGCAACATTTCTCATTTTATGCTTTTTGTTTAGTTCTCAGTTATAAAGTTGCTGCTCTGCACAGAACTCCAACAGTAGGCGGCCATTGTCATTGCAGTTCCCGACGCCATGCTTGCCGAGGACTCCTTTCCAGGCTTCAAAGTCCTGGCCCACTCTGGCGTTGAAGTCACCAAGGATGATGACTTTGTCGTCTGCAGGGGTGCTCTGTATGAGGCTGCGCAGGTCAGTGTAAAACTTGTCCTTTTCAGCAGGCTCTGCCAGGAGGGTTGGGGAGTACACACTGAGAAGGGCGACGTGTTGCTGGTGTCTCAGTGGGAGGCGCATGGACATGAAACTGTGAGCATCGAGGCCTTGCTGCTGCGGACACAGCTCCGCTGGGCGGGGCATGTCTCCAGGATGGAGGATCATCGCCTACCAAAGATCACCCTGTTCGGCGAGCTTGCTACTGGACACCGTGACAGAGGGGCGCCAAAGAAGAGATACAAAGACTGTCTCAAGAAGTCACTTAGTGCCTGCCAAATCGACCACCACCAGTGGTCCTCGCTTGCTGTGGACCGTGACACCTGGCGCTCCACCATTTACAAGGCAGCTGTCTCCTTTGAGGACTCTCGCAGAGCTAGCCTTAAGGGCAAGCGGCTCAGGAGAAAAAACAGAGATGCCGCAACTCAGAACCCTGGCCATACCTTCCCCTGCAGCCACTGCGGTCGAACCTGCCTGTCCCGGATTGGCCTCCGCAGCCACGAACAAGCCTACAGACGTCGTGGGCAACTCCTATAAAATCTTCGTCCGCGAAGTCAAGCCAAGCCAGTTATAAAGTAACACACGGTCACACAGTACTAGTGTCCCAAGTTTGTAATAAGAAGAAAATGTGAAAGAGAGTGGTTGGTACGTTTGAAATAAAGTTGTCACATCCGACTTTTGTTATACCCGACGTTTCTATTCTATTCACCATAAGTTAATGACTATTTGAATAAACTTTCAAACGTAAAGACAGTGCCACCATTGTTGTTGGCATCCTTTTGTCTCGGAAGACAATGGCGTATATGCGCTTGCTGGGTCCGTCCGTTTTAAGATTTGCAGTGTCTGCTGTGACTAATCAGTTCAATGCGAGAGCGGCAGTGTCTGTTGCATTTGCTACAGGTGAAGCCTGTGTCTGTTGCTGTGAGCACTGGCTCTTCTTTTTTTCGTCTGCGCTGCCTTCTCTCCTCCCACTGGTTTTCTCTCCTTCCCTCGCTCAGCTTTATGCTGGTCTGTGGTGGCGGCTTCTAAGTCTGCGGTATTCAGGCTTCCTGCTTTCAGATCACGCTTGCAGACATCTTTGTATCTAAGCGCTGGTCTGCCTGTTGGTCTGGTGCCGGAGGCGAGCTCACCATACAAGATGTCCTTAGGAATCCGACCATACTGCATACGGCAGACATGACCGAGCCAGCGTAGGCGTCTTTGTGAAAGGAGTGGGTACATGCTAGGAATGTTTGTCTGGACCAGCACTTCAGTGTTTGGAACTCGGTCCTTCCAAGTGATGCCCAAGATTCTCCTCAGGCTGCGCTGTTGACGGGTGTACAAACTCCACGTCTCGCTGCTGTAGAGAAAAATGCTGAGCACACAGGTCTGGTACACTTTCATCTTAGTGTTGATGGTAAGCAAGCTGTTGTTCCACACTCTCTTGGACAGGCGAGCCATCGCTGTTGATGCCTTGCCGATTCTGGAGTCCAGTTCGTTGTCTAGAGAGAAGTTATTGGAGATAGTTGAGCCAAGTTATGTAAAGTTTTACTCTACCTCGAAGGTGTGATCGCCTATAGAGATGCAAGGGGTGCTGCTGACATGCTGGCCCATGATGTTTGTCTTTGTCAGGCTGATGGTCAGCCCAAACTCATCGGTGGCGCGAGCGAAGCTGCTGACGAGACGCTGTAGTGCTTCCGCAGTGTGGGCAGTCAGTGCGGCATCATCAGCAAACAAGGTCTCTCTGATCAGGACCCTTCGTCTTTGCGTGCAGACGTGCAAGGTAAAAGAGGCTGCCTTCACTCCTAGTGTGGATGAAGACGCCATCTTATGTCTGACTGAAGGCATGGCGCATCAGCAGGGAGAAGAAGATACCGAAAAGAATAGGGTTGAGAGAAGCAGCCTTGCTTCACGCCGCTTCTGATCGGAAAAGGTTCTGAGGATTAGCCATCATACAGTACGGTACCTTTCATTTCGTTATGAAAGGATGTGGCCACTTTCAGAAGCTTGGTCCTGTGTAATAGGGTGAAGAGACCTCTTCTGCTGACCAAGTCGAAGGCCTTGGTTAGATCAATGAAGGCGATGTAAAGGCGATGTCTCTGCTCCCGGCACTTCTCCTGCAGCTGTCTCAATGAGAAGATCATAGACGAACTCAGCAAGGCCATTGACTCCTTAGTATGTGGTAAAGTTCCCGGCAATGACAGTATTCCCCCAGAGGTTCTCAAGGCTGGCAAAAAGATTGTCCTCTTTGACCACCTCCATGAGCTTTTACTTCAGCGCTGGGAGGACGAAACAGTCCCCCAGGACATGCGGGATGCCAAAATCATTACGCTCTACAAGAACAAAGGAGACCACAGTGACTGTAATAACTATCGAGGCATCTCCTTGCTAAACACTGTGGGGAAGTTCTTCGCCCGCGTGGTGCTGAACAGACTCCAAGTGTTGGCCGAACGCGTTTACCCAGATGCGCAGTTCTTCTTCAAACCTCAGAGATCAACAGTCGACATGATCTTCTCATTGAGACAGCTGCAGGAGAAGTGCCGGGAGCAGAGACAACATCTTTACATCGCCTTAACATATAAAATTCACAGCTAATGTAGTTTTAGTACTGAACATTTTCTGTCTAATATTTCATAATGCTAACTAAAATGGTGTAATTTCGATGTATTTTTCAAAATTGGATGTGCTGATTTTAAAGTCGCAGACAAATTCAGACGTTCTTAAAAAATGTTATCATCTGCTGAATCGATGAAATTATGAGAATTGGGCCTTTCATTTATGGTGGTTCATTTATGCCCAGAGATAATAATAATGAGCGCATTAAATAGGCGCTTTATCCCAATTGAAAATCGGCTCAAAGCGCCGCCGCGAACTAAACCCAACAAGCACGCTCACGTGAATCACGCGCATTCACTCACACACTGTGGATAAACACAGAACATTCACGTGGTGCTAAGGGCAAGCTCAAGCGAGCTACTGATGTTTTTGGAAATTCAAATCGTTTATATTTGAAATTTGATTAAGTGGGCTGAAATTGATGAGATGACTATAAATACCACGATTCTATTCCCTCCCCATTATTACACTTGTTTGGGACATATCTTCGTTTATTTTCAGTCCGTAGTGCAAGTGTCACTTTCAGCCACGCCTTCAGATAAGATACGGCCGCCATTGTGCTATGGGTAGATCCAGGATTCATTCTTAATTGGTGCCTGACTGTTATGTTGGCCTGTCCATTTGAAGTGCAAGTTGTACATGTATTTTGTGCAGATTTCTGGTGCTGCGTCTGCTTCAGGACCAACACTTGGTAACCGCATAAGTGAAGCTGATGGCCATACAGTTATCGTTTCACAATTTGTGCTCTTTTGCTAACGATAACCATTGCTTGGCCATGCTCTCTGATCCAATTTACGGTCTCCATTTTGGCCTGTGAGACGTTGTTTTATGAGTTTGACCACACTGTGTTTTGTGGCTATAAGCCGGGCGGAAGGTGGTCTCTCTCTTACATAATCTGTTGTTGGATGTGCAGTTTAAGTTGTCAGATGATGGGAAAAGGTAAAAGATGTCATCTGACAAAGTTTCACACACATACTTCATTTTTTTTAAACCCACATCAGAGCACCATTTCTGTCAACAGGGTGATTATTTTCTTACATGGATAGGGCATCTGTGTCGTGTAAACACCTCTCTTTATACAGAGTGATGAGTATGCGCACTCTACGCCCCAATGGTCAGTCTTTCATGTGAGGTTGGCCATATTACCCAATCAAGGCTGTAGTTACCATGGCAATCGATCAAGTTTTCATTTGATGCATGAGAAAGGGCCTGTATTACAAAACCGGAAATGGGTCTAGATTTCTTTCTGCTACAGATCCAACACCTGAGAAGTGATCAACTAAACGAGTAAGATTGTTTGTCCAATTAGCTGACTTGAGCAAGTAGGTGGTCATTAAGTTTTGCTGCATAGTATGTAAGCAAATTAAATTGCGGTCTCGGTGTTACAAAGTGTATGCTGCTATAAAATGCAAAGAACATCAAAACGAAGAAAGAAATACAATGAGAAACGACATTACAACACATTTTATTAAAATAAGTATTTCTTCCTTCGTGGGGATTTTCTCAACGCTTGATAACGAATACTAACGAAGAATGAATCACTTCGGTGCCGTGGACGTTAAACCCCGAATCAACCAACCAACCAACCAAATCCATCACTTCACTTCAGACAATTATTTCTGTTTATGTTACTCAGGTCGCAGCATTTCTATCCAAACTACAAAAAGCACCGATCGGTTTTCGCGTGTATCATCTCTTCATCGTTGACCCTTCTTATGGTAAGAAAACATAATATGAAGATCTTGATGAATCTTTACGTTGCTTGTATGCATACCTGTGTGAGTGACATGGCTGTCACTCACGCAGGTGTGTATATAAGCAACGTGAAGGTAAATCGAGACTCACACTTGATGAATTTCTTTGCATGGGGTGCTGAGTGGACCACATATGTGTAGTATTTTCAAAGTGTAATCTACATCACTACAACACGGTCGGATATAACATAAGTCAGATCAGATATAACAAAACTTTCAGGGGTCCAGACAATTTAAAAAAAAAAAGTAAATTACTTCGCATAAAAAAATCAAAGAATTGGGTCTCTTCGCGATTTGTTATATTTTCCGAAATTTTCTGTATGTCATACGTGCGTAGAGATGAATTTTCTCATTGAGGACGCCAAGACAGAGAGGTATAAGAAGTATGATATTTGATCTTTGTGCACGGCCCCCCTCCGGGCTGCTCAGTTGATCTTATATATTGAAGAGCAAGAGAAATGCGACATTTTTGGGGGTGTTTCCGATGGTTTAAAAACGTCGCATTTTATTTGCTTGTCAGTATATCTCTATCAGCAGCTACGAGTCTCCGAACATAACGCCCACGGTTTCAAATATCGTCGACTTGCCGCACGTCCCCAAAAAGAGAATCGGGGAAGATAGGGGGTGGCCTAGCTATGAATGTGCGTCCCCCATAACTTCACCTAACACGTGACTTCAGTTGTCCCATCTGTTTACCAGTTGTCCTATCTGCTTACCAGTTGCACCATCGGTTTACGACTTATTGTCTGCGAACGTTAGCTGGTGGAGCTACTAGCTCTATAACTCTTCGCCCCGATGGTGACTTGATCTAACATTAGTGCGACGGATAATCTTTATGAATGGCGTATAATCTGTATGACTGACGTATAATCTCTATGACTGACTTACAATATGCATAAATGGCATAATTTATGATTTATGTGAATGACCTATGATCTGTGTGAATGATCTACGACCTGAATGTGTCACATTTGATCCGTACACGTCTCCCAGGTGTGCGGCACGGTCCTGACGTACGCTGTGGTCATCATCCAGCAAATAGAGACTGATGGACACGATCAGGGAGACAGCCATCCACACATTACGCCTACGCTGTCTACATTCACGTGAATCGTAAACAGGTTCAAAAGTTGGAGCTTTGTTTCCCATATCTAGGAGTTTCGTTTTAAGGAGCGAAATTCCGAATCAGATTCAAAATGGTGTCAGCAAGAGGCATTGGTCCTCATGAGCACCTGCAAATGCGGGGTCATGATGATCTATACCTGCATTTGGTTGGTGTTCAATTTTTCTTCGACACTGAATGGGGCCGATGTCGGCCTTAGTTTGCCTGCGCAAAGGCGTGCCGAGGCTAAAATAGGCCGTCGAAGGCCGATGTCATATTGCTCACTGATCCGGTAGTAAGACTACGCGCCATTTCCGGGAAGGGGGAATGGGATGCTGACCGTAGTGTAAGACAAACTATAAAGGACGGAAACATAGATTCTGTCCCATATATGTTCCATCCATGACATTTAAGTGTATGGTGCCAGATTTGGTCGGTGCCTAGGACAACGGATGAACCGTGATTGTTGAAGGAGTAGTACCGTTACTCCATCTCCTGCCATGCACACGTCAAGCTCGCAATAGCTATCAGGGTCTTTCAGCTTTCTCCATCTGTGAAGCAAGCACTATAGCTATCTGGGCCTAGCAGCCGGATGTATACCATGTATGTTCATTTTAGCGTTTCACATAGGACAACTTATTTTTTAACCCATTTAACCCTGACGCACTACAACAGGACATCGCCCGACCATGATAATTCAAAGGTAGTGCCAGTTTAGCTTTGACGCCTGATGGCGCCAAAGCTAAACTGGCACTACCTTGAATTTTCATAGTCAAACCATCTCCTTCAATGGGTACATAGTCCGTTTGGTGACACCACCGGCCGTGGGGTTTAATGGGTTAGGAACAATCTGTCTCCTGCAACTGGTACATAGTCGTCAGGTGACACCACTGATCGTGCGGTTTAGTTGGTTAAGAAAAACTCTTAATGGACAGCACGATCCGTTAATAAGTCAAACAGAAAGCAATATGTTTTTTCCTCATGGCGTTTTGGCTCTGAGCGCCTATCAGTAAAACGTGCAATATCTTGTTTAACAAAGACAATCTCATTAATACGACTACGTCGTCAAGGAAAACCCATTAACATATTTATCCTGATGTTTTAGCTCTCGGCACTTATACGATCAATGAAATCGGGAAATATCATGTTTATCATCTAATTAAACTAATACAAATTATGTATGCATTTGTTGACCATGATATTAGACTACTGCGTGTGCACCCCGTTATCCACTCCATCACCTAGCCAACCCACGTCACCCTCCCCTGAGAACAAAATTAATGTGTGCAGATAAACCAGTTGAAATTTTAAAATGTTTGAAGTACGAGTCTGTTGTTTGACATCGGGTTTGAAATAATGTCATATGAAGAGTTTAAATAACACATTTTAATATTTCCTGTGAATTGACTAATAGGTATTATTTGGGTTTGCTTTGATGTTACATGATGTTTAACCCATTCAGCCTTGACGCACTCCAGCAGGAGATGTGTCGACCATGACAATTCAAGGGTAGTGCCAGATTAGCTTGGTGCCGACAGGCGCCAAGCTAATCTGGCACTGCCCTTGAATTATAATGGTCGATCCCTCTCCTGCAACTGGTGTATAAGGGACTGAATCGAGCCAGATGTCGCAATGGTCATTCTCTCGTCATCCACTTCCTTCTGCAAGACACCTCGATTGTCATATTCCCAGCAGCTGCAGGGGCTCACGATAATAGTGTGGTTTTGTTTGAAAACTCCAAACTCCAAACATCTCTAAGAGACAAGGACCCTGATGAGCCCTCAGGAGCCCTTGGAGATGTTTCGAGTGTTGTCCATGCTTATGGCACAAGCTGGTTATCCGCCGTGATTTTGCAGTCGTTAGTTGTTGCGAGTCTTTCCTCGCAAACTGTATGTCTCTTGCTGCCGCGCGCAAAATCATTCTCAATTAGGAAACCTTCGCGAGATTTGCAAACCCCGCCTTCTGTAAAACTGACTGGTCCTAACATGCTCTTGCAGTTGTCAGGGGCACAATGTAACTCCGTGTCTCTTGCTGCTGCAGATCAGCCTCATTTGCGAATATGTGTGCTCCGAGGATGGGGATCTTCTGCACACTTTTAGCTAGTCAATGAGTTATAAAAGCTTGGGTCTGAGTTGCTGTTAGATCCAGTGAGTTTGTATCGGGAGCATGATTGACTAGAAACGTCCTGCGTCAAGTGGAGGTGCTTGGGCAGCGCTTTTACTAGAGTTCGCTGATGCTCAAGTTCAGAACACAGATCGACCATAATAGATCAAGGGTGGTGCTAGAACTGCTTTGAGCCTATTCGCAACTTTCTGAAATATTACTGAGGAGAAGGTTTCTGGAAGCCTCGCTTCCGATTGGTGACTTTCACATTGTGGTGTGACGTTATTCTGAGTTTCCCGTCAATGCAGGCCAGAGAGAGATGTCGCATTTCGAAACAATTAAACAAAGAAAATTGCAAAGAATGATATCGAAAGAGTGTTCTAGTTCGCCGCGACCCACGTAATGAGTTGAAGGTCTCAAGTAGCCTCATTTTTGCTCGCTCATTAAGGGGCTAGTACTAGGATGACTCTGTAGAACCTCCTAAAGAGTCGCCTCGCAGTCCTCCTTGCATATCTTTTTCACATCTGATGTTGAAAAATGTGGCATCCTTGCTGCTGTTTGAATTGTCTGTATCAAACAAAATTGGCACTCTTTGACTTCTACAACATGCATGATTTTAAACGGAAATTTTTAGAGAAGATAAGATAAGATAGTTTATTGCCATATGTTTCCATGTAAAAAAAAAAAAACACAATAAAAACATTGGAATGTGTCTTGATGTCAGTTACTAAGACTAAAATAATATCGCACCAATTATCACACAAACTAATAATCACAAGATACATAAGAATGAAAACATAACACATAAATCTGTTACCACAGCAACCATCACAATATAAACGAGTTATTCTGTCGAAGTAAAAGAAGATAATTCGATAATAAACTTGATTAATAACAATCATTAAAAGCTCGCTCTGTCTCTCTCTCTGTCTCTCTGTCTCTCTGTCTCTCTCTCTCTCTCTCTCTCTCTCTGTCTCTCTCTCTCTCTCTCTCTCTCTCTGTCTCTCTCCCTCTCTCTCTCTCTCTCTCTCTCTCTCTCTCTCTCTCTCTGTCTCTCTGCCGCCAAGAGAAGGTGCACTTTCTCCAGACTGGCTTTTACACGCCAGCAAGCGCAGTGGTTACATCCTTGTTCAAAAACGACAGACTTCATGTCAATGAGCGTGGTGCTGGTGTTCTGCTCCGTTCGGTCAAACAGTTCCTCCTTCAGGCCAGAGATCACAGGGAATCTGACACCCAACAGCCTCGCGACCAGCGCGCCACCCTCCAAGTACTGAGCACATGTGCTTTTGACAAGCAATACTCGGACAGTGATCGTACTCAGGTAGTAAATTCTGCTGAGGGCCGGAGGCCAGGACCTGATCATCCCACTAAAAAAATTCAGACGGTACCATGCGCCAACCCTCACAGACTTTTCCTGTCCGCCGTTGGGAGACAGCCCACAGTAATCTGTTCTCACCTCCCAATAACAGTTACAATACCAGTGACATTGGTCCCTCAACCTCTGGTGGACGTCAAGCTACTACAGCTGTCGGCATCCAGTCCTACGAGGAACATAGTGCCCCGCCTGCCAATGAACTCACAGGTGCCAAACAAGGCGGGTCGGGTGCTGCTTTTGCCTCCAACTTCCCTTTCTCCAAGCCGCTCCTTTACCACCGTGTGGAAGCTCGACCGGACCCCTTCGCTTCGTGTTTTCCCGGCAACTACGTACGCCCCTCTGCCGGCTTCTGGCCGCAGGTCACGCCATACGGACTACCTGTGCCACCGTTACCTGCATTCCACCCGGCTTTTTCACCGTACACAGTATTTTATCCCCAGTGGCCGCTCCCGTACCACACAGGTGGCTTGCGGCCCAAGGTCATCATGTGATCGGATTATGCCAGGGACTGCTGGGTACGAAGTGTTTGTTTTAGGGCTTAGGTTTAACTGTACCCTGTCTTGTTGGTGTAGACTGTCTCACGATTCCCCCCCCCCCCCCCCCCCCCCCCGCACAATCTTGTCATAAACATGCATTGATAGTGACATGTGAATTAGTTTAACAGGACACAAAGTGTGAGGCTTGTTGTCATCTATTTATATTCTACTGCCATATTTAGTTGATATGGACTAATATTACTGTGCCGCGCATTTTGGCTACGTTGATCTCATTTTGCTTCTGACGCAAACGTCGCCTGTGATATGACTGTGTATTTGCAACTGAGCAGCTTTCTAATTGATCTAGAAATTTGTGTTTCTAGACAAAGTGTGACATTAAGCGGCTATTTCGAGAAGCTTCGTGAAAAGAGACCCACGGATTTATTTCATTTGTTATATCCACTGTGCCTGATGGTGAATCTGCAGTTTGGAAAGTGAAACTAGTAAATTTTTGGTTTTATGTGTGGACTGAATAGCGCCGGTTATAACGTACTCATTAGAGGCCGGAGTGTGACTGTATAGTGAATTTTTTTTTGTTAACTCTTGGATATCTAAATTGTTTTTCTTCTTCTGTACAACGATCAGTCGTACAGACTTGTGAGAGAAAGGATAACTATTGACTATTGACTTTAAAAAAAAGGTCTTTTGTCGTCGTGTGTACACTAGTGTCTATATACAACGAACAATATGGCGAGTGCATCCACTGGCTCAGCCACTCAAGGACTGAAAGTCGGATATTTAAATGTGTATCAATTTATATCCGAAAGTACATGATGTTTCCCTGTTTCTGAACCAGCCGTCACATTTCCATCTCTTTGTCTCACTGAATCTCGTCTGGACTCTCGAATCGCTGACGCATGTGTCAGTATTCCGATTTTTTCTCTTATTCGACGTGATGCAACTTCTCCTGGACATACTGGGCTAGCTGTTTATGTGCACAACACTGTTCAGCACAGGGTACGCAGACGTCTTGATCTTGAGACAAGGGAGGTGGAATGCGTGTGGCTGGAAGTCAAGCTTCCTAAAACTTCGCCACTGCTAGTTGGCTTTGTGTATAGGGATCTAGCATCCACCGCCGAGTGGTGTGACGACTTTGTACAGGTAATGGATAAAGTGATTGACACAGGCAGGAATATACTTATCCTCGGCGATTTTAACATTGACGTCTCAAAACCCCATTCGATATGGCAATGTACAACAATGCATTTTGGACTAAAACAGATGATTACCACAGCCACCAGAGTAACACACTCTTAGTCTACTTTGATAGACCACATCTATACTAACAACCCTCAAGCTATCACTGAAACTGACGTCCCTTCACTGTCAGTGACCAATTTCCCATCACCTGTACATGGTCATGTTATGTTCCTAAACAGAGGCGAACCCAACATGTATACATTACTTACAGATGTTTTAGAAAACTAGATAGAGATAGTTTCCTTCACGACCTCAGTTTATTGCCTCTCCTTGAAGTTTACAATCACAATGACCCTGATGTAGCGCTCTCACTGTGGCTTGAGCTGTTCATCGGAGTGCTAAATAAGCATGTCCCCTTAAATAGGAAACGAAGTCCGGTGCCGTGAGCCCCCCACCTGGATTACGGAGGAGATTGAACAAACCATGGAAGCCAGAAATCAAGCCAAGCGGGATACAGCTTTATTGAGTTCAAAAGGTTACGTAACAGAGTCAAATACCTTAACCGGCAGGCACAAAAAGCACTGGTAGAGAAAACCATACGTGGCGGGAATCCGTCTTCAATAAGGAAAGTTTTAAACTTACTAACCAGCAATAGTAAAAAATCATTTCTGCAAATACGACTGCCAACCTTACCGCCGATGCTTTTAACGACCACTTCATTTTAGCCCCGAAATCTTTACTACATGCTGAAGTCTTGGATCAAATAGAATATGTCGCATCGCAGAAGCTTACTGACTTTTGTAAGCAAAGACTGTCCCCTTTATCGCTGTACATGAAGCGGGCAAATTTATCTCTAGTCTTAAGAACAAAAAGTCAGCTGGCGTTGATGGTATTAATTGTTTTATCCTCGAACTTTCGCTTCCATGCATTGTGGAAAGCTTAACCTATATTTACAACCTATGTATTCAAAATAATATTCTTTTCCGGCGGCTTTCAAAAAATCTAAAGTGGTACCTATACCCAAAACAAAAGACACATCTGATCCAAATAATTTTCGGCCCATATCCATATTATCTATTCTGTCGAAGCCTATTGAGAAGCATGTACACAAACATCTTCTCGAATTCCTGGAAGAAAAGTCTCTCCTGAATAAATATCAGTCTGGTTTTCGCCCTAAACATTCGTGTCACACTGCATTGGTTCATATGATTGACACTTGGCTGCTCAACATCAACAGAAACAAAATGTCTGGTGCTGTCTTTCTAGACCTTAAAAAAGCGTTTGACCTTATAAACAACGAAATTTTATTAGAGAAACTAGACTGCTACTTAACAATAACAGCCTAGGGACACTCTCATTCTTTCGTTAATATATAGGGAGAATTCAAACTATGTACATCAATGCTACCTTCTCTTCTGAAAAGCGTATTGAGTATGGCGTGTCCCAGGGATCCATACTTGGACCGTTACTCTACTGTTTGTTTATAAATGATCTTTCACTTTATATATCCAATCCAAATACCGAATGTGACATGTTTGCCGATGATTCAACTCTTCATGCGGGCGGGAAAACTGTACCTGAAATAACAAGCAATCTCCAGCTTAGTCTTCAGGAGGTCTCACTGTGGTGCAAAAATAATCAAATGGGCGTTAATCCATCTAAAACAAAAAGCATGCTAATCACAACACGGCAAAAGCATCAGCTCCGCCCCCATTTACTTAGCCTTTCTTTTGATTCAGTTCCCATTGAGCAAGTCAAGGAATATGGTCTCCTCGGGGTAATTGTTGACGAGCAACTGTGCTGGTTGCCCGATCTAACACAATTAGGGAAAACATTATCAAAGAAGCTATTTTTACTGTCAAGATTAAAATCTATTATTGATACTAAGACACTTAAGCTATTTTTCAACTCCTACACAAAACCTCACATTGACTAAGCATATACTATTTGGGACGGCTGTAGTGAGGCTAACTTTAAGAGGCGTAATTCTCTGTACAAGCGCGCAGTTAAACTGATCCTCCCAATCCCCTCTATAACTTTGGACGAAACGCTTCAGGCAACAGGGTTCCTTCCTTTACATCAACACCTTACGTTAAATAAGTGCGTACTTATGCACAAAGCACTGAGCGGGAAAGCCCCTCTCTACCTGGCTAAGCTTTTTTACTGAGAGCGAAAGTGTTTACAGCACTTCGAGGAACAGTCTCGTCATTGAACGGCCCCGAATTGACTTGTTTAAATCCAGCCTTTCGTACCCGGGTGCCTATTTATGAAACTCACTTCCTCCACATATACAGCAAGCGAGACATCTTCCATTGTTTAGGACGAAAGCTTTTAAATACATCTCAGAGCAAACTTGAAAGAAACGTAGATAATGTGTCCAAAAGAGTCATGTCGATGATTTCCTTTTTTAACGCATTGTTGTGGTCCTCCGTTTTGCACTTGTTAGGTTTTAGCTATCTCTCTTTACTGTAGTGTTTTGCCTGTTCATTATATTCCTACACAAGAGTAGCTGTAACATAAGCGCGCAGTCGCTGTCTATAAACACTCACAAGACCCTGTCAATTGATGTGTGTGTATGTGTGTGTGTGTGTGTTTGTGTGTGTGTGTGAGTGTGTGTGTGTGTGTGTGTGTGTGTGTGTGTGTGTGTGTGTGTGTGTGTGTGTGTGCGTGCGTGCGTGTGCGAATGTAACCTTCAGCGACTTGGGAACTTGTATCGGAATGTAACACAATTACCTGTGGGTGTAGCCGCTTGTTTATGCTGTTAACATGTTGTTTTAATGGTGTTGTTAATGTTGTAGTTTAGCAAGGAGAAATACGAAAAGAGGCCTGTGCGCCTATTGTTTCCATCCTTGAGAAATAAAGTATCACTTATTCATTCATTCTCTCTCTCTCTCTCTCTCTCTCTCTCTCTCTCTCTCTCTCTCTCTCTCTCTCTCTCTCTCTCTCTCTCTCTCTCTCTCTCTCTCTCTCTCTCTCTCTCTCTGTGTCTTAGAATCCTTCTTGAAACATGTACTCGTTTGCTGCTGTGTATCTGCCCTTACGAAGAAGGTCTAATTTTCAAGAAAGCTCACTGAAACAACGTCATTTATTCTTCGTTCCTTGGAAATAAAAGCCCGACCGGAACCCCAATGGTTTGTTGGCTCTGAAACTAAGGCGCCGATTCCATTCGTTTAAAATCGGTGACGCACAAGCATACCGGATGATATATGGCGGTGACGCATAAGAGCTTTTAGATCCTTACGCTATCGGATAGTCTAAGTTCACCATAGATCTGATGGCGTACACTACAACATTACTATATCCCCCCCCCCCCCCCGTTCCCGCCCCCGCCCCTCACCCCCACCCCCCAAAAAAAAAATTAAAATAAAAAATAAATAAATAAATAAAATTTAAAAATAAATAAATAAATAAATAAATAAAATAAAATAAAATAAAATAAATAAATAAATAAATAAATAAATAAATAACTAGCACGTAATGTATTTACCTCCGCAGCAGACTGCCATGTGTTAAAATAATAACTGGGGGGTTCCGAATCGCTCATTTTCCTTTTTCTCCCCGAAGAGAACCTTCTAACGGTTACAGTGTTTTCAAAGAATTATATTCTACAAGAATGCTACGTCACAGAAATTATGTACTGGCTATAAGAATGTGACGTCAGCGACGTAAATGTTTTCTTGTTGCCGTCATTATGCTAATGATATGAAATCTATTTATCCCAAAATCATGCGCTACTGTTTAACGTCGTGTATCCTTGCAAGGGAAGTGTCCAATTGAATCCCAATAATTTTTTTTTGCGTTTTCGACGTTTTAGCAAGCTATTATTTTGTATGAAACACCTGGCAGGTGCGTGTATCATTTTACAAATTTTACGTAAAATGCTGACAGAAGTCCGCTGCTTCTTGTTTTTTTTTGTCTACTGTCTGACCTGCAGAATTAGTGGTGTAGGTTAACAGTGGATGATTGGTCTAGGAACCGCTTCCAAAATAAAACGAGGCCAGTGGATGGGGGTGGGAATCTAGCAATACATGACCAATACATTCAGAGCAGTCCTGAGCATTATTTTCTCTACGTTCATTGCAAAGATTACAATTTTGTATCATCGTCCTGGTTATTTTGGCAGATAATGATACTTTACCTTCTTCTGTGTTTATGCGAAGTGTTTACTGTGTGATAGTTTAGCATGGGGGATATATGGTCCAAGACTATATGTCCCATATGAATCAAGGATCAAAGTCGAGGTATGACCCAATTAAAAATGTGTATTGCCATACAAGTTCAGAAGAGGCATCCACACAATTTCCACGCCATCCCCCCCCCCCTCCCCACCCTCTTCCCCTTTCGGTCCTTAGGCCACGGCGTTCTTTATTGTAAAGACCTTGTTTAGTTCGTCAACTTTACTAGTGCATGTTTTCACTGAGCGGAAAAGTGACTGTACTCAAGTGAGTGACTGTACCTCCCATCATCAGTATGACTTGTCGGCGGAGAAGAAGGAGCTTAATCTGTTTCTTTGTATATGAACGTTGAGTAGCGACTAAAACCCCGAATGATAGCTAATAAAAACAAAAACTAGTTTCATTATCCAAGCCAGGGAAAAATCACTTTAATATTGAAACTAGTAAGACTTGCACATCCACCGCAAAGAAGGAAACTCAGACTCAGAAGTGAACGCGAATTCGTAGCGAAGCGGTCCTGCAGGATTCGACTGAAATTACACGTCACATAAAAGAAACAAAATAATAGTAAAAATACAAATAAACTTTCATTTGTCTGGATTACCGCCAGACAAATATGAAAGTTTATTTTTATTCTTACTATTATTTTATAATAAACTACTAAAATTAACTGATTCTACATCAACATGCCCCTGCAGATGCACTTAAGCTGACAGCAAACCGCTGTTGAAGTTAGGATTATTACATTAAGAAGTGTGACACCGACTACGCCAATAACAAACTTTGCTTGTAACAAGAAAAATAAATCTTGGTCACCTGCGAATTTGTTGTATCCGGAGTCGAAGAGCCCCTGCATTGGTTTGAAATTGTGAGGCTTACCAGACAACCTCATTAAGAATAGACAATTCCAAAACCATCCTTGAACTAATATCGTCGAACTTCATCTTCATGTAGCGTGCCGCGATTGAACGGCTTGTGTAAGAATGAAGTCAAACGAAGGACAATAATATAAACTTAACCCTTTGTCGGAAGGAATCATCGTGACTTAATTAAACAGCTACCGACATCCAAAGGGTTACGCCGTATGCAACAAAGCCCTTACTCCTTTGTAAACTTAACATGTTACACTCTGTCCTGAAAACTATCGTCGTGACATGTCCTCTTCTCCTGTGATTCTACCGATCGGCGAAAGGAAAACAGAAAATAGACGTTGAAAACCCTTTAAGTATGAAACATGAAACACGACGTTTCCCTCTGATCCAAAACGTCGTGTTTCATGTTTCATACTTAAAGGGGTTTCAACCTCTGTTGTCTGTTTTCCTTTCACATGAAACCCTCGCGGCAACAGTTTTGCTTCCTTCTACCGACCAACGCTCAACACACGGAAGATTGTTGTTGGAAAACCAATAAGTGCAGCATCGCTGTTTGCTCACTTTCAAAGCATTGGTAGGCGTGAAATGTGACTGAAATAAACATTTTTCGAAGCAAAATAGCAAGACTTTACAGTGCAGTTTACTGGGTGCTATCGTCGTGAAACTCAGTCTCAACAGAGTTGATATTTTTACATTCCATTCAGTGATCCTAGTGTAGGAACTGTGAACTGTGATTGCAACAAAGTTGTATCGTGAAAACAATGAACACAGCAGATTTTTTTTCAACTTTACATATGTTTATTTGTAGCTGCTTTATCCTCACACTTTGAAAAGGCAAAAGCAGTGATCTTAGCAACCTCGCTGCTTGCACAGTCCAGACCGTTAATTGTTGTGTTGTCGGTCTCTCTGATTGGAACAAAAGCTAGCGTTTTCTCGTTTGTTTGGTTGCTTTTGTTTTTTCGTATTTGTTGTTATCCTGCCACTATGGAAAAGCACAGTGTTAACACGATGACTTCTTCCTTACTGTCCAAGCCGTTGCTTGTCGTGTTGTCTCTGTCTGGTCTTTATGTGCCTCATCCGAGGTGCAGTGCTATGGCGATTGCTAAGACAGTCTTCACCCTGATGCTCGTTTTGGCCGGAATTTCAGTGGAAGCATTCATTCTGTTTGACAACGGATATATCGTTTTCACAGTTGACAACAGATCACCGATATTTGTTGCTGGTATTTTTAATTGTGTTGAATGCATGTACTGTCTTTATATGAACACTCTTTTGACATACTCAACCTCAAGGCACTTTCCTAAATTCCTTAAGGAGTTTGATGAATACTATTCGCGTTATCAGTCAACCAAACATATGGGCAAAGCAAAGCTGATTGGAATTACGGCTTTTGTTATATCTGTGTATCTAGCAGGGACTGTTTTCTCTGGCATTTGTACAATTACCAGTCAGGATGTGTGCCACGTTAGCGACG
The DNA here is from genome assembly GCA_036245525.1 of Semisulcospira habei. NCBI lineage: Eukaryota > Metazoa > Mollusca > Gastropoda > Semisulcospiridae > Semisulcospira > Semisulcospira habei. The sequence continues at coordinate 120,635,187 of BTPG01000006.1, forward strand.
CGAGCTTTCTCCATTCTGTAGGGTGCATTTTTCTAGTTCTTTCCCATATTTTGCTGACATATTGCTTTATAATTGTCTTATGGGTACCACACATTCTCTATATCGTTATCTGGATGCTCCTGTTCCTAGAAAGCAGGCAATTCAACCAAGATGTCAGAAATTATCCTTTCAAAACCTCCTTGTCTCCCGTCCTCGACCTCAAACTTTTCCGTTTACGCCACCTTGCGCTTTGCATGTTGGTCGAAAGAGGCAACGCGGTATTACGTCACTTTCTGTTTATGGCGTACATTGCGGGGATGGCCCTCTTGCTCCTGGGTCTGCACATTCTGATTGATAACAAGCTGACGCCGCAATTCACGTTTCTGACGACGTACACCATGGGACACACTTGCACACAGCTGGTTGTGGTCACCCTTACCGGAGCGCTTCTGTCTACTGAGGTCAGTGACACTCTTTTGTTACATGAGAAAGAAAAAAGTCCACCTCTTTGTAGAACCCTGCACATTTGAAGAAATAAAAAATCAAAACCTTTCCATTTAAAAATTCGAACGTCATGATTTTTTTTCCCGTCAGATCAGCAGTGTTTTACAAATAAGCGAACTAGGGCTGGAAAGCGGCTTTTTAAACATACAGTCGACGACTCTTAAGTCGAACCTTTAGGGGAATTTTTGTATGACGGATTCGACTTAAGCGTTGTTTGTTGGGTTTTTTTTTTTCCTAACACAACATTCTCCTAAGATAAGAATAAGATATGAAATCTCATGTTGAAACAGACAAAATGAACCGATAGAAGGTTTTCAGAAGAAAAAAAAAACACTTTCAGAATTTACTGACGCCTTCTTCTTCTTCTCGAACGCCGCAAGTGTCATATGGCTGTATATGCGTGGTACGGTGGTTTATTAGAGTGCGCTGTGCAGCCCAGTACCTCCGTCTTCAGCACTCGGGGTTTCTGTCGGGGTTACCTCACCCTTAACTCCTGGTCAAAAGGCCTTTCCTGGGAGCACAGGATGGTTTGGTTTTGGAGTGTCCTTCTCCTAGATGGGTTGCCTACCAAGACTTACGAGTCCCATCTACTCAGGTTTTTCCTCGGAGTTTTCCTTTTCGAAGGAGATATGCCAACCAAGGCTATCGAGCATCCCTGCCCGGATTTGTATAGGGTTTACTCCCCTAGCCTTTGCCTCTCCCAAGGCACCCACAAGGCAGTGGGGCTATTTACCCATAGCTGGGGATCTGGTTCATGGGCATCAGGGCTTGTCCACATATCGATGGGCTTGCGTGCCGCATGTCTGGGGGCCAGACCTCCTCCGAGTCCTCTGTAGTTCAGCCCGAGTCCGTAAGGTGCTCGGTTACCGTGAGTCGCCACGAGGAGACACTACATCAGGCTTGTTGTTGGAGAGGCTGTGTACTGGCAGGGAGAGACTGACATACTCTGCTCCCCTTTTCGCAAAACTGCTAGCCAGCGGTGGGAGCTGAAAGCGAGAGCGACAAGCACAGACGCTACACTACCACCACACTAGACGCATCACAACAACCATTAATTGACCCACACTGACGCCTAAAATGATTCATTCAAATGCCGGGGTGAGAGACAGGCAGGCAGACAGACAGAAAAGAGAGTTACACGGGACATTCCCGGCGACATCTGTAACCACACGTGCTGAAAGCAGCTATAATTCAGGATATTGATTTTTCCTATCTCAATTTTCTCAAATCCATAACTGAAGGAATTTACATACAAATGAACGACTTTCAGGACGTAAAGGTCAACAAATTCATTGCATGTGGCTGAGAATGTACCCTGTGTTCCATCTTCCATCCTAGTAAAGTCTTTCCGAACACATTGATATTACAGAGATGAGCGCACTTCTTATTTCTATACCATCAGTAAAGATCAACGAAGGAATAAGAGTGAATGCACATAACACGGACCCGACCGACTCATTGTGTGGTTATTCTCCTCAGTTCCTTACAAATTTTACTTGTTTGGCTGTAATCATACTAATAAAAAATTAACTCATTCAAAACGTGCCGCCTCCAGATACGCGGTATAAGCCACTTATCCGAAGGTGGCAATTCTCAATGAGTTAAAAAGAAACACAAAATGGAAGCATTAAAGCGGTCTGATCTAGTGTGGGCTTTGATTGCTAAACTTTCCTGATAAAATGTTGAATTGCCTCAGCGGAGATTGTTTTACTCTTCTTTGTATGATCCATGTGAGTATTCACACGTAACAGTGGTCTTCTAGTGACCATGGTAAACATCGATGAAACTCTCCTAAGTACATAGGAGAACTGATTAGAGCAGAGAAGTCTTTCATTTCATTACATTCAGGTTTCAAAAACTGTTAGCCTCTTTGTTCAGCGTTATTTAAGACATACTGAGAACATTTGAATACAAAGTAGGTATTGCTAACTATTGATCATTCATTGTCGGGAACAGGTCGCTTTAAAAGTCACCCACAGAAACACACTTTACTGTTTAATTTTCTCTCTGTCTTTGTCTGTTTGTTTGTCTGTCTGACTGTCTCTGTTTCTCTCTGTCTTGCCCATAGCTGCGTCTGCGTGACTCGAGCGCCCTGGGTATTGCCGATTTTGTTGATGCTGATATTGCTCAACGGGGACAACCATGTTTTTGACGTTCAAGTTTATTTCAGTTTCTCAATGCACTAGACTATTATGCTGAGTATGCAGGGGCGGATCAGTTACCTCGAGGGGGAGGGGGGGGTGAAGGAGGGGGAGGGGGTTTAAATTTTTGTTTGGGACCTTCAACCTGATACAAAAGGCCTCCCCGACGCTAGACCTTGCTTCCATGTGCCGAAAAATAGAAAAGTGGAGGTGGGGTGGTGGGGGTTGGGGTGGGAGTTCGGGGTGGAGAGAAGGCCCATGGGGATGGTGGTGGTGGGTTTCAAACGTCCCAAAAAGGGATTTAGTTTTAGCATTTTAAAGAATTTTGAGTCGGGGGGGGGGGGGGAGAGGGGTTAGGGTCCGCCACTGGTGTGTGTGTGTGTTTGTGTGTGTGTGTGTGTGTGTGTGTGTGTGTGTGTGTGTGTGTGTGTGTGTGTGTGTGTGTGTGTGTGTGTGAGACTGCGTGAGACTGTAAATTAGCCTTTTGATGTTCGTGTTATGACTTTCCCTTTTAAATTGTTTTTATATACCTGTATTACGAGCGTGTGTGTGTTATGTGTGTGCGAGTGTGTATGTGTGCAAGGACATGATTTTTTTAAGAAAAGCATTTATCCTTGGGAAGTACTGTTTCATTTCATCTCTGTATGTCTGTCTGTCTGTCTCTCCTGTCTCTGTCTGTCTGTCTGTCTGTCTGTCTGTCTGTCTGTCTGTCTGTCTGTCTCTCTCTCTCTCTCTCTCTCTCTCTCTCTCTCTCTCCGCGACCGCCGGAGGAAGCGGTCGACTTTTCCGATCTCTCCGCTGAACAGTCAAGCAGACGAGATATCAGTTTCATGGATTGTATTGTGTTCTACTATTCTACGTTACTCGGACGTTTTGTTTTCTAATTGCGCACACTACTTTGTGATCTCATTGCATATCTGGATATTTTGTGATTTAATTCAGTGGTGAATTAATCGTGTGGTGTTTTCAAGTTCTTGTGTGTGGTATTTTGGAACTATTTCACATCTTCCATTGTGGTTCATTATACTGGACTGTAACGTGCTGTTTACTGCAACTAATTTCTTTGTCCTGGACTTCAAATGCATACTGCAACGGAGAGTGGACTTGCATACTATCTCACCGTACCGTGTTTATTGTGAGTAAAAAAACATGCTTTTTCTTAACGTTCCTTCAGCCCGTACGCTATATATTATAGACTAGTCAGACTACACCACTGATACTACTAAGACTGCTGTCTTTGCCACGAAACTGCTGCCAGATGTGTTTACACAAGGCGGCGCTGTCGGCGGTCACGCCTGACCCGCGCCCGAGTAAACAGTTCCAGCCTTATCTGCCTAGGATCAGCTTGGCAGGTCCGGCATCGTACGTCATCAATCCATGCCAGCTAGAACCCCACACTTGACTTACGCCAACACCCATCCCCACCTCGCCCCCCTGTTCCTGGCACCTCTACCCCACCCACCCTCGTCACGCCCGCCCTCTCCTGCTTACCCACCCTCCATTCCCTCCCCCTCCCCACCCCCTCCCCGTGTTTCTGGCCCCTCTTCTCCACCCTACCCACCCTCTGCACGCCCTCCCTCTCCTCGGCTTACTCACATTCCATTACCTCACCCACACCCCCTCCCACTCACACCCATCACTACCCCTGCTCCATTTTCCTGGCGCCTCCTCCCCCCTACCCACGCTCTGCCTCTTGCCTCTGCACGCCCTCCCTCTCCTGCGTAGCCACCCTCCACTGCCCCCCCCCCCCCACCCCCAACTATAAACCACATTTCGTCAGTGACCCATCCTCGTCTCCCGCCCCACTCTAAATCACATGTCTGTTCCTATCTGAAACCATGACAACTATAGCCATTGTACACCAACCCCCTTCCACTCCCACCATCCCCCGTGACCCAGTACTGAGAGACACCTTAGACAAACTCCAAACAAGATTTGAATGTAAAGGTGCTAATGCCCTCAGCATTCTCAAGACGTGGAGGAATGCCGTGTATGTGAGATACATGCAGCTTCTGCCCAAACACACTGCAGGAGTCCACAATGTGTTATGGGAAGATTTCAACTATGACAATGAAGCTGTCACCCTTGATGGCTACCTCTCTCCCCACACCCTGGTCCCTGATCACCTGGCCAAGACAATAGTTAAGATATATGAAGGGCCGGTACACACAGACGAGAACAAACTTATCGTCATCACCGTGTACTTTAGAAAGAGGCGGACAACCGGTGGCACCTGCATGATTCAGGGGAAGAGAAAGGGTCTGTGGGTGAGATCGGAGTACCGGGCCCTTTGTGATTATGTACAACAGCTCCTGGCCGGTACAGCGGACCCTACAGACAATGTCCCCGTCACCAGCAACCATCTTGCATCTGGCCCTGACGTTACAGAAAGTATCGTCACCTCACCCGCCACCCCTTCCAACTCCTCACGGGGCCTGCTGTTGGCTGTCTCCCTAGCAGACACCCCCATCACGCCTACCCTCTCCACTCCCTCGGACAACAAAGAAGTCTCTCTTCTTGTGCAGCCGGCAGAGTCGTCAATCACAGGGGATTATCAACCGACGCCCCTTCTATCCGACCACTCATCCCCGACTAATCCCATCACCACATCTACTGGCCAGCCACTTCAGAACGCCCGCACTGATTTTTCACTTGTTGCGGCAACAGTTGATGGTGTAATGTCCACTGCCACGCCCCTTCCCCCAACCCGACCAAACACGAACGCCAGTCCCGCGTCTCCGGGGGATTATCAACCGACGCCCCTTCTATCCGACCACTCATCCCCGACTAATCCCATCATCACATCTACTGGCCAGCCACTTCAGAACGCCCGCACTGATTTTTCACTTGTTGCGGCAACAGTTGATGGCGTAATGTCCACTGCCACGCCCCTTCCCCCAACCCGACCAAACACGAACGCCAGTCCCGCGTCTCCGGGACTGGGATTACGTAATACAGAGGCCGCACCCACCACGGCCCTCGGGACTACCTGTCCTCACGAGGACACCACTGACCCTGATACTCTGCGAGCACAACTCAAAAGTGCTTGTAACCTCATCACGGACCTTCGCGCTGACGTCAGTACACTGTTCAAAGGACTTTCAGCAGCCCTAGCCAGGATTGATCAGCTCGAGAGTCAGCTCCGTGACGAGGCGGTCAAGAGAGCCAGAGATCTACAGGTTACGGAGAAAAGTGTGGGCGAAGTGTTGTCCGGCCTGGACGACAGGATAACTGGTGTGGAGACAGCTCAACACGCCACAGACGGCACTGTCAACCAGCTATCCTCCGCCAAACAGAGCCACAAGCAGCGCCTGAGGGAAATTCAAAAACAGTTGAAAAAGAAATCAGCCACTGCGTCCAACAACTCAGACGTTGCCATGAGTGGTAACACTCAAACTGACCTGTCTGCCAATGTTGATATCTGTGCGTCTCCGCGCCAGGTAACGGGCAGCGCAATCGCTGCTCCCTGTCACCCCTCCCCTCCACCCGTTCTGCAAGAACTGGCCACGGTACAGGCTGTGAGTGCAGCCGAGAAGAGCCCAGAGCGACTCATACCAGTACGGATTACCGGCGGCCTGCCTGAGGTCAACAACGGGTATGACCACGCCAGCAGCCAGCAGCAGCGTAATAACAAAATGTCTCCAGATGAGCAAATACTGCGACATTCAGTGCAGAGTGACACCACCACGCTGGTCATTGGAGACTCTGTTGTTCGCAACATCAAGGCAGAGAAGATGCCCACCTACCCTATAGAAAAAGTAGACGTATTATCTGTCTCTGGCCTGCGGACTGTCCACCTGCTGAACTGGCTCCAGCGACAACACGCGTCCCACACAGCGGTGGCACTGGTGACCTTCCACGTGGGGATCAACGATTGCAAACAGAAGGACTTGACCAGCGCTGTGTGGGAACAGCTCGTCCGGGAATGCAGGCGGGTATTTCCCGGCGCTCGTCTGCAGGCATCCTCCATCCTGCCGACCGACAGTAGACACCAGCTGTATAGGGCCATCACCGCCTCCAACAGTAACCTGTTCCATGTGTGCAGAAAGCTGGGTGTCACACTGATAGACAACACTCAGGTCTTTACTGCTGTTGATGGGTTGCCGCGTAGAAAATTCTACAGGCGCGGTGACCCCATCCATCCTAGTCGCCAGGGCACCATCAGTCTGGCCCTCAACATAAAGAGAGGAGGGCCAGCTACTGACGTCACCACTCCCAACAACCAGCCTGCAGGTGGTGACCGTCACCGCCGTCAGCGACGTGAAGGACACGCTGGCACCACCAACACTTACGCTAATGTCGCAGCCGGCAGACAGTCAGTGTCCGCTGCAGCACCCAACCTGGAATCGCTCTGTGGTGCATCCAGCTTCGGTGCTGCACCGGAGAGTCAAGGTGGACTGTCAGTGTCCTCTGCTGTAGCACCAGGTCTGGAATCACAGTACAGCGAATCCAGATTTGGTGGTACAGCAGAGAGTCAATGTAGCTATCAGCAACAAATGCCGGGCCAGTATCCTATGTGGCAGCAACCGCCACTACCACCATACAGTGCCGCATTTCCACAGTATCGCGAGGCCGGACCATGGGGACACTTCAGCATGACGCAACCAACGTATCCTTTCAGCGTCCCCCCGCTCACATACACGCCATACGCACAGCAGGAACCGTGGGCACAGTACAGCCACCCCGTGCGTGTGTATTAGACTCATTTCCAGAACATTCAGTTACTCTTCCTTACATAACTTTGTGCTTTACTTTCCAGGCTAACACTGAACAATATCGAATTGATTTTCTTGCGTCTCATTGCTCATAATTATTGTGTTTGCGCAGAGACGTATTCATTTGTTTTTAACTTCAACCACTGCGCGTGGTCCAATATTAACATTGTCATCCTTTTGACTTCTGCCGACAGTATTCGTGAATACCGATCTTCTCACTCTGTGCGATTTGTGACGCTTATAGCACTAGTACTTGTGCACCGTGACACTTTCTCTACTAGTGCTCTACGTATATTCACACTACGATCATATCTGTGTCCTTTCGCAGCGCTGACTTTATTTCCCCTATCGCGCAGCGGGGTCGTTTAGCTTTGACTGTTGAAGTTTGCTAAAGGGATTAGTCCCTGTTAGTGACCGTTAGTGACCGGTAGTGTGGTCTATATCAGTGAATGCGTAGAAGAAACTCTTTTTTTTTTTTTTTTTCACTTGCCTCCCACATTCTGTGTGTTAGAGCGGACTGATATTCTTTTGCTTTGTTTTATTATTTCAGCTCTTATTTGCCTTTGTATCATTTATAAGCTTTTTTATTTGTACTCTTTGGTATTGACATACATTAGCAATCATGGTGTATGATCGCCAGTTACATATTGGCCATTTAAATGTTTATCATTTAACTAACAAAGTTCCCGATCTGTGTGTGCTCTTGAGTCAATCCAATCCATTTCACTTGTTTGGTGTAACGGAATCGCGTCTCAATCGTAACATCAGCGATGAGGCCGTTTCTATCCAGGACTTCACTGTACTGCGCCGCGATGCTGAATACCCGGGACATACGGGTATTGCAGTATACATTCATAATTCAATTAGCGGTATTACTCGCAGGCGTGGGGACCTAGAGTCAAAAACCGTAGAATGCATTTGGGTTGAGTTAAGGGCAAACAAATCCAGCCCCGTGCTGGTCGGGTACATTTACAGGAACCCAGCATCAACATTTCAATGGTTCGACGACTTTATCGCCATGATGGATAAGGTCAGACAGTCCAGCTCTGAAATTTTGATCCTAGGCGATTTCAATATTAACATGTTTTTGAATAACCCTGCTTGGGAGTGCACCATGTCTATGTTTGGTTTAAAGCAGCTAGTTAAAACAGCAACTCGTGTTAGTCCAACTTCCTCCACCCTTATAGACCACATATATACAACTACTCAATCAAGGGTGATGGCAGTAGACGTGCTTCAGGTAGGGATTAGCGATCACTACCCGGTGTGCTGTTGCTTGGCATTAAAAGCGGATAATTCATTCCGAAAACATCAGCACACGACTATTAGATACAGATCACTTAAACACTTCAACAAGGAAACATTTCTTTGTGATTTAAGTAGCACACACTTTGATACAGTGTACTACCATAATGACCCCAACGATGCTTTGTCTGAGTGGTACGGATTGTTCCTTGGTGTTCTCGATAAACACGCTCCATTCAGAGAGAAACGGGTGAAGAACCCCCAGCTTCCCGCCTGGTTAAGTAAGGAAATCAAGGATGCCATGCAGCTCCGAGATGACTATAAAAGAAAGAAGGATTTTATTGCTTATCGAAGGCAAAGAAACCATGTTAAACATTTAGTGAGGAAAGCTCAAAGGTCACTTTTTCACCGTCTTATGAACGGAAAGAAAGATGTCGTATCTGTGTGGCGAGCGATCAATGCTTTTACGAGGTCCAAAAATACCGCACAATGTACACAGTTATCAGCTGATATCTTGAATCAGCATTTCCTCTCGGCTGCCAGTACGTTGCTAAAAAATACATATTCTGGTCAGTCTTCAGCTGTGTCCGAAAAGCTAAAGACGTTTTGTGCAGAACGGCTGGACCCTGACACGTCATTCAGCATTCCGCTGTTAACGATATACGACGTGGGAAAATCCATCTCGTACTTAAAGAACAAACGTACGTCTGGCCATGATGGTATTAGTAGCTCAGTTCTGAAAATGGCCCTACCGTATATTTTAGATACCTTGACATATATATACAACCTTTGCATAAAGCAGGGGATATTTCCATCTTCTCTAAAAACAGCCAAAGTGATCCCACTACCTAAAACGAAAGACCTTGCCGACCCTAACAAGTTCAGGCCCATTTCGCTACTGTCAACACTGTCGAAACCGATAGAAAGACACATTCACACACACTTACAACATTTTCTAGAAAAACACAAACTCATACATCCATTACAATCTGGCTTTCGGCGGAAACACTCCTGTCACACAGCATTGGTACACCTTGTTGACAGATGGCTTACTGCCATAAATAGCAGTCAAATGACTGGAGCAGTATTTTTGGACCTTTCAAAAGCATTTGACCTCGTCAATCATGAAACTTTAGTTCAAAAACTTAATGTCTATCAACTAAGCGCAGACACACTTGCCTTCCTTACGTCATATCTGCATGGGCGTACGCAGTATGTCTACGTGAATGGTAAAAACTCACCTGAAGGGGTGATAGAGCACGGAGTACCACAGGGATCGATTCTTGGTCCATTATTGTTCTCTGTCTTCATAAACGACCTTCCATTACATATATCTGACTCCAGTGTAACTTTCAGTCTTTTTGCAGACGATGGAACACTGGACGTTTCGTCATCAGACGTAACATGTATGGTGAAGATTCTCCAAGACAGTTTAAATGAGGTATCTGAATGGTGCAGAAATAACGCCATGATACCTAATCCCACTAAAACCAAATGCATGCTGATTACCACACGGCAAAAGCATCAGTTGAACCCCCCTCCCCTTCAACTAACACTTAATGGCCAGCCTGTGGAGCAAGTCAGAGAACAGCGCTGTGCTTGGAATCAACTTAGACGACAAGTTGTGCTGGCAAGGCCACATTACTAAACTGTGTAAAATAGTATCTAAAAATGTATTCCTCCTGTCGAAATTGAGACATTTTGCTGATGAGCCAACAAGGAAACTCTTCTACTATGCCCATATTCAGTCACATTTGGATTATGCCTCATCTATTTGGGACGGTAGTAGCGATGCTAATTTAAAAAGTCTGAACTCGCTCCACAGAAGAGCCATTAAACTTATTGTTGACAGACCCTCAGAAGTCATTAATACTGACAATAAGTTCAAGCTGTTAGACATTTTGCCACTTGAAAAACAGTTTAAGTATAATAAGTTGGTGCTCATGCGCAAAATCACCCTCTCAGAAACACCAGCCTATCTCAATAGTTTGTTCCACTTTGCTCATACGAGGTCCAGTCGAACACCAGGGAACAATCTTGTTGTACCGATGCCTCGACTAGACATTTATAGGTCGTCGTTGTCCTATTCTGGTGCAAAGTTATGGAACTCCATTCCTGCGGATGTTAGAGCCGCGCCATCGCTTAAAACTTACAAGACCAAGCTGCTCAAACATCTAGACAAAACTTAATTTTTCTTTTATTTTGTATTTTTATTTTTATTTTTACATGTAGCACTCCATGCCTTATGCGGCATTTCCCGGATAGTCTGCATTCTCTTCTAACATTAAAAATTTATGAACGCATGTAATATACCGCTGGCATTCCAGCAAGCCGCATTATGTAATATCCATGACCCCATGGACTCGGCTGGCCAGACGGGATGCCGTCGATAGACACAGCATTGGGCGCTCGCGAGGCGTGGCAGTGCTGTGGTTTCTTCGCGTCGACCCCCGCGCGCGCGGTGGTTGCGGGATCGCTATACAAGTCTAGTCTAATTCCATGGCAGACTAGCATCTAGCTGTGCGCGGTTTAGTGGCGCGGGGAGGCCGCTATCGCATGTGTGTGTTTATCTGTGTCAGTGTGTGCAAGTGTATGTGTGTGCACGCGCGCATCCCTACGTGCTTGCGCACGCGCGCGCGCGCGCGCGCGCGTGTGTGTGTGTGTGTGTGTGTGTGTGCGAGTGTGTGTGTGCGTGTGTGTGTGTGTGTGTGTGTGTGTGTGTGTGTGTGTGTGTGTGTGTGTGTGTGTGTATGCCTGTTTATGTTTGTTGGAGTGAGCCGCCGTGTTGGTTTTTATGATGAGAACAATAGCGGTTTTATGTACAAAATCCATTATACTTTTTATATTTGCTGTAGTATAGTTTTAAGCGAAAGAATGTATGTGTACATGATATACTGATGTGTGTGTATGTGTGTGTCAGTGTGTGTGTGTGTGTGTGTGTGTGTGTGTGTGTGTGTGGAGGGTTGTGCAGGCTTGGCTTGGCGCCTGTAGGCTACAAGCTAATCTGGCACAAGCCTGTGCACGCGGCAATTGCACACCGGCGCGCGTGTGTGTGTGTGTACGTTATTTTGTTTTGTAATGTGTAGCAAGGACAAGAATGAAAACAGGTCTGCGCACCTATTCTTTTATCCTTGGAAAATAAAGTTTCATTTCATTTCATTTCATTTTCATTTCTCTCTCTCTCTCTCTCTCTCTCTCTCTCTCTGTCGTATTTATATGTCCACATGGGTTGTCTCCCTCGCTTCTCTACTGTGAATCGACGGAGTCAACCAGTGTGGCGCTCACCTTCCCTCTCATACGGAAAGACAGTCACTCAGTGCAGCACAAACCTTACCTCTCATTAATTATGAAATATGAATCTGACAATCTGGCAAACTGTTTAGTGTCCGACATTGAATATATAGTTTTTTTTAATCAAATAGCACTTTGGATTTAATTAGTGACATGAATTTTTTTTTCTGTGAATGGTGACGATTATTATCTTTCTGCATTTTCTTTTCTTTCAAAAGGGAGGAAATATACTCTTCTTGATATAGCGAAGGAGCCAGTGTGTGTATCGTATATTATACGGTCTCCGATCAGTGACTCATTTATTTCGCTTTTCAGAACGTAACCAACACATTATTTCCCCTACGTGGGATGTGACGCTAAGGAGCCGGTTTAGATATTTGTATATATCGCAGATACGGTATACGTTCAGTGACTCATTCGCCTACAGAACGTAACGACCTATTATTTCCCCTGCGTGGGGTGTGACGTTGTCTGCAGCGAAAGCGATAGACTGAGCTGAGTTTTCAGCACTGTAGTTTCTCCTGGGTTTTGTTTAACTTTGTTAGAGTTCAAAAGTTTTCATTTGTTCTTAATTGACTTTTGTACACATTTCCCCCCCACGTATTGCTTCATCATGCCTGCCTGTAGCCCACATGTACATCATTGTTCGCTGACTAAGCATGATTTACGGATAGGGCACCTTAACGTTTATCATTTATACAACAAAGTGCCCGACGCCACTGTTTTACTTTCACAACCCCAACCCTTTCATATATTTGGATTTACTGAGTCTAGACTCAGGGAACATATTAGTAACGCCTCGATCTCCATTCATAACTATGCTGTATTCCGTAGAGATGCATCATCCCCCGGTCATACCGGTATAGCTGTGTACATTCATAACTCTATCCGCCAGTACGTTACCCGCCGCATGGATTTAGATTCTTGTCACGTTGAAAGTTTATTTCTTGAACTGAAATGTGACAAATCTTCCCCCACACTAATTGGATTTATTTATCGCACCCCTTCAGCCACATTTTCATGGTATGATGATTTTGTCACCATGGTGGATAAGGTGCAACAACGTCACAACAAAGATATACACCTTCTAGGTGATTTTAATATTGACCTGCTAAAGACTGGTAATGCGGCGTGGAATTGCACCACCTCATTATTTGGCCTGCAGCAGATGGTTCGGTCTCCCACTAGAGTTTCTTTGTCATCCGCCACATTGATTGACCACATCTATACTACTAATGCACCCGCTGTCACAAACGTCCACGTGCCGAATGTAGCCATTAGCGATCACTTTCCTACTTGTTTTAATCTTTCAGTTAAACGTGATAAACCCCAGCACAAACACCACACTACCATCACATACAGGTCTTACACAAAGTTCAACAAAGATGACTTTCTTCATGACCTCTCAATCACGCCCTTTCACCTTATTTATAACACTAATGATCTCAATGAAGCCCTCTCGCTTTGGTACAAGCTATTTCTTTGGGTCCTCGATAAACATGCCCCACTAAGGACTAAACGCGTTAAACACCCTACCCTTCTGCCTTGGTTGTCAAAGGACATCATTCACGCAATGAAAATAAGAGATGACTTAAAACGACAGAAAAAGTTTGCGGATTTTAAGAAACAACGTAATCTTGTAAAATCCTTAGTTAGAAAAGCACAGAAAACGCTTGCGGAAAAAGTTATCGCAGAGGGTAAAGATACCCGAAGTGTCTGGAATGCAATCAATTTGTTTACAAAGAAGAGGAGTTCCATCAATGCTTCTACCTCTCCAGGCATAACTCCAGACGACTTCAATTCCCACTTTTTAAATATTGCTGAGTCCCTTGTACAGTCTTTTTCCAGTGGCACTGATAGTTACAGTTGTTCTGATAAACTGCGCACACACTGTGAGTCTGCAACAGGTGCGTCATTCTCCATACCTCTTATGACAGTGTTTGAAGTAGGTAAATATATTTCTACTCTAACAAGTCAATCGTGTGGCCTGGATGGAATAAAAAACATGGTACTGAAATTGTCCCTTCCATACACAGCTGCCACCTTGACATTTATATTCAACCTTTCTATCAAGCAAGGTATTTTTCCAGATGCCATGAAAGATGCTAAAGTTGTCCCCATTCCCAAATGTACAGATCCCAAAAGTCCAAACGATTTCCGTCCTATTTCAGTGTTATCACTATTATCGAAGCCACTAGAAAGACACGTTCATAAGCACCTACTCCAATTCTTGGAGAATCACCGCCTCCTCGTATCTCTTCAGTCTGGTTTTAGACCTAAACACTCATGTCATACTGCCCTCGTTCACATTGTTGACTCTTGGCTCTCATCAATAAACAATTCCAAATTAAATGGTGCAGTTTTTCTGGACCTAACCAAAGCATTTGATTTAGTCGATCACAACATTCTTTTAAAGAAACTTTCAGTATATAAGCTTGATTCGAACTCTATAGCTTTTTTCTCCTCCTACCTCAGTAACCGCCGACAGAAGGTGTACTCAAATGGGCGGTATTCGAAAGAAGGTATAGTGATGCACGGAGTTCCCCAAGGATCTATCCTAGGGCCTCTTTTATTTTCTTTATTCATCAATGATCTACCTCTTTCCATCTCAAATCCTGAGGTTAAATGCGAACTCTTTGCTGACGATTCAACTCTGCATACATCAGACAAACGTGAAACGACGCTAAATTGTATCCTCCAGCAGAGTCTCGATGAAGTGTCAGATTGGTGTGCGCAAAATCGCATGCTAATCAGTACTTCTAAAACCAAAAGCATGTTGATAACAACCCGCCAAAAGCGTCAGCTACATCCTGCCCCTCTGAAACTGTCACTTGGCAATAAACCTATCCAACAAGTATCCAGGCACCGCCTACTGGGAGTTGTAATTGACGACCAGCTGAACTGGTCGCCACATATCGACAGTTTGTGCAAAACCTTGTCCAGGAATGTATTTCTGCTATCTAAACTTAGACATATTCTTAGTACAAAGTGCTGTACATTGTTCTTTCACGCACACATTAAAAGCCACTGTGACTATGCGTCCTCTTTGTGGGACGAATGCAGTGAACTTCATTTTAAAAAACTAAACTCGCTGTATCGTCGTTCAGTTAAGTTAATTATTCTTAACCCTATTTCCACGGCTGAGAAAATAAAATCCCTTGGCCTGCTTACACTGAAGGAACAACTCAAATTTAACAAATGCGTCCTCATGCACAAAATATTTCATTATCAAGCCCCGGAATATCTGCGCATGATATTTAACTTCAGCCCTCGGCATCACCTACATACGAGGAATGACTTGCTTCACTTACCCCGCCCACGGATAGATCTCTACAAGTCAAGCCTTCTATTTTCTGGTAGTTCTGTCTGGATCTCATTGCCATTAAACATTAAATCATTTTGCGATAAAGTCCATTTTAAACGTGCATTGCACACTCACTTCCAATCAGCGTGACTTCACAGTTTGCCATATAAAAATAATTCTGCTGATAACACGTAAACGTCAAATTTTTTCTCTTTCTCCTTAAATTTGCTACCTGATCATCTATTGTGTTGTCGGTGTCACTATACGCTATTGATGCTGCTGATTCTATGACACTGTCTTAGATGAGTATAATATTAATGCTGTGCACGCGTTTCGTTCTCTTGCTTTTTGCATCGGAGGCAGTTACAAATTCTCCATTGTGTTTTTTTCCCGTAGTTTTTCTTCCTCTTCTTCTTCTTCTTATTATTATTATTATTATTATTGTTAGTATTTGCATGCTCTGTTTATTGTCCTGTTATGTTGTTTGTTTACAGGACAGTTTGTAAGACAGGCATTGAGTTGCCTAATAGCTTTATCCTGAATAAATAAAGATTCATCATCATCTCTCTCTCTCTCTTACACACAATTTTGTTTAATGGCGACCACGTTCGACGGGCCCTAACTTCGAGGTGTGCGGCAATCGACAACGAAACATGATCAGAAGGTACCGGTGTGAATATGTCGCTGTGTGTTCAAAAGAACATAAATATTTGAGCTGACCTATCCGAGTTTGGAAACACATTCGACTTACTCTAAGTTCGACTTCGAAAACATCTCATTTCAGTGGCTTGTATCCTCCTTTCAAGGTCTGCTGTGAGGGTCCATGACTCGCAGGCATACAAAAACACTGAGATGACTAAGGAGCGCATCAGTCTGATCTTGGAGCAGAGTGTGATGTTTCTGTCCTTCAATATGGTCTTCAATCTTGTCAGTGCTGTTGTTGTCTCCGCAATCATGGACAGTATTTCTGGTTTTGATCCCTCATCTGTCACAATGGCTCCTAAGTATTTGAATTTATTAACGGTTTCCAGGTTTTGGCTTCCAATCATGATGTCAGTGCCAATGCCACTGGTGTTATTGGTCATCAGTTTGGTCTTCTCTGCACTGATTTCCATCCCGTACGCAATGGCTGTACTGTCCAGCTTTTCCACCAGCTGAGCTAGTTCCTTCTCTGTTCCTGCAAGGCCATCAATGTCGTCCGCAAAGCGCAAGTTCGTGATTGTTCTGCCTCCAATACTGACAGATCCATCATGATCTTTCAGAGCGTCTGTCAGGATTCTTTCCAGGAAAATGTTGAAAAGAGTAGGTGAGAGCAAGCACCCTTGTCTGACTCCAACTATAGTCCTAAACCAGTTTCCTATTTTGCCCTTGAAGCAGACTGCGCTAGTGGCCTTGTTGTAAAGGTTTGCCACGACTTTGATCAGGTTAGCATTAATATTGTATAGCTTCATTGTGGGCCAAAGGGCTGCATGCCACACCCTGTCAAACGCTTTTTTTAAAATCCACAAAGACATGATAGAGATCGTGCTGGTGCTGGAGGTACCTCTCGCATAGAACTCTTTTGGTGGAGTGCAGTGTGCGCAGTACTGGCCCCACCCTTTAAACCCTTGGTTCGTCTGCCATGGCCTAGCAAGCTGGGACGATGGCATCGAGGTCCTCGGGTCGTAGGTTTTATATCAGACTGTCCTTGTCCTAGTCTCTGGCTCAAAAGCCTTCCCCGGTGACACGGGGGCTTTGATGTCAGGGGTTTCCTCCCTTAGCCTTTCCGCAGCCAAGCGGCCAGGCCTGCAAGGCAGCAGGGGACTCGTGGAGGGCGGGGTTGTCTAAGTCCCGTGCAGATGTGAACATCTGCCCACTGCCCTAACATACATACATACTTACTTACTTACTTACTTACTGCGCTTTGCGCCAAATGTACGTTCAGCAGCGAGGTTAGCGTAACCAGACATGACGTAATTTTTATCTTGTTACTTCAATTGTTAGAGATTTAGGCCTGCCCGCCTTTGACATTATCGGCATGCTATTAAATTCGCCCAACCACTACCCGTCCTAAAAAGTCCCTTCTATAAATAGAAGAGATTTAAAAATAGCCATATTTTGACAAGAAATGTTTTTTCTCAATTGCTATTCACAACTCCAAACTCACACTTGCTACAGAGATACCTGATGGTAAGACCTATCTATGCATACTAATTTGGATGACTCCTCTGAAAAGATCAAGGGTCGCAAGAGGTCGACAAATGTTATAAAATGCCGCTAGTTGAAGTTATTATCAACATTTTTGCAAACTTTTCAATCAAATTTGGCACCAAGGTAGCTGATGATAATACCTTCCTATGTATCGTAATTTATTCGACTCATCTCAAAGGTCACGGGGGTTTCACAGTTGTGTGAAAAATGATTAAATTTTAGGAAGACCTTATTTTGTTAGTGCAGAAGCCTTCCCTTTACTTATTGTCAGACATGTGTGGATCGGTCGTACACGTGAGCCATAAGGGCTTTGCCTTTCTTGCCTTTGTTTGCATCGTCATTTTACTGCTTCCATTTGATATTTGGTTCATATTCTATTTTTAGTTATATACTTTCGCTTAGTAGTTCCAATACCTTTTATGATTATAAATTGCTTATTTTACTGCACTGATTAACAGTTGTCATTCTAGACAGTACTCGAATTCTGTCGTACAACGACGACATTCTTTATGTCCGTTGTACGAAATTTCAAGAGAAACACACACTATGTGTTTGCCACTGCAGGGCTGTATTGCTGTGCTGTGCTACGCAATGAACACCCCAGTGCATAAATGTCATCAGGCCGATGACAGCCGCCGTTGGCCCACGCACGAACGTGCGAGGGCCAACGGCGGCCAACGTTGGCCTGATGGCCTTTTGCACATTGGGACAGTGCCTCCTTATTTTTGTTTCAGATGCGGAAACCAGGCGGTCTGATTTTGCCATTGGACTTGAGCTCAAGCTCCGGCGGACACGATGAGGTAGGCCTTCGCCTGTAATTTGTCTTAACCCTTTGGCTGTTGCTAGCGGTGTTTGTCGCCATCATGTCTGCAGGAATCGTAGCGACATAGAACGCTACCCACAACCAAAGCCTCAGTAGCTGAATCGACTGGACCAGCTCAAGGGTACTGGTCGATGCATTTCCATTCCATTTACAAACTGCTGAAGTGTGTTCTAAGAAGACGAATTCTGAATTCGAAAACTGCAGGTTCGCGAATTCAAGTTCAGCTAGGTCGCTTCCTAAAAGCTCTATTACGAGTAGGTCAGTATGCACGTTTTACCTGATGGCGATGTGGATGAGCTCAGGCATGTTGACACAACGTAAGAGGGCGAATAAAGAAAAGGACACGCACCTTATTCATGACTTCTACATAATTATGCGTTTACGTTGATCCTATATTCAGCAATAAGCAAAGATCTTCTAATTTGATTCAACCACATTGCAGACCCTGCTACACTTAAAATCACCTGACCAGTTTCAGCATACCTCCGAATAAGGATTCCCCACAATGCTTCAGGGTTTCGCCGTGGCGTTGAAGATTGCGCGTAGGTCACTAGGTCACAAGTAGTGTAGAAAAAAGGGTGCCACGCGCAAGGCATGTTTTGCTGCTTTCTCAACAAAACAACCCCACCAAAAATCCAAACACACACACGCGCGCGCGCGCGCGCACGCACGCACGCACACCCGCGGCGCGTGCGCAAACTACACACATAATAATAACTCCATTCACGAGTAATGTTTGCTTAAAAAGCTTTGACTTCGGCTTTGAGCCATAGCTAGAACTACGTGTAACATTTCATAGCCATCTATCGCTGGCGGTTTTTCTAGTAACTATATAGTTAGAGGTTCTGTGAATGTTGGATTTCATTTTGAAATTTTCATTTTAAAATATCTGCAAATATAAATTAGATCTATTAGGCATGTCTTTTTTTCAGGCGAGTGCGTTTCTATCTCAGCTTCAGACAGCTACCACAGGGTTCAGCGTGTACGGTGTGTTTACCATTGAACCTTCCACTATACTTATGGTGAGCGGTTTTTTCCCATGACGCCTGTGCCCTTATCATCTGAACCATACGGTTAAATCCAGTTCCGTTGAAGGTGTCGTAATTCTTACTCATATCCTGTATCCCGTCACTAAGTGCACTTGAGAAACGCGCGCTGCCTATCCCCTCAGCCTTTTCGCGCCTAGCCGCCGACCAGGTCGGACGTACCCTCATTACTTGCCGCCCGTGCCTAGTGACCGACTTTCACTCTTGTACCGCGTTTGTTGGATTGTCGTGTGTACGGTGTGTGCAGTACCTGTAGCGTAGGAGTATATTCCTCTGTGTGGATTATTGGACTGTGTAATTGTGGTTGTGATGTCGGATTTAGAAGAGTTGACATGATTTCGGACGAAAACGTTTTAGACGTGGATGAGGAGATTTCATTGGCGAAGGTGAGTTTTTTTAGTTAACACTGGCCCCGCCTGACCAAGTGTCACCGACACGACTAGACTCAGAGCAAAACAAACAGTTTTGCAGCCCTCTGTAAAGCGGTGCAACTTCTCACCGAGAAGGCCGTTAACACTTTGGAAAAAAGCAAAAGACCGCAGGACACCGTCCACATTGGTCCTTCAGCTAAACGCAGACGTTTTTGTCCGCCTCAAATGCCAGCACCGCTGGTGGGGAGGCGGCTGAACGGCGAAATGCAGAGGCAGAAAATCATAGAAAGGGAACCGCGTGATGCAGGGGGGCATGGGACTGCGGAGATTATAGGAGATGATATTTTGGCCGATACGGAGGCAGCCTTTCGTGTCTCGGAAGAGGCGGGACCACCGGTCAAAGAAAGATAAGCAAACTGACCTACTTAATTCCCGTTTGGTTTGAAGCGGCTGTCGCATAAAAATCTCCAAGAAAAGCTGTACACAATTTCCGAAAACTGCAAAAATATGAGTGTGCCTCGCACAAATGCAGTGGTGTTTCTTGTGCTAAAAGCCCACCGGACAGACGGACGTACGAATGTACAATACTGAAACTTCCGCTTTCTAAGGCAGCTGTCGCGGTGAACTTGTGCACCGATAAGCCTCTGACCTAGAAACTTGCAGCGAGCGCGTTCGGCGCCGCGCAAAACTAGTTGCCAGCATCTGTGCTCCGCACGTAGCAATGACCTCTGCTGGTGGCTCTAACCCATAACCTCATGGCACAGATTTTGGGAAACTCCCCCAACAAGCCCCGAAACAGACAAAGTCGCAATATTGCCGGCATCTGTGCTCCGCACGTGACAATGACCTCTGAGTGGCTGGCTCTAACCTAATAGCACAGATTTAGGGAAATTCCCCAAGAAGCCCGCGAAGGCAGACAAAAGCGGTCAAGATATGCACAGCCAGCCATAAACTGGCAGGACCAATGGTGATGACTCCTTTTTAGGACGACACAGAAAGGTCGGCGGGTACGTGGCGGAAAAGCCTACCCCCGCGCGGGGAGTTTTCCCTGCTAGACGCACATCTGTCACTCCCCTCTACCGGAGGTCAATATGTTTTAACTGTGCATACCTTGGGTGCATGAGTACCTGAGCGGGAAACATTTGTAGTCTTTCAAAAACGGCCAAATTGATACAAAATTGAACATTTGGGAAACCCTTTCTTTTAACCAGGAAGTACTAGAAACGGTCATAGGTGTGAAACTTAGTTTTGAGCAGACACCTGACACTAAGCTGTCTAAAGCACAGTTATACCCCAGTGAAACAGAAAACAAAATGATGAAAGCAGGACTGAGTCAAAGACCTGCTACGAAAAGGGGTCATAAATTAAAGAGTCTTGCAATGAAGCAGAGCAATTTGTCTCACATTTTTTCTCAGAGAAAACATGACGGAACCATACCTACCGGGTTATATTTCTCGGTTTCTGAACAAGGACATTGAGTACCACTCAGAAATTCAAAATGAAAACCATTCATACTGCACTTAATAATATTGTCACTAAGGACTGCTATTTCGCATCACTTGATCTTCGAGATGCGTACTACTCCGTCTCTGTACATACCGAACTGAATACCAGTAAAATTTCGCTGGAGAGACAAATTGTATTGTTTCCAAGCATCGCCAGTGGGCCTTGGCCCGATACCCAGGAAGTTTACGAAACTCACAAAACCAATCCTGGCAAGGTTACATGATTTGAATCATTCAATCACGTCCTTCATTGACGACAACCTCTTAGTGGGCACGACAAAAGAGGACACAGTTCAAAATGGTATCGATACGGTTCAACTGCTTGATGCAGTGGGTTTTCACGGTCCACGGGGACAAATCTCAGTTCCTACCCACGCAAGAGATTACATACTTGGGATTTGTGATTGACTCTATCGACATGTCGGTGATACTGACGAACGAACGTAAGCAAAAACTGAGCGAAGCGTGCTCCGAAATAATGAGAAAACCAGTAGCCAACATTAGAGCAGTAGCTTCTGTCATTGGGCTGATGGTAGCAAGTTTTTTCAAGTACTCCTAGGCCCTCTCTATTATAGGGCCTTTAAACAAAAGAAACCCCGAGCTCTCAAAGAAAACAACGAAACTGAAAGAAAATCATGCCTGACACAAGACGCGGTTCTTGAGCTGCAATGGTGAGGTGATAACATCGGACACCAAAATGCTCCCCTACAGAGGGAAGACCCTACCGTTACGCTCAAAACAAACAACTCACTTTCAGACTGGCCGGGGGCTGTTGTAAGGGGTTTTGGAATGAAAATGACAAAAACAAAAACTGCTGAAAGCTATTCTTTTGGGATTAAAATTGCTCCTACGAGAGATGATAGACATGCACGTAGTGCGTGTACTGACAGACAACACCACGGTTGTTGCTTGCGTAAACAAGATGGGCCCAATGAAAGTGAGTTTGCTAAATGAATTTACTCAGTCGGGATGTCTGTTTCGGGTGAAGTCAGAGGAGACTGTGGCTGAGTGCAGCACACGTACCAGGTACCAAGAATGTAAAAGCAGACCGTCTGTTTAGACAGTTGCACAGTGACACAGAGTGGAGAATTGACCCTGAATGTAACTGTTTGCATCCAAAGTCAATGCTCATTTTCCCAAGTATGTATCCTTTCTCCCAGACCCTGAGACTTTCACTGGGGATGCTTTCTCCATTGGTTGGGGTGATTGTACTATGTGTTTTCCCCCTTTCAGTCGAGTCTGTTACTGGTGGTCCTGGCAAAGATAAACAACGACAAAGCCAGGGGAGTGGTAGTGGCACCATCGTGGCGAAACCAGAGTGTTTCTGGCCAGTGCTGATGCAAATGCAAACCAGTACTGCTGGCAGCAAGAGATACTTTGTTATGTCAACCAAGCGATTTGACACAAAGACATCCTCTGCGCAAAACACTGAAACTACAGACTACTCATTTGCAAGGTGTCAGGGATAGATACAGAGGGATTTTCTTCAGATGCAACCGACATCACCATGTTATCGTGACGACTGGCCACCTGTCGCTTGTATGAAGGATACATCACTCCTTCTAGACGGTACGCGAGTGAGAGATCGGTGGATCATGTCTCACCGCCGCTAGCCGAGGCAGTCAATTGTCTTGCATCATTGGCATTCAATGACCTGTGATATAAAGTATAATGCTATGGCTACAGAAGGGTCAGTCAGCGCTCAGTGGTTATTTGTGTAGATGGAGTGCCGCTAGGGTCTACAGAAGTGATTGAGAGATTCATGAAGGGTGTTTTTGAGAGAAAACAGTGTTTCCCAAATACCATAGCACATGGAATGTGAATGTAGTGTTGCACACGTATGCTAAAGACGTGGGTGCCTATAAACAAACTTACGTTCGGCAATGAACTGACGCTAAACTTGTAATGCTTATTGCTTTGCTCTCTCGATAGAGGTGCCAAACGCTACGAGCGCTAAATATTACTAACATGCACTTAACTTGTCAGAACGCAAGTGTATATTTTATGTAACTAAGCTGTTAAAACATTCAATAAGGGGAAAACATCAGGAACCCATTGAATGTCATGCTTTTCCAACAGTCAATGCTTTGTATATGATTCATACGATAAAAATGTTTGAAACAAAAAGACAGACTGGAGCTGACGGACAAAACATGTTTGTTTGTTGCAATCCTCGCTCCGCACAGCAGGCCAAGCTCGAATACTGTGGCCAGGTGGCTAAAATGGACTCAAAAGAGAGCACAGGTGGACACTTTGCATTATTCTGCTCAGTCCACCAAACTGGCCAGCGCATCAGCAGCATAAGATATGGGTGCTTCCATAGATGTCATCATGAAAGCTGCGGGATGAACGTTATTATTGCCGGGTTCCGCGTGTGAAATTCACCTTATGTCGGGTGGTGATGGACAGGTATCTGGCAAAGAAGTAGAGATAAGGCTGCTTGTCATTTCAGCATGACTTAGCCTTTACGCTCATTACCACTGTTGCTCTCAAATCTCAAGTGCACTTAGTGACGGGATACAGGAAATGAGTAACATTTGTTAGCAATACAGCGAGACTTACCTGTAAGATGAAGCTGATTGCAAATTCTTACGAATTTGTTGTAGACCGGAACTAGTGCACTTGCCCACCCCACACTGTGTTGAAGAGCACTGCGCTCTACCCTGCCCTTTCACTTCGTTGTAAGGTGCTCTTGTTCCGGGGTTCCTTCAGTGGTAATGAGCTGTCTTTCAATACTGAGGAGATAGGCAGCGCGCGTTTCTCAAGTGCACTAGCTCCGATCTACAACAAATTCGTAAGAATTTGCAATCAGCTTCACCTTACAGGTAAGTCTCGCTGTATTGCTAACAATTACTATTGTTGTTTTTCACCCACGGAATTTTGAACACCACCCAACTGCAAGAGGTATAGATCCTCATGATCCCCCGCTATTTGCGGGGGCTCGTGTGAATCTATGGCTCTTGCTGACACCACATGGGAGTCCCTTTTCCTAAATTAGGTACCATACGGTTGTCAACACACCACTGTGATATCTCATCTAAACTACTTTGAAGGGACCGGGTGATTGTGTTAATATCCGTCGATGAAACATCAAGCGTTCCGTCGTCGGCAAGAAGACTACATGTTACATTAGGATCTGAGATATGAAGGGGAAAGTCATTGATAAATACAGAGAATAATAACGTTCCAAGGATAGAGCCCTGAGGCGCTCCATTGTATACCATTACTACAGCAGAGACTTTACCGTTTACATAAATATACTGTGCCCGGCTTTAATGAATGAGAGAGAGAGAGAGAGAGAGAGAGAGAGAGAGAGAGAGAGAGAGAGAGAGAGAGAGAGAGAGAGAGAGAGAGAGAGAGAGAGAGAGAGAGAGAGAGAGAGAGAGAGACTGACTGACTGACTGACTGACTGAAACTTTATTTATCAAGGATTGAGATATTAGGCGCACAGGCCTTTCTTCCAATCTGTCCTTGCTACATCTACTGACATATAATAACAGGCAAAGCTACATTACACTCACAAACAACATCGAAAGTAATGCGAATTACAACAACACTACAAACAGCAACAATTATTTAACAAAACACACAGGTACCCATACGAAGATTTTAGCACGTGTCATAATATCCGTTTGCAGGAGCTCTCCCTAGAAACTCCCACCCGGGGGGCACGCCACAAGTATACTTTCACTCGAATGACATGCTAAGCACATCGTTTGAATAAACTGTGCACCGGCACTGCATCCCCTGACCAGGTCTATACGGGGAAGCACCCCCACAAACGGCACGTGAGCGTAAATGGTATGATAAAAAAATAATAGTTGCATAAAATGAAATTAAAATATATTATGTTTTGACAACACGAGATAATTAAATTTACGTTGCCTTGGATAAGTGCTTGTACAGTTTTGCTTTAAACGCAGCTAGGGAATTAACTTGTTGTAGATGCAGAGGAAGAGAATGCCACTGGAAACCACCTGAGTATGACAAACTGGATGTATACAAATCAATGCGGGGCCGTTTTATGCTCAGGTTTCTCCGAGAGGTGCTGTATCTCTTCTCAGTAAGAGTAAAGAGTTCCGATAAGTAGCCGGGGGCCTTACCGTTAAGAGCTTTGTGCACTACTACGCACTTGTTAAATTCTAAGTGTTTGTCAAGAGGAAGGAGTCCAGCTGCCTCAAGCCTCACCTCAGTGGGTAGAGATGAGCTAGGAATAATAAGTTTGGCTGCTCTCCTGTATAGCGAAATTATTTTCTTGAGCTGGACCTCGCTGCAGCCATCCCAAACTGTTGAGGCATAATCAATGTGGGGCTTGATGTATCCATAAAAAAATAGTTTACGCGTGTTCAGATTAATGACCGCTTTCAGTTTAGACAGTAAAAATAATTTCTTTGAAATTGTCTTTCCGATGTGTATGAGATGAGGCTGCCAACTAAGTTTGTTATCTACAATTACCCCTAGTAAACGGTGCTGTTCTACTTGCTCTATGGGGACAGCTTCGAATGAGAGGTTTAGAGGCGCGGGTTGCAGCTGGTGTTTCTGACGTGTTGTGACTAGCATGCTTTTAGTTTTAGCTGGATTGACTATCATTCTATTTCTACTGCACCATTCAGATACTTCTTGTAGGCTCTGCTGGAGGCTGTTGGTTATATCAGCTACAGTTTTACCGGATGCATGTAGCGCCGAATCGTCAGCAAACATGTCACACTCAGCACTAGCACATGTGATGTGTAGTGGTAAATCATTAATAAAGATACAGAATAACAATGGGCCCAGAACCGAACCCTGAGGAACACCAAGTTCTACTTACCCTCTGTGGAATAGTTACCATTTACATAGACGGCTTGTGTTCTCGCAGAAAGATAAGAGTTAAAGAATGAAAGGGCTGACGGGCTGTTGTTGTTGAAATAAACATTAAGTTTCCTCAGCAAGATTTCATCATTTATCAGATCGAACGCTTTTTTCAGGTCCAAGAATACCGTGCCAGTCATTTTGTTATTGTTGATGTTATCTAGCCATGAATCAACCATACGTACTAATGCTGAGTGGCATGAGTGTTTGGGTCTAAACCCGGACTGGAACTTATTTAACAAGGACCGTTCGTCGAGGTAATGGAGGAGATGCTTTTGAATATGCTTCTCAAGTGGCTTTGATAAAACAGACAGAAGAGAAATGGGACGAAGGTTATTTACATCAGTAGTATCTTTGGTCTTGGGTATAGGAACAACTTTTGCTTTTTTAAACGCCACAGGAAAAGTCTTATACTGTATACATAAGTTAAAAATGTAAGTGAGGGGTTCAACAATATAAGGCACTGATATGTGGAGTATATAACCATTTATACCGTCCACACCAGCAGATGTCTTGTTCTTAAGGCACGTTATATAACGCCCGACTTCGTGAACAGCGATAAAGGGGATACCAAACGTATCATCGGACGATAATCGTTCCTGGCAAAACATGGACAGTTGATCCGATATTACACACCCTGACGGATCAGGGCTGTTGGAAGTAAGTAGCTGTTCTGGAGCTGAGAGAAAGCAATTGTTTATGCTTTCCGCAGAGAATTCGTGTGGAATGATATGAGTCTGCCTGCGCGTGTTGCTTGTTAGAGTATTCAAAGCAGTCCAAACAGAAGCAGGAGATTTTTCGTTCTCAATTGTCTTTTCAACAAATGACTTTTGAGCTTCTCGAACTAAGTACTTAACTTTGTTACGCAAACGTTTAAACTCAGGGAAGTTCTTTTCTCGTTTAGCGGTGTTTCGTGCCTCCATAGTTTGTTTGATTTCCTCCGTTATCCAGGAGGGAGGCTCGCGGCGTCGGACTCGCTTCCTTCTTAGCGGCGTGTGTTTATTCAGCACCCCGAGGAACAGATCAAGCCATATAGTGAGCGCATTATTAGGGTCAGTGCAGTTATACACTTGATCAAATCCTGCATAGCTTAGATCATGTAAGAAAGCATTCGTATTAAGCTTTTTAAACGATCTGTACGTTATGTACGAGTGCTGGTCCCGACTTTGTTTTGCGGGCAGATTGCACGACCATGTACAGGCGATGGGAAAGTGGTCACTGACGGCTAATGAAGAAACATTAGTTTCCGCTACTGCTGTTGGGTTATTAGTGTAAATGTGGTCGATGATGGTGGCAGCAGAGCGTGATACTCGCGTTGGCGATTTAATCATCTGCTTTAGCCCGAAAAGAGTGATCGCTGATTGCCATGTCGGCTTGGGTTTCAGCATATCGATGTTAAAGTCTCCCAGAATGAGAACATTTTTACCGGTGTCGTTCACTTTATCCATCACTTGTACAAAGTCGTCATACCAGTCAGCAGTAGCAGCTGGATTTCTGTACATAAAGGCGATAAGGATGGGAGAGGAATGTGGTATTTTCACCTCCAGCCACACACACTCTAGCTCTCTGGACTCAAGGTCTTCACGTCTGCGTACCATATTACGGATAGAGCTATGTACATAGACAGCTATTCCAGTGTGTCCAGGGTAGCCTGGGTCACGCCGGATTAGAGAAAAGTTAGGAATAAGTAAGCTAGCGTCACTGATGTTTGGGCCCAGACGTGATTCCGTGAGACCAAAGAGATGGAAGTGCGATGGCTCATTTAAAAATAAACAAATATCGGGGACCTTGTGAAACAGGTGAAAAATATTAAGGTGCCCGATTTTCAGTCCCATTGATTGTAAGCTACTGATTGAAGCTTTCGGCATCGCTTCTCGTCAGTTTGCGTTAATGTCAAAGTCACTGTAAAAAGCCTCTATGGTCTCAAAATAGGATCACATACACAAAAATGCACGATGATCTCAAAATGGGATCACATACACACACAGTACGGTTAAGTCTCTTTTGCCAAGAGAAATTGGGAGTCCACCAAAAAAAAACAAGAAAAGACAATTCACTGGCTAAAGGCCAGAAAGTCACTGTGACTTCCGTAGTCAAACAGTTCTCAGTGTGCTGCCACAAAGGCAAACACACATCCAATGTCAAAACAGTCTGTAATATTTCGCAGTTCCGATTACCAGAAATTAATCACTATTTACGTAACACGGTATAAAACTAAATAAAAAATGTCTAAGTGCCACAGCACTTGTTAAAACACATGCACAGAAATTCAAACGTTTCTGTTATTATTTCAAACTAAGTCCACACAACCTAGAGAGAGAGAGAGAGAGAGAGAGAGAGAGAGAGAGAGAGAGAGAGAGAGAGAGAGAGAGAGAGAGAGAGAGAGAGAGAGAGAGAGAGAGAGAGAGAGAGAGAGAGAGAGAGAGAGAGAATGTGTGTGTGTGAAGCACTTCTGTTTTTCTTTCTTTTTTTTTTTTTTTGGGGGGGGGGGGGAGAGGTGTTCTGTGTTTTTTTTTTTGTTGTTGTTGTTTGTTTGTTGTTTTTTGTTTGTTTGTTTGTTTGTTTGTTTTGGGGGGTTCTCAAAGCTCCCATCTGTTTTTGCCAGGTGTGCGGTACGATCATGACGTACACCGTTGTCGTCATTCAGAGCCACCCTTACGACAACAATGACATCACACTTACGACGGCAGCTGCCAATGGAACCAACGTTAGCATCTGAACTGTCCACCGAGCCTTACTGAGGGCTGTTTTCACCCTACCTAATATAATGGTTGCTGGAGCATCCACAAAAGGGTTTGCAACTCCTAAAATGAAGTTGTCTGCAAGATGACATCAAACACTTGTGGCCAAATTTTACCAGTGAAGAACATCCAGAAACTTATGGAGTGCCCTATGTAATGACGCCTAAGAAATGAGCGCTCAAAATGCAGAAACTCAAGTAGTAGCACTGTTGAGGAAACATGACACCTGTTTTGCCGCATGGGAAAGTGTGCCATCCAGCATTTTCTGCTGCTGTTGTACATCAATGTACGGCTGCATTTCACTCTGAAAGAGGGCAACAGGTCATTCGTGCAGAAGTCACAGAAAAGAAACAGAAAAATATTGAAAGTTGTTCACCTTTAAGATAAAAAAAACCAGTCCACTAAGTCCAGACCAAAAGGATGACTACTGTTCTTTCTCTGAACACGTTTCTTTCTTTTTTGAAACAATTCAATAATTGAGTAATTACTTTACATTTTAGTAGTAATAGTAGTAGTAGTAGTAGTAGTAGTAGTATTAGTAGTAGTAGTAGTAGTGTGAGGACAAAATAGGCCGGGAGGGCTTTGCAAATGTCCTTTCTTTCTTTAGTTACTTTATTGGGTCTGTTATGCATGCAATTTTACTATAAATCATTCATCATAGGAATAGAAATCTTTTTAAATTTTGGTAATTCGTCCAGCTGGTTTTTAAAAGAATTTATATTAGGTGCTTTTTTTTTTAATGAAACTGGTCATCATCATCATCATCAGTCCCTTGCCCGAACTGGGCGTTGGGGGGACTGAAAGGCAGCAGCAACAGACAGTGCTCTCCACTGAGTTCTATTTTGGGCGGTGGCAAGCAAGTCTGGCATCTCGAGTTCGGTCCATTCTTTCCATGAAACTGGTAACTCACTCCAAACAATGGCAACTCTGTTAGAAATACAAAACTTCCGCAGGTTAGTGTTGCAGTGCCTTACAAAGATTTTCCCTTCAGAGTTTCGGGTTCTGTCACAAACTGGTGCTGCAAAAAAGTCGTTCCAATTTAGGTCGTCAATGCCATTATAAATTTTAAAAACTTGGATTAAGTCTCCACGTATTCTACGTCCACGTAAGGAGAGTAGTCCAAAGTATTTGAGTATGTCTAGGTAAGTCATATTTCTACATTCTTTAACCAGCTTAGTTGCTCGTCTCTGTACCCTTTCGAGTGCAAGTGATTGTCTCTTTAAACCTGGGTACCATACAGTGTTTGCATATTCTAAATGTGGTCTGATTAGTGATTTATACAGTTTACTAAAAATGTTCTTATCCAAATAATTAAAGGCTCACTTAATTACTCCAACCATTTTGTTGGCCTTATTGATACAGTTCTGAATATGGGGGTCAAAAGATAGAACTTTATCAAAAACAACACCTAAGTCTCTTTCCTCCTCACAAGATACCACTTTTTAAAAGTCGCTGTTAACTTTCATCAAGTAATCATGTTTATGATTGTTTTTTCCAGCATGCAAGACCTTACATTTCTCTACATAAATGCAAGTCCCATGTGTCGCACCAATCTTGCAAGTGATCCAAATCATACAGCAACACGTCTTTATTGCTCGATTCATTATAGATTTTAGTGTCGTCTGCGAATATTTTGCACATGCTATTAACACAGTCTGGCAAGTCGTTTATAAATATCGTAAATAATATAGGTCCTAGGATACTTCATTGAGGTACCAAGTGCTACCAAGCGCATGTTCAGGATCTTGCGGACAGCTGCACCGTGTCGTACTTGTCAGGGCCGGATCACTTACAAGTGTGGGAGGAGGGGTCCAAAAAAATGTTTGGACATATTAACCACATGAAGTGTGCGGTTGTGCGGCAAGCATCAAAATGTGCTTGTCAAGGACAATAGCATTTTTTTTACGGGGGAAGAGGGGGGGGGGGGCATGGACCCCCCTGCCCCCCTCCCTCGATCCGGGCCTGCTTGTAGCCATGTGCAAGTGTATACAAGCCTCTTCTCTCATATGCCATTTGATTATGTTCTGTTGTTATTTTTCCTGTTATGAAGATGGTTTCTTTGCCACTAGATCATTTCAGAGGAACACAGTAGATAATACTTTGCTCTTATTCCAGACTTTACCTGTGTTGTCTCATTTCTTACATGTGTATGTTAGCACGTATGTGTGATTTGTGTGTGAGTGTTCGTGTGAGTGTATGTGTTTATAAATGTTATTTGTGTTAAATGTTATTTGTAGAAATTATTTACATAACCCAGTTAGTCCCAAGCAAGCAGGCATTGGATTGACCAATATAATTCAAGGGTTATGTCAGATTTGCTTGGCGCCTGAAGCCAATCTGACACTGCCATTGAATTATCATGGTTGATCCATTTCCTGCAACTGGTACACAGTCGAGTGGTGACTCTTCCACAAATTGTTGAATGTGCTCTTGGGATTAACTGGGTGAAAAAAAATTAAGCATAAGTTAAAGAAAACAAACACACTGCAAGATGATAGAACGCATGAATGATGACTGGTTGATACTTACTGAAATTTCTCTTCTCACTTAAAAACTAAATGAAGGAGAAATGTCAACAGTGAAGTACACTATAAGTAAGCATTATTAAAGAACCACACAACTTGAAGTACATGTTAACACTTAGACATGTAAACAAACAACTCTATAGGTTCACAACATTTAAAACAAAACATTGCAACCACTCCCCCCCCCCCCCCCCCCCGCCAAATTCAACGTCACAGATTTTATTATCAAACAGGCCTGCCCCATGCTGCATGACACATCTAGGGACACACTGCATTTCTTTGTGCTAATGTTTTTCTAATGGTAATATACCTTTGTGTTGACCGGCTGAGTGCATGATCAGAACAAGGGAAGCAACTCCCCGGCTGACCACGTTTTTCCTGGTATACTCTAAGAGGAGCTGGTTTATCTTTCTATGTAGTATCTTTGTTAATATAAAAATGCAGAGAAATATCCAATAAAGAGAGAGAAAAGAGACAAGTACAACACCAATTGTCGTTCAGTCACTCCATTTTCCGGCACTGTGATTGGTCAGCATCTAAAATCGCAGGGGGGTTCAATGCCTACCTCCTAGAACCATTGCCGTACATGTAATTTTTAATCAGCTGGCCAATCCGCAATTCTAGTATCGCGCACGAATCTGTGCTAGGTCTTTCGTCTGAACGCTAAGATCAGGGCTGTCCGGCACCTTACATCATAAATAACCGGAAAAAACAAGATCAAATGGTGGTAGACGATAGGGAAATAAAAGAAATGTACCTTATTTCGGCAAGACTCAAGCGGTGAGCACACTACACAAGTGCCACACAAATGTGTGCAATTCAAACTGAACTGAAACAGCTCGAAACTTTCCATTGTGCTCCATGTCAACAAGTATGCTGTTTAGAAAGCAAAGACTGTTGCCGCTCGTGCAGTAAGAGAGAAAGACAAATAAATAAAGAAAATGTGACAGATGTTGCACTATGAACACGTAAAACAACTGAAGTCCAGTGATGGTTTTCTGTCGTGTTTATTTCAGTCTAAAGAGCATTGTCTGGGGTTGGGCAAGACCAACCACAGACTACAATTCGGTCGTTCTCTCACTATTTGCTCTCTCTTCTACTTTCGTCCATCTCTCTCACTCTCCTGAAGTCTCACTCTCCTCTCGTTGTGTTCCCTCTCTCGTTGAGTCTCGTTGTGCCTTTTGTGTTGTGTCCCTGGTTGTCTGTCCCCCAGTATGTATATACCCTTGCCCTTATCAATCATCTTCCCACTTAGGACCCGCCCCTCGTTTAGGGCCGGTGCCGTTACGTGAATTAGAGCGTCTCCACGTGCCAATGGTCCCGTTAATTAGATGCCATCCACTTCCCATATTGTAACAGTTCCGGAGGCCGGCCCGTTATCTTGATTAGGGCTGCCCGGCGAGTCCGGTAGTTACATACAGACGCTGACCATATGTTATGTGACCGGAAACTACATCCAGATGCCGGATGTGGAGGCACGCGTCAGTAGTGCAACATTCCTCCCTAACCCGAGAAAAATACATCCCGCTCAGGATTATTTTTCTATCTTGTTCAGGAGGGTTTACACTTCGGGACATAATAACAATATAATTCCACATCATTACACAATCAAAATACATTTCAAATCGGTGCGTGATATCTTGTCTAACTATAACAACAATTATTCCATCCAAATACACATAATATAAAATAAAAGAGAAAGAGTTCATTGTCAACACTGAAATTGTTCGTCTCTCGTGGGCACCGTTGCGCTCACAGTCCCAACATAATTCCTCCACCTCGTAGGCCGCCTCATTTCAAGGCCGGGTAGAATTTCACGACTGGCGATGTCGTCTTCAGTTCCACCCTGTCTTCCATCATCAGTGCGGAGGCACTTGCTCCGTAGACGTCACTGTCGTCCGCCACAGTTGTAGCCACTGATCCCGGGTCCAGTGTAGGTCGAGTGACCTCACTATGCCATCGCCTAAGTCTCGATAAAGGGCCAGCTTTTAACACTCAAAATATCGGGCTACTGCCACTATTTCGCCTACAATTGACATGATTACTGCCATTACTAATAAATTATAAACGCTATCTGCTAAACCCAATATCCTGAGACAGAGGACGAACCTCATCTTGCACGTCTGCAAAATGTAATTTACACCCGTAGTCGTATATTCATACACCCAAAACTGCATTACCTGCACAATTTTCTGATTGATCCTCTTTCAATACCACTTGAGAGTTGCATTTTAAATGAAGCCTAAAGTAGATCTCCTATAGCCTTTAATAACCGCCTCACTCCTTTACTCCTAGACTTAGGCAGGATTGCGTCCACATGCTTTATCCTATCATCATCAGAGTTATCTGATGTGCCTTCGCCCGAGCTAACATCAGCCGATTCTGCTTCGACTGTTTGTCTCCTCTTCTGGCGTCTAACCCTTTTTGCTAACTCCATGAGAGGTATGTCGTCTTCTGAAGACGAGTTCTCCCGTTCCCTACGCTGTCTTTTGATCCAACTCTCTCTTGAAGGTAAGTCGCCTACATCTTCGCTGTCACTGGAAGAGCTGTCTTCCGGTGCGATCGCATAATTAGTCTTTCTGAGGGGCCTAATTGTTTCCGCTGAGGGTTTAGGCCACTCATCTAACTTAGCGAGTCTTATGTGCTCTGCATGCACTTTAACTGCTTCACCAGTCAATTGGTTCCTGATCCTGTATGTTACTGGGGTTGTTTGCTCGACCACTCTATAATAAGGTTTCCATTTGCTGTCTAGCTTGTTTTTCCTTTGATTATTTTTATAGTACACTGGGTCCCCGACTTTGATTTCGTCACTTTTGACCTGTCGGTTTGCATATTTTGCCCCCCTCTTCTGTGATTTCTTTATCCGTTGGTGCACCTGCGTGAACAATTTGTGCTGTTGTTCTAAGGCTACCTTATGAAGGTCCTCTCCGACATATTTCCGTCTAGGCCTCAGTATGTTATCTAATGGTAACACTGGATCTCTGTTATACAGTAGAAAGAATGGAGAGCACTGAGTCGTTTCTGAAACGCTAACCCTGTATGCCGACAACGCATGATTGATGTGCAAATCCCACGTTTGGATATCTTCCTGTATTTTCTTCGACATGATATCATTCATGGTACGATGAAATCTTTCTACCTTAGCGTTAGACTGTGGATGATAATAGCTCGTCAAGACATGATCTATGTTTAGTTCACTGAGAACCTCCCTCATGATCCGATTGACGTTTTCTGTGCCATTATCTGTAACCACCTGCAAAGGGCAGCCGTGTCGAGGAATTATCTCATCTATCAAGATTTGAGCAACAGTTTCTGCCGACTTATCTGGTGCTGGAAAGCACTCTGGATATCCACTGTAATGGCAAACAAACCCTAAAATGTACTTGTTCCCGGACAGACTAGTAGGGAATGGACCCTGTATGTCTACACTAACCTTCGAAAAAGGATATGGAGGAACGTCCATTTCCTGCACTGGGACTTTCTGTTTCTGCAAAACCCTTTGCTGACAGGTAATGCAACCGCCTATGTACTCGTTCAACCCCCTGTACATGTTTGGCCAAAAATACTTCTGTTTGATGGTGTCGTAAGTCTTGTCAAGGCCCATGTGCCCATTTCCGTCATGATACTGGTTTACGACATGCTCCACCAAATGGGATGGCACCACTAATCTCGCTACTGGATCGTCATCAATATTCGACAAGAAATACAAGACATCTTCTATGAACAAACACCTCCTCTTTACACTGGCCGGTGCTTCCTCGTTCAGTAGCTGCTCTTTCAACTTAACAATGTCTGGATCCTTGTCTTGCTCCGTGATCATATCGAACCCTGTCACCTCTACCTTTTCTAAAGTTTCTCTTGGATCATCCGTCTGACAACTTGCAAACTGCTTTGGTTTAAACTGACTGGAATTAATCACCCCTATCTGGAACGCATTGTCGCTCACTTCTGTAACTATTTCTTCCGTCTCTTCTGATACTAACTCCTTTCCGTCTATTTGCGGCACTCTAGACAACAAATCAGCCAACACATTCTGTGGCCCTGGAATGTACTCTATAGTGCAGTTGTACCCTGCGATCCCTAGCGCCCACATTTGAATCTTCTTATTCTGCATGGGTGACTCTAAGAGATACTTCAACGGTTTGTGATCTGTGCGAACAACGAATTGCGCATTGTGCAAATAGTGGTCTAACTTCTGAAATGCATAATGGATTGCAAATGCTTCCTTTTCTATGGTAGATCACTTCTTCTGGCTCTGGCTCAACCTATGGGACAGAAAGTAAATAGGCTTTTCTGTCTTGAGTCCTGTGCTGTGCTCACTTTCTTGCGTCAGAACCCCACCCGGGTCTGCCCTGGGGGACTTGGGTGGGGTTAGGTATTTTTTAGTTCCCAGGGTCACCCTGGTCAGCCCCACAGGGTGGGTTTTTCTCTCTATTCTGGGGCATGTTTTTCTGTCTACCCTTTGTCCATTCACCTGTATTTGCCTTTTCAAAACTCTCCCTACTGTCTGCACTGCCTGTAGCTCTTGATATTGGATGTGTTGCTAAATGGTCTTAGCTTTATTTAGGCCCCATGTTGTAGGTTTATTTAACGTATTTGACCGGCTGGCGACATACATTCAATTTTCTGTTTAGTTTTTTTTTTTTCACAAGCAGTGCAGGCACGTCCTGAGAAAGCCTTGTTGCTGGCGGGACGTTAAGCAATGTACAATCAATGTACAATCTTGCGTCAGACACGCCCCGATACATGCGTCACTAGCATCCGTGTACAATACATATGGACGTCTCGTGTCCGGATATACCAACAAAGGAACTACTGACAAACTTTGTTTGAGAAAATCAAACGCCTGTTGACACTGATCAGACCATTTGAATCTGGCAAATTTCCTTGTCAAGTTGATGATGGGTTCGGCTATCTCAGAAAAGTTGGGTATGAACCTGCGATAGTATGACATCATTCCAATGACACTGCGACACTCCTTTATACATGTTGGATTCGGCAATGTCCGAATTGCTGACACCTTTTCTGGGTCTGGTTTGACTCCTTCCTTCCCTATCACAAACCCTAAGTATTGTGTTTCCTCGGCGAAGAACTGACATTTCTTCAGTTTCAACTTGAGTTTATGTTGTCTGAGTCTACCGAACACATCCTCTATGTGCTGATAATGCTGTTTCTTTGTTTCGGAAAAGATAAGAATATCATCCCTATATGCCGAACAAAATGTCTCTAACCCCTACGACTTCTTGCTAATCAACGATACTTCCGCCCCCGTATCTATGAGACTTCTAAACTTTTGACTTCCTACCTTAAAGACTATGCATTTTGGACTCCCCGCTAAGTTGATGCTAAAGGATCTACTGTTTCCCCCGTTCTGCTCACCGGCTTCTCGTGGTGCAGAACGCTCTAGTTTTCCTGTCGCTCCTGTCCTATCCTAGCCCTACATTCTCTTTGTCGGTGGCCGTAACCCCCGCATCGCCAACACCGCACGTGTTGATGATACCTTTGCTGTGACAAAGACGACTTTTGCTGACCGACTGCGTTGATCCGCCTAGCCTTGCAATCGCGTGCCTTGTGGCGTGGTGAACTGCATCGAAAACACCCCCTATCTCTAGAGTGATCCACTTCCATGGGTTCTTCCCTATCCCTGCGACACTGGTCTACTGTGGATTTGGTCACAGTACTTTTCTGTTTCACTCTAAGATCAAACATTTGCCGAAAATTCTGTTCTGTTACGGCTATGCTTATGGCTCGCTCTAACGTGGCTGGCGCTTCCCGCATGACTTTCATCTTTAAAGCTGAGAAACAGTCAAAAACTCCGCCCCGCACGTGTTTTAAAAAAACGTTGCAGGACCCAGCGAGGGCCCTGTCTTCGTGAACGTTCGGCTAACTTCGGCAAACCGGTTTGCAACTCAGTTGACTGAGTTTTCAACTGCGTTTGTCGTGCTGGCAAAACTCCCGTGAAAAAGACAGGCCACTTCCTGTATGCAGCGAGTGGGAACCGCGATCACTGATCTAAACCAGCGATATTTTTACTGATATCAACAGTAGCAGACGACACTCGACCACCCGACGGACAGAGCAGGCCATTTGTGTCTTGCCTGGACGCACACTGGATATGGACCAGGCCGAGCTATCCGTAAGTTACACAGCACAGCCTGAAGCTTTATTTGATATCGGAAGGGTGAGGAAGGAGGGGTTATTTGTCGTTTTGTGTTTGTTGTTATATCTTTTCATCTGGAGTGGCCTACAGCAAATTTTTTTTCTCCATACGAAGGGCAGCTACTAAAAATCAGCTTGACCCATGGCGACCTTGTATCTTTTGGCAACTATGTAAACAGTCGATTCTCTCTCTCTCTCTCTCTCTCTCTCTCTCTCTCTCTCTCTCTCTCTCTCTCTCTCTCTCTCTCTCTCTCTCTCTCTCTCTCTCTCTCTCTCTCTCTCTCTCTCTCTCATATCCAATTTACTGTGTTGGTTGTACATCACAATGCTTCTTTATTTAGTTATATTAGCTGATTGGACTGGAGGTACGTGTTGAAAAAATTCGTTCACAACTACAAAGTGTCAGGAGTCATACTTACAGCATGTACAGCCGTACATTCTGCCATCATAGTCCCCAGCGCGTAAAATCCGTGGCTGTCGGTCAGTTTCAAAGTGTCACAGAATCGTCTGCTGTTGTCCGATCTGCTAATCGCGATGATTTCCGTGCAACAGAAAGTGGTCTGTCGTTTTCCGAGAGTTTTGCAAGCTCGGATTACGCAGTCGCCAACTCCGTCAACTGAGTTACGAACCGATTTGACCCACTTAGGGGCAGGGCCCAAGCTGGGTCCTGTAGTCTTTTTAAAACACGCGCTGGGCAGGTTTTTCTCATTGCACCTCAGCTTTAAGTAGTCATGCGTAAGTCCGTCTATAAAGCAGGCTATCAGTTGCCTGTCTTTGATTGGACCATCCTCGTCAGGGAAAGCTTCCTCCCCTAACGATATCAGTCTTTCTGCGAACAGGGGAACGCTTTCATCCTTCCCCTGTCGGGCTCTCTGTAGGAGGGTCAGTGCATACTGTTCGTCCCTGAACTCACCGAATCGGACCGTCAGCTGTTTTTTCCAGTTCTTCCCAACTATTGTTCCCGTTGGTTTGAATAAACCGACCAATAAAGTCGCTCACCGCCCCACTACTCGCCTGATATGCGATCAAGGCTTTCCTCTCAACTATATTCACAAGTGCAGCATATTTTTCTATTTTTTTCATCCATTCTGCAAACTTTTTCTGATCTCCATTGAAGGTGGGGATCAGCTGTGAAATCGATTGCGCATTAACAGCAGATGACATCCCCTCTATCTGATTGCATAATGCGGTCAACACCGGGTCAAATGGGTGTGGCCTTCCTACATATTCTTCTGCCATTTTCACTATAACTACAAAATATTGCTGGCCCTTAATCAAAACTGTAGCGATGACACAAAAAAAGTCACTCACCTGTTTGTCCAGCGTTGCTGACGGTGGTTGTGGCCAGAGGTCGTTTCGTCTGCGGCCGGCTCCTTCTCAGTCTCGTTTCACGCTCGTTTCACGATCTTCTTTCTGCCTCTCGTTCGGCGTCTTCAGTTCTCGGCGTCGTCGTACTTTTGACGTAGCGTCGTTCTGCCACCCTCTGCGATAGTTCTGTCTTCCATCTCGTTCTGGAATCTGCGATTGTTCTGGCTTCCATCTCGTTCTGACATCCTGCGATGGTTCTGCTAAACCCGTTCTGACATCCTGCGATGGTTGTGCTAAACCCGTTCTGACATCCTGGTCACGCGGCACCAAAATTGGTTGTTACGTGTTGCACTATGAACACGTAAAACAACTGAAGTCCAGTGATGGTTTTCTCTCGTGTTTATTTCAGTCTAAAGAGCATTGTCTGGGGTTGGGCAAGACCAACCACAGACTACAATTCGGTCGTTCTCTCACTATTTGCTCTCTCTTCTACTTTCGTCCATCTCTCTCACTCTCCTCTCACTCTCCTCTCGTTGTGTTCCCTCTCTCGTTGTGTCTCGTTGTGCCTTTTGTGTTGTGTCCCTGGTTGTCTGTCCCCCAGTATGTATATACCCTTGCCCTTATCAATCATCTTCCCACTTAGGACCCGCCCCTCGTTTAGGGCCGGTGCCGTTACGTGAATTAGAGCGTCTCCACGTGCCGATGGTCCCGTTAATTAGATGACATCCACTTCCCATATAGTAACAGTTCCGGAGGCCGGCCCGTTATCTTGATTAGGGCTGCCCGGCGAGTCCGGTAGTTACATACAGACGCTGACCATATGTTATGTGACCGGAAACTACATCCAGATGCCGGATGTGGAGGCACGCGTCAGTAGTGCAACACAGATCTATGACATTTCAGCTTTTTTGGAAAAGATCGAGTCATTGTTGAATGCGTGTATAAACTCAGCACTGGTTGGCAAAAGATGCCAACAATACATGCTTCATGTACGAAATCATACCTACCGTACATCCAGTAGCCCCCCTCGCAGTCCTGTGCTAAAAACATTTGACAGTTCTATCACTCGAACCCATTAGACTACAATACCACGATGTAAATCTCGAAATAACCCAGCACAGACAATTCAATGCCATTGTATTTAACTTCGAAATAGACAAAAGTGCAATGAGTTACGTATGTTTGAATGACCGTCAAGACCCAGAAATACGAAGGGTTACTTATCTGTGAGAAAAGAGTTGCATCTCTTGTCGAAAACATAATAACCCATTGTATTTTCTGTATTTTGATAAAATGGACTTTAACCCGAAAATGTAACCCTGTCGGAATCATCGCGACTAACACCGCTACCGACAGAATAACCGGCTAATAAATTGCGGTAGCTTGTAGGGAATTTTTTTTCATTTAGGGAGGGTGGTGTGTGTGTGTG
The DNA here is from genome assembly GCA_036245525.1 of Semisulcospira habei. Classification (NCBI taxonomy): domain Eukaryota; kingdom Metazoa; phylum Mollusca; class Gastropoda; family Semisulcospiridae; genus Semisulcospira; species Semisulcospira habei. Next base: position 120,675,314 of record BTPG01000006.1, read on the forward strand.
TGTGTGTGTGTGTGTGTGTGTGTGTGTGTGTGTGTGTGTGTGTGTGTGTGTGTGTGTGTGTTTGTGGCGGGGGTGGGGGGGGGGGGTAGAGAGGGGTAGGGGATAGTGATACGCAATAAGATGCTACAACATCCGGCAGGTCCTGTCTTGGACTGATGTACTGTCAATCGCTGTCAGGAAAGTGACTTAAAATACAAAATTGAATGACTCGCACTACCAGGTACCATACTGACGTGCAATAGAAATGCGATGTTGTTGGAATCGTCGAAAACACTAAAGCGTTTCCTATGATTCCAATAATGTAGCATTTTATTTGCTCGTCAGTATAAATTAAGGCAGCTACAACTACAAGCTTGTAGACCATTATTAAAGCGCTGCTTGATATAATCGTTCTATAAGATCAACATGTAGACTTCGCTAAGCAGTAACGCCCCCTATTCCGCCCCCCCCCCCCCCACCCCCTCTCCACTTCCTTGTTAGCCGGCGCCGACGTCCTAGGTTCGATCCAATGGTGGGCCGGAATGGTTGACAATTTTCTCATTCGGGCCATCGAGTTAAAATCTTGTAAGACTCGGATTACGATGCCTGTCCGCCTTCGTTGGCAGAACGCCTTTAATCATCAAGTGCGCTCATTATAAACCCATCACCACTGTTCGAAAACGAATGGCTCACGTCATTTCGTCAGCTGGGAGCGTAGACGCAGAGTACTTTGTTTAAAATAATATTTGCTTAGAATAAATTTACAGAGACAAACACAAATGCATCTCTGAATGTCTGGCGTATGTTTTTTTAATCGTGTAAGATTGCGTTTGAGTATGTATGCGTGGCGTAGGTATGGAGTGCGTGTGCGTGCGTGCGTGCGCGTGTTTGTGTGTGTGTGTGTGTGTGTGTGTGTGTGTGTGTGTGTGTGTGTGTGTGTGTGTGTGTGTGTGTGTGTGTGTATAACCTATGCGCGAGGGCGCGTGCGTTCGTGTTCATCAAAACATTTTATGCAGAAAAAAATGTATCCCCCTTGTGCATGAAGCTAGCATGGCACATTCCAGGTGCCCAACACATGTGACACTAATCTTCAGCTATCACAGAGGATCCATCTCCCATTATGAGGCAATACGTTAATCCGTGGGTTGTCGGTAGCGCTTTTTGTCGCGATGATTCCTGATTCCCGACAAAAAGCGCTGCCGACAGCCGACGAGCTGGTAATGTTCATTAATACGCGTCCTGAAAGCAGAAAGATGCTATTGTTTGAACAGTTCGGCTTTGTTAGAGCGGTGTCGTGAATATTATTACATCTGTCCTAATCGTAGATGAAACGCCCTATAACTACACGCGTCTGCTGAACACAGTTATAAACTGATGTAAATTGGGCGAGCAAGATGGGCCACGGTCAGCGAGAGGCACAAATTCACACTGACTTGCTTTCGCGCATGCGCGGGACTTGTGCGAATGTGTGCCTCGCGAGAATGGATGGCTTTAAGTGATCAGGACATAGTTTGGTTTCTTCTGCTAAGCCTCTGTCAGTACTCCAGCCGACTGTGTAGTGATGCACCAACCGATTTCCTCTCTTTCTAAGTTTAATTGTCAGAATATCTCTATGCTGCGATTTTTATTCGTGGGTCGTGTTATGGGCTATAATTCATACACGGTAAATCATCATCAGTTAGAGTAAAACTTCTCAGAAGAGCACATCTATTATTCCTATGTCACAGTACGTGAATCCCGCCCCTGTGTGACTCACCGCATGGAGAAAAGACTGATTGTTTCATGCCACTGTACGTACACTGTACGCCCATGTTTGTTTCTGAAATCTTCGTTATTCAACGACCAAAAACCAACACAAACTGGATACAAATTGGTGTCAGCAAGAGGCATAGATCCTCATGAGCCCCCGCAGTCGCGGGAGCTATGTCTCTTGTGGTTGGATCGTGTTCACTTTTTTATAGGCAGTGAAGCGGTTAAAGTCTTCTGAGGAGTGCCCATTTTGATGAAGACGTGATTCAGTAGTCTTTCACATTTTGTGTGTGTTCTTTATATGACGGACCACTGCAGATTAACACCTTTGCCCCTGGAACGCAACAAGCAACACCCAAACACAAGATGTATAGATATTACTGAGTCGCAACAGATGCAAAAGCATTTGACAATCTAGGTCTCTTTCTAATATCAGATCCCCCACAACCCCCCCCCCCCCAAAAAAAAAAAAAATAAATAAATAAATAAATAAAATAAATAAAATAAAATAAAATAAAATAAAATAAAATAAAATAAAATAAAAAAAATAAAATAAATAAAAAAGAATATATAAATTTAAATTTTAAAAAAAAATAAAAAAATTCCAAGGATGTGAATTGCAGAGAACAACCCAACGAAGAAGAATCACGCTTGGGAAAGACAGTTACGACACAATTGTCCTTTCTAAGTGTCAATTGTTTTGTTAGCGTTGTTCTCCGAATATTTGTGTGCCTAAATATGTCATGAGTTTGGATTTTCTTCTGGCTGTTGAAAGATAAATAGTTACCATGAGACGACTAACATTAAACACAGCTCTAAAAGTGCTTCTTGTGGAATCTGTACTCTCTGGAACGTACACGCTGCCACTGGGACGGAAAAGCAGAAAACTGATATCGTGTGTGAAAGTCCTTGTGAACATTATATTCCCACTACTGTGCCTGTGTACACTCGGTGTGCATCTGCTGCTCAGAATTGTGTCTCTGATTGACAGCTGGGGCTATAACAGTAACAATATAGGCTCTTTGTATATGATCACTTTTGTATTGGGAGAACTGTATATGGTCATTACTTCCAGCACATTTAGCTCTAGATCAATCAGGCGGTTTCTGAGAGCATTTGAACGTTATCAGGAAAATTTTAAGAGAGATGAGATTGGTTTCAAGTTAGTTCTCGGCGTCGGCATCTTCTGGGCAGTGTTCACCGTCTGGCATCAATCCACAACAGCAATTCTTACTCTTCTTCCTTTTGCGTTCGTCTCAACAAACACAGCAAACGTCAATCAGTCAATCGGTTCGCTTCTTGACACTTTCCTACACTACCAAGTTCCTTTGCAATTATTATGGTTTTATACAACACAGTCGATTGCCACACCATTTATCTTGTACATGTCAGTTTGGCGTGTTTTAATGAGGGAAGCAAACGATCTGGCAAAACGCCTGATAGAAAAAGATGAAACAATTTTAACGGAAGATCCGGAAGTTCTCGAACACTTCCGGATTCGTCACATTGAAGTTTGTGACCTCATCACCAGTGCCAACAACTTCTTACGTCACTTCCTGGCGGCTTTGTACGGATCAGGATTGCCGTGCATTCTGTTTGTCATTCATGGTTTTGTCTACAGACAACTGACCTTAGAAGATTTTGACACAATGGCATCTTTATTTGCTGGTCTGGTCTTCTATCTGACTGTTGTGACGCTCACTGGAGTTGCCCTTAACCTTAAGGTAGGTATTCAATATCTCCGTTTGAAAGACCTGAGAGGCTCGATATGTATTATACTTTGCTTTTCTTCTTCTTCTTCTTCTCATATTACTTTACTGCTACTACGACTACTTCTACTACTGAGAAAGAGTAAACACGATCAAATTGCAAGAGGAAGAAATCGTCATGAGATCCCGCAGTTGCAGGGGCTCATGAAGATCTATACTTCTTGACGACACCTCATTATAACCGTGTTCTTTGGACGGCTGAAGCTCTTTGGTGTTGAATCAACACAGATTTCAGAATAAAAAAACAATATTCTTCAACGGACAGTGAAGGAGTTAAAATTAAAGATCAGGTACAAAATATGACAAGAAAATGTAGATACATGCATTTTATGCACATTATGTTATGTCGTCCTGATTTTTAACACTCATTGCATATCTCATGTAGATGTATCTATTTCCGGTGCATGACACCACATCTATCCAATACGCACAAGGTCATCTGGCGGACGTCGGCCGCCGTTGGCCCGCGCATGTCCGTGCGCTTGCCAACGGCGGTGGACGTCGGCCCGATGACCTTGTGCGCATTGGGTAGGCGTCCTTTCTTTCTTGCTGCTTAATTAATAACGTGAGTTATTTGATAACTATTTCTGAATGCGTAATCGGATAGCACTTCATTAGAGGTTGAAACTGAAACTTTTTTTTTCTTCTTCAGATGCACGAACCTACAGATTTTATTTTTAAACTAAAGATCGAAAAAATGCCAGGAAAAGGATCGGAAGTTGTGAGTATACAATTTGGCGGTGGTGGTGAGATAGATAGGTGGGAGGGAGGGAATGGATGTGTGGCGGGGAGTGTGTGGGAGAGATCTTTCTGCTTTCCTTAGAGAAAGCTCATTTTGTGAAAAGCAACATTTTCACTGTAATAAATTGAAAATTTTGCATTTCACATAAATGATATTACTGTATTTTGCCTCTACAGGGCAACATTTGTCATTCTATGCTCTTAAAATTCTCAGTTATAAAATAACACAATGATAGGGTAACATTACAGTAGGGAAACCGATTTTCTGTTGCTTTGATTTTCATCGTGCCCGAGGTACGAAATATCCACATTTTGGAGTTATCCTTTGAGGACTGCATTACAATTCAGGAGACAGATCGAACATGATAGTTTAATGGTGGTGACAGAATAGCGTGGCGCCCATAGGCGCCAAGCTATTCTGCCATCACCCTTGAACTTTCATGGTCGAGCCATATCTTGCTGTGGTGTGTCGCGGGCAGAAATTTGGTTGTTATGTCCGACTTGTGTCACATCTGACATTGCTATAGGCGAAGTGAACAGAGTTAGAGCTACAAAGTTTATGTTGCTGTAGAGGCAACTCTTGATAACCATACAAGAAAAAAAAAGGACTGCCCATTGTGTATTACGCAAAGGGAATCCCAACGAAAACAGAAACACGCTTAGAAAAAATAGTTACAACTCAATTTATTAACTCATTCAACTCCGACACGCCGCGGCAAGACATGGATCGAACGTGATAGTTCAAGGGTTGTGCCAGAATAGCTTGGCGCCCAACCCTTGAACTGTCACGCTCGATCTGTTTCCAGAAGTGTAATACAGTCTTCAGGGAGCAACTTCAAAATTTGCGGATTTCGGTCCTGGAGCAGAATGTGTTACAACAGATTGTATTGTAAGAGCTGTTCTTAATTGGACAAACTTTTGATCGGGAAACCTAGATCGGAGAAGATCGGCGATCTTTTGATTTGTTTCTTGATTGAGGTTGAGCGAACCTAGGCGAATTTCAGCAAACCAGGTTTGCTATGGTTCTCTTTCTTAACTGAAGTGCTTGATTCGGCGTACTTACTGTTTGCGAAGGTGTTCAAAATGGCTGCCGCTATGCCGCTTCGCGTTTTGAACGATGTTTGTTTTTGTACTCCTTGCAGTAGCGACCCCACAAACAGCGTTGCGCCTCCCACAAACCAATAAAAATAGGTCTTGTTCTTTGCACGAGTGAAGAATATCGCCGTCCGCCATATTTGTTTGTATCGGTGACTATCTTCTTATCTCCAACGCAGAAGAGGGTAAAAGTTTTGACCAATCAGAGAAAAGGTTCGCCTTCGTTTGCTCAACACGGTGAGCGAACTTTTTCCGACTGCCAACTATCGTTTGCCGAGGTTCGTGAACTACTTCGAACTAGGTTCGACGTATCTTTAGATCGTTCAATTAAGAACCAACCTGGTTCACCCGAGATCGTGAACTTTAGATCGTCAGAGTTCGCCAACTAAAGTTCGTTTAATTAAGAACATGCTTAATGGACGTTGTTCGAAAATCAGAAATATGTCCAAACTGCACAGGTTTCGACGAGAGCAAAGGATTAAAAGCCCGGACAAACACGCGATATTCTCTGTTTTATCTGTTCTACTTCTGATTTTCGGAAATTGTCGATTGTCTTTTCTAAGCGCGATTCTTTCCTAGTCGGGATTTTCTCAAACCTTGATAAATAGTACTGACGACAAATGAATGGCATGTTGCACAGCAAAAGGCATGGATATTCATAAACCCTTGCGGTTTGCGGAAGTCCATGAGTATCTATGCCCGTTGCTGACGGCAGAGACTTAACTATTACTTCTTACTTTTCGTCATTACTTCAGATCATATATATAACAAACCAAGGGGAATTACTCAGCGCTGGACAGAACAGTTAGATCCCCTGCCCCCGCCTATCAGGCACCCATTCGCCAGCCCACAGAGAAATACGCAGGTATAGAACAAGACGATCATCTACATCCCATTACTTCAGATCAGACAATTATTTATGTTTGTGTTATTCAGGTCGCAGCTTTCTTATCCAGACTGCAAGGAGCACCGATCGGTTTTCACGTATATCACCTCTTCACCATTGACCCCTCTACCATTGTTATGGTAAGAAAACATATAATTATGTATATCTTGATGGATCTTAACGTTGCTTGTATACATACCTGTGTGAGTGACATACATGTCATGCACACAAGTATGTATACAAGCAACGTAAAGGTTCATCGAGACTTACACTCGCAGACTTTCTTTGCATCGAGTGTGGCTTGACTTGGACCAGATTTTTGCTATATACTTTCTTGTACTTGTCGCCGCCAGTGTACTATGGCGTGTCACATATGTGTAATATTTTCAGAGTTTCTTAAACACCCCCTTCTTTGCTGCCTTTGAGCGGGAAAGCTGTATCACACGCGTGGGATACAACCTTGCTGCATGAACGGCCAAGTGTGCACACAATTGTCTTGTAGAATGTCTTGTCAAAAAAAGGTATGTGCACACGCGATATTGAAACTTGACCTACTTTCAGACCACGCGGAATGACATCATTTCACAGTGACTACTGGCACTCTGTATTGCTCTATTACAGCATCATGTTGAAAATTTTGTCTAGCATTAAACATACTGACGTCACATTACAAAGTAAATTAATTCAAGATCTTTGCCAAGGAACAATGGCGGCTGTGTTGTGACTATGTGTGTGCCGAAAACCAACTTACATCAGATTTATGCCAAGAAAAAGGTGAGTAAAAATTAGATTCTTACATCGCTGTTTAGGTGATACTGATAATCTTCATCTTTTAGTCTTAAAACCTTATCCTACTCGCTTTCGCTCGTAGGATAAGGTTTTTAAAACCTCTAGAATGAGATTATCAGTATCACTTAAACACCGCTGTAAGAATCTACATTATATATCGCACCTGTGGATAGATGGATTTGCTCCTTGAGGACGTAAAGATAGAGGTGTGTAAGAAAGAATGACATTTGATCTGTGTACCTCTGCTCCTGGCTAGTAAATGTACCATTTAGCTCTGTGGGCTTCTAGCCGTCTTCGTTTTCCCCAGTTTCAACTGTGGTCGCCTTTTGTACGTCTCCAATCCAAATTTGGAAGGGGGAAGAGGGTGGTGGTGGGTGGGGGAGGCGGGGTGAGGGTGGTGGTGGTGGGGGGGGGGGGAAGGGGTGAGGGGGGGGGGCTGGATGGGGAAGGGGACTAGCTCTTTATATGGCTGCCCCCCCCCCCCCCACACACACACACACTCCCGCAAACATATGGCTTCAGTAAACTGTTGTAAAGTAAATTCCCACGACATTAATTTATCTGCGTACATCTGTTGGTGGAGCTCCTGGCTCTATATAATAATACTGTGTCCCGGTGGTGACATAAAATGAGTGTGACAGGTAATCTCTCTGAATTATTTATAATAAGTGTGATTGACTTGTAATCTGTATGAATGACGAAAATTATGTATGGCTGACGTACAGTGTGTATGAAATACTTTTTATGATCTGTATGAGTGACAAAAAATATGCATGTAAAAGGTATAATCTTTATGAATGACTTATGATATGTGTGAATGGCCTACGACCTGCATGTGTGACGTATGATCCGTACTCGTCCCCCAGGTGTGCGGCACGATCTTGACGTACGCATTGGTCATCATCCAGTTCCAGCCCACAGCAAATAGAGACTGATGGACACGATCAGGGAGACAGCCACCCACACCTTCCGCCTACACTGTCTACATTCACGTGAATCGTGAACAGTTTCAAACCTTGGAGCATGTTTCCCAAATTTGGGAGTTTCGCTTTAAAGAGCAAAATGTCATCGGGCCGACGTCGGCCTTAGTGGGCCCGCCCGGCTAGAAATGGCCGGCACAAGCCAAGGTTATGTTGCTTACTGCTCCGGTCTTACGACTCCGCACCTTGAGTCGGTTACATGAGTGAGCTTAGTCCTGCGCAAACCACTAAGCAAGGTGCTCCGAATTAGCGGAGCACCTTTACTTAGTGGCTGGCGCAGGACTAAGCTCATGGAAATGGACCCAGTTCCGGCGTGGGGGAATGGGATGCAGAGGCAGTTGCATGATGATCATAGTTTAACTCTTTCGAGACGTGTCGCATCCGGATTTGCGGCTTTACGCCGCGAATCCGGTTGCGGCACGTCTCGAAAGAGTTAACGCGTTTAGCCCCGACGCACTAGAGCGTGAGATAGATCGACCACGGTAATTCAAGGGTAGTGCGAGATAAGCTTGGCGCCTGGGGGCACTCATGCAGTTAAGCTGACACTACCCTTCAATTACCGCGTTCAAACACACTTCTGCAAATTCCACATAGTCTGTAGGTGACACCTCCAAAATAGGAAATGCCGCTTTGGGGTTAAATGGGTTAACCCATTGTGTCCCAGGTACGAAATACCCACGTTTTGGAGTTGTCCTATGTGGACTGCAGTACATTGTAGGAGACGGATAGACAATGACGGTTCAAGGGCGGTGCCAAAATAGCTTGGCGCCTATAGGCGCCAAGCTATTCTGGCACCACCCTTGAACTATCATGGTTGATCCATATCTTGCTGGGGTGTGTCGGGACTGAATGAGTTAAGACAAACTGTAACGGAAGATGGAGCCATCTTTTCTGTATGTCCCATCCAAGGCAGCTCAACTTCAAGGGTGTGGTACGAGATTTGCTCGGGGCCTAGGACGAAGCATCGAACGTGATTGTTGACATAGTAGTACCTGACTCCGTCTCCTGAACTATACGCGTCAAGCTGAAGCAAGTACTAGCCATCATGACCTTTCAGCTTTCACAACTATGGGAGATTCGTGCAAAGCCAAGAATATAGAGTGTTTCTCTAGAGCTATGTATACGCCCGAGGCCAAACGTATACCATATATACCCCATTAAAAAAAAAAAAAAAACGTCTTCGGGCCCAAGACGGCCGCACTGGGCCCGCGCACACCTGTGCTCGGGCCCACTGCGGCCGTCGTGCGCCCGAGGACCTTTGCTTACTGGGCGTGCGTTTACAGCGTTTCCCATGTACATCGCTATACTCGCCCATACGTGTACGCGATATGCGGCGGGCTTGGCCAAGTCATGCACATTTAAATAGGATCACCCATCTTGTAGGAAAACTTGTAATGGTCAGCACGATCCATTAATAAATCAAACAAAACCCCATAAAACTCTTATCGTGGCGTTCTGTCTCTCAGCGCCTTTCAGGATAAAACGTGAAATATCATGTTTTGACATTTAAAAACAAATGTCAAGCAAATATCCATTTAAGTTTTTATCCTGACGTTTTGCTCTCATCACTTATTAAAACATGTTACATCACATTATGTCATATAATTCAACTAATACACAGTGTGTCTGCATGATTTTGTTGACCATGATGACTGCTGCGTGTACACCTCCCAACCCCTTCCACCACCTAGCCACTTCTACCCCGCACCCTTGAAAAAAAAAAGTGTGTGTGTGTGTAAGATGAACAGTCGTAATTTTAAAATGTTTGAAGTGCGGATCTGTTGTTTGACATCGGCTTTGAAACAATAGTTTGTCATATTATTAGTTTAATAAACACATTTCACAATGTCCTACCATTTGCATTTTGGCGTGATGTTATCTTTTCATTGATTAACATCGGTCCGAACTAACGGACTGAATCGAGCCAGATATCGCAAAGGTGATTCTCCAGGTCAGCCTTTTCCCAGTGCGCAAAGGCCATCGGGCCGACGTCGGCCGGCGTTGGCCCGCGCACGACCGTGCGCTGGCCAACGGCGGCCGACGTCGGCCCTATGGTGTTTTGCGCATTGGGTTCCCTCTGCAAGAGACACTGAACGTCATGAGCAACTGCATCTATGCCTCTCAATCTCTTTTATGAACACTTCGCGAGACTTGCAAGGTCCAGATTTCGTTCTCAGAAGCAAGCACCTCCTTCTGTAAAAGGTGCAGCTGGAGGGACTCGCTAAATTCTGTGCCCCTTGCGGCTAGAGATCATTATTCTCATTTACAGGAAACTTTCCTACGATGATGGATGATCTCCAGAAGGCTTTAAGTCAGTCACCAGGGTATAAAAGCTTAGGTCTATGCTACTGCTGTGTGAAGTTTGCATTTGCATTGGGTTTGCATTGCGAGTATGATTGACTTGTAACGTCCTGTGCCAAGTAAACTCAGAACTCAGAACTCAGAACACTTTATTCGGTAGGTCAACGACCCATTCGAATTGGGGTGAGATTACATAACTGAGAAAACAAATGACAACACGAGAAAGAAAACAGACAAGATATGAACAAAAAGCAATTTCTTCTAGGAATTGGTACTCATAATATAATGATCACACACACACACACACACACACACACACACACACACACACACACACACACACACACACACACACACACACACACACACACACACACACACACACACACACACACACACGCAGCACAGCGCGCATAGACGCGCTGCATCAAGGGGTCTACCCCACTATGGGGCAGACTGAACAGATGTTTTGCGGCCATCGGCCCATAGATAATGTGATATTACACAGATAGTTGTTCATTGCGTAATTTAAGTGCATAGAATATGAACATTGCAACTTTTCTGATAGCTATAGTCGAGGTTTGCAAGCAACATGCTTATGTCCTCCCTCATTCTTAGTGTCATTCAAAAGGCTAGCCAAGTACTTATTCCTCAATGCTGAGTATCTATTACAATACAAGAGGACGTGTTCTTCATTCTCCACAGTCTCACTACAGAATGGACAGTCCTTCACACGTGCATTTGAATACCTATTATTCACATTCATTTCTACTATTCCCAGTCTGAAACGTATAAGGCTGTCCCTGAATTTCTTTATCGTTTTCTAGGATAAATATCTTTCTGGTTCGAATACCGTTTTGAACTGCTTGTAAGTTGCAAACCTGTCGCTGAATGAACCTTCGTTTTCCATGACTGTACAAATGACTCTTTCAGTCTTTGCCTGTACAACAACAACAAAAAAAGCCCTTTCATCACCCACAAAACCGTTTTGCCAAACGTGGCCAAAGCTACACTTGTGTAGGGTGCTTTCCACCCCGCTACGGTACAGTTCAACTGCATCTTGTGCGCCTGCTTAGGAAGTCTTGTATCAGACATCTTAATCAGTTTTATCCAATACTTTGTAGCTCTTATTATGCTATTAATGTGCAGTGGATGCCTAACCGTTTCACCATAAGCTGTCTGATTTGGGGTTCTGACATCTACACTCAATAGTCTCTTGCAGGCGAAAGTGTGCACCTTTTCTATTGTTTCGAACTGCTTCAGCCCTCAAACTTCAGACGACTAAAGGAGCATCGGCGCCACCTGGGTTAAAGAAAATACATGGGTTAAGGTGGTTCAGTTTCCACATAGTCCTCAATAACCGAGAAACTTTCGCCTTCGCCTTTACAGCATAGTCGGAGAGGGCCACAGTAAACGATAGTTTTGTGGTCAGTGTGAAACCAAGGTATTTATAACTGTTAAACACTTCCATTTCGGTTGCAACAATATACCATTTGTCTTTCGCTGGCAGTCGCCCGCTTTTTCTAAAAAACATTACCTTGGTTTTCTCGAGACTAACCTCTAAACCAAGTCTATCAGAAGAGCGCTTGAGGTTAGTTATCTGGTTCTGCAGCCCCACAGCGCTTGTGGACAACAAAGCTACATCGTCCGCAAAATGTATTGACAAATGTTCTCTCAGACCAGGCAGTAGTTGTACTCCGTGTCGACCATTTTCATTTACGTAATTTGCAACCTCCGTAATTAACAAAGAGAAAATTACAGGGCTTGCTAAACAACCATGCCTCACCCCGGCTGGGCAGTCGAAGAAATCCGAGTACTGGAAGCCCGCCCTTACACACGCATGAACAGATGCACACATGGCTTTCAGCATCTGAACCATTTTTGTATAGACCTGTACATGGGTAAGAACAGACCACAACATTTCCCTGTCTACAGAGTCAAAGGCACGCTTGTAAGCGATGAAAGCCACATATAGTTTTTTTTATTTCGAGCAAGGGATCTTCGTATAATATGATATCAAAATGATCAATAGTTGAGTATCCCTGCCGAAACCCGGTTTGCTCTTCGTTTATTTTTCCTCTTTTTCTGCCCACTTGTAGAGTCTACTGTTTAGAATGGAAGTAAAAGCTTTACTGATCACACTGAGCAGAGACACCCTTCTATAGTTGGCTGGGTTATTTGTATCGCCCTTCTTAAAAATCGGAACAATCACGGAACGACTCCACTCAACAGGAAAGTACTGGTTATCTAGCAGGTGATTAAAGTAGTTTCTCAAAAATGGCACAATAGTATTACCTGCATGTTTCAGTTACTCTGATAACACTTGATCAATGCCTGCCGCTTTCCCAAATTTCAGTTTGCACACAGCGTGTCTGACCTCTTGCTCTGTTATTGGGCCGTCCAACTCGGGCACGCTGAGCCACGTAAACGTGAAAGTGATTAACATCGCTGTTACTAGAGTTCTGTACAGAGGAGTGCCATAAAAACTACTACTGTTATATCTCTTTCGATTTCTTCTTATCAGCTTGATTTTTTCTTGCATGCTTGTAGTGTGTGTGTGCTTGTGAAAACACGGACACTTTAAAATCTCCTTGCACATCCACATTCATATGATCAAACTGCATCACATCTCCGAATCAAAGACTGACCGAAATGACAGCGGGCTCCAGCAACAAATGAACAAAATCCACCTCTACCCCAACTTTATGTAGAGCAGGGGAAAAAATGCCATGCGTCAGTATAAAATGTTTTGCTGCTGTCTAAAAATAGGTTTCTGAAACAGGTTTACAGTAAACATAGATAGTCCTATTAACTGTATTCACTAGTAATGTTTGAAAAAAGGCTTCGTTTTGACTCACGGAACACGGTACAGGCCGCTCAGGGCAATGCTTCCAGTGCATATAGTAACTTAGTCCATAAGCTAGCCAGGTCTACCGTGCACACCCCCCAACCCCCCCCCCCCACCCCCCCACAACCCCCCCCCCCACCCCACCCCCCCCCACCCCCCAACCCCAGTACTCAAAAAGATGGGTTTCAAAGTGTACCCTAGTATGTCCTGAGATGTTTAAGCCATGTTCCCCGAACATCCTTAGGAACACACCAGAGATATAGCCGATGGCGCAAGGGTACCCCATTCACGCTCTTCGCGGATGCTAAAATGAGGTTGAGAAACATTTTCCTTTATATAAATCAGAATTCAGTCCAGAAACCCAAATCAGGCAATATTATATTAAGGCACACCGTCTGCAACCTCTGCAAAAAAACAGAATAAACAATATTAAATCTCTGGCTCACAGTGAAGGTATTTGTGCACACAGTAAACGGCCATTTCCGCGAAATCGCAACAAAAACAACAAGACAAAAAAAAATGTGTCAGATGCCTTCAGACATTTTCTATAGCACTGGCAGTCCATTTGCAAGCTTACATCATTAAACCAGGATGACACAATTATTATAAGCTTGACTAGGTGATGCTGTGATCACTGTAAGAGCCACAGTGGTTGATTTTGTATCCCTACCCCCAAGATGTAAAAATACAAAAAATTAATTAGAATAAAATACTAAAGTTATTCCATTTCATTTTGACCTCTCTTTACCTATTACGTTTCAATAATGTGAGCATAAAGTGCAAGAAAATAAGGAAAGTCGGCATCCTTTACGGTACATTCGTGGTGAATGATAGCTTTTTCCCATTTAAAATTGCCGAATTGGGAAACGTACGTTGTTTCCGGTGCCCTCAGAAATTGTGTATACAACCGATAGGTCTTTGTTAGGTTGTATTGGTTAGGATAGAGTACCACAGTTACTCCCAACCTGATTTTGTGATGCTGTGATGCATTTAGGGGCCATAGTGGCTGAATCTGTTGCCCTATCCCTATTTTACCTGAACGCAAAGTAACGCAAAATAATCATAAAAATTGCTTACGTCATACTCCTCTGCTTAAATATTTTTTGTTGCCTTTTTTTAAAAAAAAGTATGCATATTGAGCATACAAAGTTGTGATCATTTCATTAATTTCAATGTGACCCATCAATTTAATTATAACTATTTTTAACTGGCTGGTCTTTTAGGTGATATTTTACCTAGCGTAAGGCGGGTCTAGTAAGGTCTCCCCTTTTCCTTTCATTTATTTTTGCCTAAAAATGTTTAAATATGAAAATGCATAATAAAGTTTCATGGATCCTAACAGCCAAAACAATGTTATCGAAATACGTAGTTTCCACATGCCCACCACTAGATCACCACTTCCACCTTCTTCTTCTGCAACGTTCAATTCCTGGATGACCGTCTTTGAATGTTATATTGTTCTGGCTGCCAATACGTGAGCTGTCAAGAGCTCGGCAGCATGCTTTTAGAGTTTGGTGTACAGGGGCGTGTCTTCTGGCCAGAACTGCCAGCAGACCGCTTCTCTGTATGGACAGGTTTGGAGAATGTGCTAAAGAGACTGATTTTCTACGCCAAATTTGCATAGGGCTGTTTCCGCATGATCCAGTCTCACGAGGTGAGTCCAGCAGGGTCCTTACGGTCTGTGAACATTTGTGAAAGTTGTTAAAAATGACAAGGCTTTTTCAGGGCCCTGGAAAGTCTGTCAATTTCAGTCCTTTTCCTTAAAGTCCATGAAAGTTTGTAAAAAAAATGACAAAGTGCTGGCAATCTTTTGTCTACTTCTTTATTTTCTCCCCCATTTTGTGACTATTCCATTGCCGATCATGGTGACGCTGTTGCAAGTGATCTATATTTAGCTCTAATCATAAAGTGACTGCATGGCCTTTCTGCCAAACATTCTGATTAGTTGTTTTACGCTTCTACCGAGCTCCGCCATTCGCTAAGCGTTCTTTTATTTTGGTATCTCTTCATGCATTAGGCACGGAAGCTTCAAATGATTACTGATACAGAGTGATCTAATTAAAGTGTGTAAACCTTCAGGCTTCAGTTTGGGTTTGTGAAACATTTATGAAACGTTTGTGAACTTCGTTCTTGCTTTTCTGTATGGAGGTAGTAGTGCGGTCTACACAACAGATGTACGCGCCACTTCCTTCATTCCGCACGGCGTCTTGTGCGGTACCACAGCTGCTGTGAGGGTTCAGCGGCAGCCCCTGTTAAGCATGCCTTAACTAAAAAGAATTACAATTAAAGTGACGGGTCACATTGAAATTAATGAAATGAACACAAATGTTATGCTCAATATACATATTTTGTTAAGAAAACTGTCAACAAAATATTTAAACAGATGAGTATGACATAAGCAATTTTTATGATTATTTTGCGTTCCTTTGCGTACTGGTAAAATGGGGCTAGGGCAGCAGATTTAGCCACTGTGGCCCCTAAATGCATCACAGCATCATAAAATCAGGTTGGAAGTAACTGTGGTACTCTATCCTAACCAATAAAACCTAAAAAAAAAAGACCTATCAGTTGTATACAAAATTTCTGAGGGCATCATAAAAAACGTATGGTTCCTAATTCGGCAATTTTAAATGGGAAAAGGCTATCATTCACCACGAACGTACAGTAAAGGATGCCGACTTTCCTTATTTTCTTGCACTTTATGCTCACATTATAGAAACTTAATAGGTAAAGAGAGGTCAAAATGAAATGGAATAACTTTAGTAATTTTTTTCTAATTAATTTTGTGTATTTTTACAACTTAGGGGTAGGGATACAAAATCAACCATTGTGGCACTCACAGTGATCACAGCATCACCTAGTCAAGTTTATAATAATTGTGACATCCTGTTTTAATGATGTAAGCCTGAAAATGGACTGTCAGTGCTATAGAAAATGTCTGAAGGCATCTGACCTATTTTTGTTGTTGTTGTTGTCTTTTTTTGCGATTTCGCGGAAATGGCCATTTACTGTGTGCACAAGTACCTTCACTGTGAGCAAGAGATTTAATATTTTTTTCATTCTGTTTTTGCAAAGGATGCAAAACGTGTACCTTAAAATAATTATGCCTGATTTGGGCTTCTGGAAATAATTCTGATTTATTTAGAGGAAAATGTTTCTCAACTTCATTTTAGCATCCGCGAAGAGCGTGAATGGGGTACCCTGCGCCATCGGCTATATCTCTGGTGTGTTTCTAAGGATTTTCGGGGAACATCGCTTAAACATCTCAGGACATACTAAGGTACACTTTGAAGCCCATCTTCTTGAGTACGGTGGGGGGGGGGGGGGCACTCGGTAGTAGATCTGGCTAGTTTATCGACTAACGTTTCCGCCAGAAACAGTTCCCCCAAAAATTTCCTCCCATTTTGCTATTGTTTTAGGCTGTAAAACTTCAATTTTTTGCCTTTTGGGGCGTTTTGAGCAGCAAAAAGATGACAGGTGGTGTGAAAAAGAGCAAAATCTGGGTAATTTTAGTCGACCTTGTGTGTTCATGGGAGCCTTATATGGGGCATGTGCACAATTGTATGCAGGCTTGCGGACGACAGTTTTGTCATGGGGTACTTAGTGCATTAGAGTGTTGAGGAAAAAGCTAACAGACAATTTGTTTAAGAATTGCTGGAAATGTTTCACTTGTGATATGCTCCGCGTGGATTTTGTTGTTGTTGTTTGTTTTGTTGCAGAAAGGTTCTTTGTTTATAGCTTTGTGTTGCAAGAGGCTAATAGAGAAGAGTGTGTGAAAAGGGGGCGTAACCTAATTGCCTTGTTGACCCACATAGGTCAATTTTCCTAAGATTCATTTTGCGTTCGCTAAGCGTCCATGTGTGCGCGCAGGTCACTAGGCTAACGAACACTTAACGAACCACTTTCGTCATCATCACAACAACGCGTTACTGTAACCAACGGTCGTTATATTCTTCAATCACGGGCGTCCTAAAAGTTCTGGCAGTGAATAAGGGGACTGAATTCGACAAGACTGCATCACAAAGAATGGATTTGCTTCCCATGGATAGGTCAGTCGATCTGTGATGCGGCCTATTATGCCCAGTAGCGAAAGATCTTTGGGCCGACGTCGGCCGCAGTTGGCTCGCGCACAGTTGTGCGCGGTCTAACTTCGGCCGTCTTCGGCCCGAGGACCTTTAGCCACCAGTGTCTAAAACCTGCACTTACAGCAGTCGCAATACTATTTCGCGTGTGATTCTGTTATTCGATATAAGGATGTAGTACAACATACACAACAAAAATACGACAGCTACCGATTTAAAAAATCTCACGTCTATATCAATGGTCTATAATCTACAATAAAATATTGTTGAAAATATTGTACAGTGTTGTTCGTTGTGTTATGTTGTATTGTTATTTTTGTGTGTGTTTTTTGTTGTTGTTGTTGTTTTTTTAATTTTTTTTTTATTGCGTCGCCTTACATTGGACTGCATTGCATTGCACTGTACTGTACTGTACTGTAGGCCGTGTACTGCAATGCATTGCATTGCATTGTATTGTATTGTATTGTATCGTGCAAAATCTGTTTGTTTCGGAGGGGGAGGGGGGAAGGAGGTGGGGGTGGGGTGGGGGGGGGGGCGGGGGGCATACGAAACATTCTTCTGTTGAAACTTTTCGTTTTCATTGAACTGGTACTTTTCTTAGTGGGCTGTCCTGAATATGTACACAAACCAAGGGGAATCACTCAGCGCTGGACAGACAAACAATTAGATCCCCTGCCCCCGCCTATCAGGCACCCAATGTCCAGCCCACAGAGAAATACGCAGGTATAGACCAAGGCGATCATCTGCATCCTCAAAAAGGATGCATCAGGTCTCTTATATAACCCATGTCTTGCTCAGGAACTTAGGAAGTAGGCAGGAGAAACATACATACACAAACACGAAGGTGCATTACTATATATACTACTACTACAGCGCTGAGTGATTCCCCTTGGTTTGTGTACAATTCTGCCAGCGCTAGCCTCACCTATCTGGTTTGTGAGTATCTATAACTCAAGACAAATTTGTATCGTTACATTGTCGTGTAATGTTCTGTGCATTTACTGTGGGAAATCAGGGTATTTACCCGACCACATATAGTAATGCACCTTCGTGTTTGTGTATGTATGTTTCTCCTGCCTACTTCCTAAGTTCCGGAGAAAGACATGGGTTATATAAGAGACCTGATGCATTCTTTTGGAGGATGTAAATGATCGTCTTGTTCTATACCTGCGTATTTCTCTGTGGGCTGGCGATTGGGTGCCCGATAGGCGGGGGCAGGGGATCTAACTGTTTGTTTGTCCAGCGCTGAGTGATTCCCCTTGGTTTGGGTACAATTCTGCCAGCGCTAGCCTCACCTATCGACCTATCCCGATCTACGTCATCACTTTGTGCGTTGCCGCCCCTGGAGGGCAAGCTGGCGGGTGATGCAATTTCCTAGCAAGGTTGAAAGTGTGTCACGTAAGCCTATTTATTCGCATTTTTCTCACCATGACGAACGATTGCTGTGTCAAGCATTGTTCGAAACGAAGTACTAGGGATCTTGGGATCTCTTACCATAGAATTCCGACAGTTATATTCAATAAGGGCTCCAAAATACGCGAGTTGACAGCCAAGAGGAGAAGGCTTTGGATCGCCCAAATCAATCGAAAGAAGATCACGGACAAAACAGTGAAACCATGGACCCGTGTGTGTTCACGCCACTTTGTGAAAGGTAAGCATTTTCAAAAATTGTTCAATGGTTCACATGCATTTTGTTATTGGTCTTCCTAGGCCATTGCGAAGTTGCAGCTGCCCACTTTCAGTGACAACCTGGCAGTAGTGAAATCTGCCATTTTTGAGCAGATTGGAGTGTTGGAGGGCATTTAGATGACTTTTGTTCTGTTCTCACATTTCATAGAATGTGAGATTAGGCTTCTTGGTGCAAAGACTGGGACTATATTTATTTGTTTTTTCCAACTTCATGTGTACTTGAAGAAAAAAAACATAAACACAAAACACCTGTGGAGGGATACTGTATGATACCCTTCTTCCAGAATCACAGGAAAGACTGGAGTGCTTGTTTTGTTTATCATGCAAATCAATATTGTAGTGTAGTTATTACATTTTCACTTGATTTTGATAACAGGAAAACCTGCTGAGTCCTACCAGTTATTACATTTTCACTTGATCTTGATGACAGGAAAACCTGCTGAGTTCTACCAAGATGATGCGCCCAACTGGATCCCAACTTTGCACCTTGGCTACAAAACTAAATGTGCATCTACTGATGTGGACCGGTTTGAAAGGAAACAGAAGAGAGAGCAACGGAAACAAGGAAATGCCCACAGCGGTATGCACTGAGTATTTACTTTATAAAACATTTCATAGTTTATCTTCAAGAATAAAGAATATTCTGTTTTTGAAACAATTCCGCCTTTCGGAAATGCAATTTTCAACTTTTGTAAATCTGGCATTGTCATGTATGATGTCACCACCTTCGTGTTTAGATATTTGATGTGGTCCAGGAAATTATGCTTTTTGAAGGTAATGCATTTGTCAGTAAGTGCACAGGAATGCAGTTTTCCAGGGAAGCATGCTCCCCAGATCCAGTGTCAATTTGTTTTCCCACCACAACCTGTTCCCACTCCTTAATCATTATGAATCTTAATTCATCAGTATTAAACAACAGTTAAATAAACTGTCTTCGGTTTTCATTTTGGGTAATTTGAAAAAGGCCACATCTTATCTTAGTAATAGATGGGAGGAACGCCAATTGCCAAAAATAAGCATTTACTCGGTTAAAACAATAATTTTAAAAAGCGAAACATTTCAAAACCGTATGATCACCTAAAAATAGAATGTACTTGAAGTAAAGAAAATGCCATGTGCATGTTATGGTTCTTATTTGTGCAGTTCATGCTGAGGAAGGTGTGGACACCACAGACAGAGACGCATCTGTGGGTGATGTTGGAGGGGACGCTGATTTTGAACTGGGTGAAGAGGCTGATGATTTGAAACGAACTGCGGAGCAGGAAGTTCAGACTGACTTTACCATCTCCTACCTGGAAGCCATGGAGTCTGAGCTACAGATAATAAGAACAGAAAACCTCACTCTTCGCATGAAACTGAATGCCAGCACCATGTCAGATGACTTTTTTTTAAAAGAAGATGGGTCTAGAGATGACGAGAAGGTTAAATATTACACAGGCCTACCATCTTTTTTGACTCTTGCTGCTTTGGTGTCATTCCTCATGCCTCACATTACTAGTGGGCCCAGATCAATCACAAGCAAATTTCAAGAAGTGTTAATTGTCCTCACTCGTCTGAGGTTGAATCTGCCTGTACAGGTCGTTGCTGATTTGTTTCGCATTTCTGACACATCAGTGTCACGCATATTTCTCAAGGTGCTGGATGTCATGTATACCAGGTTGGGGCCACTTATCTTGTGGCCGGACAGAGAAAGTCTGAGAAGAACCATGCCACTCGATTTCAAACAGGATTTTGGCAACAAAGTTACTGTGATCATAGACTGTTTTGAGATTTTCATTGAGACTCCTTCAAATCTGCTTGCCAGGGCACAAACATGGTCCAGCTACAAGCATCACAACACCATAAAGTACCTCATTGGCATAACGCCACAAGGAGTTGTGTCATTCATTTCTGAAGGTTGGGGCGGGAGAGCCAGTGACAAATGGGTAACTGAGAATAGCACATTTTTGGACAATCTCCTGCCAGGTGACCTTGTTTTGGCTGATCGTGGGTTTAATATCCATGATAGTGTTGGACTGATGTGTGCTGAAGTTAAGATACCAGCTTTTACCAAAGGTAAAAAGCAACTATCTGCTTTTGATGTAGAATCAACACGCAAAATAGCACATGTCAGGATTCATGTTGAAAGGGTGATTGGTAACATTATTCAAAAATATGCCATTATTGATTCTACAATTCCAATCACTATGTTGACTTGTGCTGAAGGTGCAAATGTGACCACGTTGGACCAAATTGTCACAGTGTGCTGTGCTCTGGTGAATATTTGTCCATATGTTGTTCCTTTTGATTAGAGATGGGGTGAGAGAAACTTCCATCTAGGTAGTGTTGTTCACAGTAACTTTGAAGTGATGTGAAGCTTTCAAAAGTATTGTTTTATGTGGTGTGTTATTTCTCACATGAATGTTCTTCTTGTAAAGCGATCTTCATTGGAAATTAAATTGTGGTGTTGTAACAATAAGTCTGGTGACAACATTATTGTGCATTCTGTCCATGCAAATGTTTGTGTAGAACTTTGTTACCTCTCTCTCTCTCTCTCTCTCAAGCAAGAATGGTGTTAAAGTGAAGAATGGGAGTAGTTTAAAGTGGCTTTTACATACGCATCAACATATAAACAAACAAAATAGATACATGAAACTAGTTTAATTGTTTAACCAAAATCAAACGGCATGATTCAGTCTTTAGATTTTCTTTCACACACAAAGAAATATCTGACTGAAATAACTCGAGTACGAAGAAGTTTCAAATTCATTCATGAACGATTTACATATTTCATACACTGATACTAGTGATACACACAAGATGTCTTTAGTTTTTAAAAAAGCAATAACTGACGAAGACCAAGTTCTACACAAGCATGTTTCTATAACACTCAAATAGTGTGCATAATTACAAAAACTGCCAGCACAGATACTTTCCATTATTATTAAAGTCACATTAAATGTATTTCGTCAACACAGCTTTCTTTCAAAAGTCAAATGCAACTTTAATAAAGGCAGTCTTGGCATTGTGCAACACATGGAGTAAACAGGCAAATATGATGAAAATGAAAAAAAAATCCTGTCACAATTTGATTATGCATTTTCCTGTGTTGACGACAAAATTCTACAAAGCTTGTGGTAAAAGAGCAAGACCGGTCCCACCCAGGTATGCATACGGTCACTCTGGTCCCGACGCCTCAAAATGTCCGAGCAGAAGAATGTGAAGCACTCGGGGGCGTTTCGATCGGTATTCGTAGTTAGTAACTACAGGCTCCGATTTACTCATCAGGGAACCGGCCTACAATTCTCAGTCCATTTCTTGGTGTCTTCCTCCCAGTGTGTCGCATTTAAATCCTTACATAAGGACATGTTATCCGTGTAGTCCATGCATGTAACTGTAATCCAGTATGGTCGCTTTCAAACCCTTGCAGTATTCCTGACGCGGTGTTATAGATGTCTAGTATGAACGCTTTCAAATCCTTGCAGTATTCCTGATGCGGTGTTATTGATGTCAAGTATGATTGCTTCAAATCCTTGCAGGGTCCAGTCTTGTGTCGGGATCCGATTGCATCGCTGCGTCTTCTGTTCCCTCGGCGCTTGTGCCTGTCCGTTCCAAGGTCATTTCCTGCTCCGCGGGGCTTAGCCGCGATAAGACACAAGGAACCGCTGGGCGGAGTTTGCGTGTATCGACGTGGGAGTCATATTCTTTGTTTATTAATCCGTCCGTTTTGACGGATCAACCCCAGACTGAGTGTCGTTGTTGTTGTTGTTGATTCTCCGTGTATTCGTGTTTGTAGACGATGCCGGTTGTTTGTGCGGCTGTGTTGCCTTCCATACGACAGACTAGTGTTTCTAGTATTGTCCTCTGTGTAGGTGGTACGCAGTGTTGCCGTGGTACATATCTCACGGTTGATGCTTTAAAATCAGCTTATTGTTGTAGCTGTTGCTGCTGTTTTGGTGTGGCTGTCGTTTCGTTGATTTCCGTTGTTGCCGTTGGCTTGTTGGGCCGCCTGAATTGTATACCGTTTTGGTGGTAGGTGCCGGGTTTTGTCGTTGTAGAAGGGCCTTCAATTCTTCGAGTGCTTCACAGAATAGTTGGCCTCGCTTGTTGCGAGCGTTCCAGTCCTCCTTTCACTTTTGTGCGCTTTTAGAACGAGTTCTTTGTGACCAGTGTTGCCTGGTGTTGTAGATTAAAGTTGGTGCTGCGTAGTTTTGTGGTCGGTGTGAAGTAGACAATGTCCGTTTCCTCTATTCTTAGTCCGTGTTGTAGACACAGTGGCTTGCCTTTCTCGTTGGCGGGAGGTAAGTCTTTTAGCAAACAGTATGACGTCTGTTTACTTAATAATGGTATCTCGACCGACCCTATTTTTGGCCCAACCCAGTTAACTTTTTCTTTCCATTTTGAAGAAAAAGGTCCAGAAATGAAAAATCAGCCGCCAAAATGTAATATTTGCACCAAATCGGGTGAGGTCAACGGAAAAAAAGAGGCCAACCTACCTACAACCTACCCTATTAATGTTTTTTTGGTGATGTTTTTGTTATTTACTGTAAACACTTCTTTTTTAGGCCTAATACTACCATCTAAAGTAGTCAACACCATAAATTTGACTAAAGAACATGATCAAACTATGACGGCTGATTTCTCACCACTTTGGGTTTAGATTTGCCTGTGCGTCTAAACTCGGGCAACTGCCTACAGTCTGGACAGTACCATTGGCCTTTTGGTGCGCTTTTGACCCCAACACAGAAGAAATGGAACCACTCAAGCTTGCAATTCTCATTGTCGCATGCAACCATTGCATCCTCTTCTTCACCTCTCTGACAGTAGCAAAAGAGTTTGACAGGGCTGCCAGAACCTGTCAGTTGTTCTGCACTCTTCTTGTTTGGCGACAGAGGCAGAGGACATGCTGACTGTGGGTTGGTGGCTGACTGTGGGTTGGTGGCTGTCGGTGGTTGTGACCTTGCACGTGAAAACACTTTCCCCACAAGTTCTGGCAAGATTGCCACCTGGTACACATGGGCAAGCTTTTCCAGGGCATCTTGCACAAACTCTGGGTTATATTCCACCCTGACTACTGCTAAATCCTTGGGAGTCCACACCACAAAGTCACAAAACTCAGTCTTGGTGACAAACATCTGAAGTTGTACTTGTGTGTAGTATTCATGTTTCTCCTTTAGCCTCAGTTCACTGTCCCTGTTCTCCAAATAGAATTTTGGATCTGCCACACATTCTGCGATGGTACAGGAGGCTTTGGACGAGGGGCATTTCACCTCAACGCATCCCCGGCTACAGCAGCTGCAGTAGCGCACACCGTCTGGTGACGCACCCAAGAAGGGAAACTGAGCATGAATAAAAAGTCCACACTTATCCAGTTGAAAATGTATATGCTGTTTTGAAGCTATTTCTTCATATTCGGACAAGGCATTGTGTTCTTTTTCAATGCCCCATTGCATAGAAGCGGTCTCTTTTCTTGAGCCCTTGGGTCGACAGATCAGGCTGATAAGACTCATTGAAGGAGCTGCTGGATTGGTGTGGAGTGCTTGGTGTGCCCGTGATGCAGTAATCCGCCCAGTCCTGAGTCTGGCCCAGATCTTCGAATTCCTTTGCTCTCTGGTTTCCCTTTCAGCGATGATACATTGCTCCTCAGTCACAGAGATATCCACATTTTCACAATGCTGCAAAACTTCACTGTAAGTCCTCTGAATCTGTTCTTCATCTTCTAGATCTCCCAGAAATTTTGGCAGTCTGACTGTTGCTCGTTGATCTTTGTAGTCCGTCGCATACTCTGGAACAAGGGACAATATAGCCGGTTTCACACCAGTCTTCGAGAAGTTAATTGCATCAAAGAATGAATGCAATTCATCCTGTGTTGGAGCAGCCACATCTGATGGTTTTCTCTTTGCTTTAACTGAAGTCAAGGTTCCATTGATAAGGCCATCCAATCGACGCTTCTTTGTTGCAGCTGATGTGAAGTCAATGTCAGCAGCCTTGCTGTAGACGACATCCTTTGTTGGGGGAACCACCCAGCCAGCAGGCACCTGCAATTCAATGTTTAGTATGTAGATACAAATTTGGTCTAAAAATTGTCATTAAATGTATGGTATCCAAAAGACCCAATGAACATTTTTATTTGGCGTTGACCCTACTCCTTTCTTTAGTTTGAAGAGAAAAAAATAAACAAGAATGAAAAATAAATAGCCAAAAATTAACATTATAACTGAATCCTGCATTGTCGTCGGAAAAAAAGAGATAAACTGTCAGGCATATTTCTTTTCCTGACGTCACCACAAACAGAATTTGTTCCTTTTTTATTTTTACTTTTGGGCTTTTTAATGATAAATGTTTAAAAAAGGGACCAGCTCAAAAGTTCTTGAACTATAAAATCTGTACAGAATTTGGTCCAAATAATTCTAGTTAAAGTTAATGGTTTTTTATTTCTGTAATGCTTCACTGTTCACCTGAATCAATGTGCAAACTCTTAAAAAAGAAAAGAAAATACTGAACACAGAACAGTATGTTCTGTAACTTGATGAAAGCAACCAACAGCATGCACGGTCAATAAATTTCTTTCTTGCAGACATTTGCTGTTATCAGGTGTACTGCAATTTCTGCTAAAAATTCCCAAATTAACACAACAGCTACAAAACTCACCTGTGTTGGTGTCTTGCTGTCGCGAATTCGAACAGATGCATCTACAGTGAACAGCACTGCCGCAATATGGCTACAAGACTCCGCAATCCCTGCCATACAGTTGCAGTGTGCAGTGAGAACAGTCCCATCTTGCTCGATGATCACCCAGGGCTTCAACGGTTTCTCACACAGGCTCTGGGAATGGAACACCTGCACAGCAAAAACAACAATGTAAATAATACAGAATATAGTATTTGCATGTCGCTAACACTGTTGCACTCACAGCGAGTCACAGTGAAAAAAAAAAAAAAACCTTTAGCGTCAGAACATTTACATTACAAACTGAATCAAATGGAGATGCCAAGCCCAAACCATGTCATCCAAAGAATCAAATAGAAACAAATAAATTGCCAATGCATACCTGATGTCCTCATAAACCTACTTCTCAGACTTGGAGTACACCCTTGGTCATTTGTGCTCAAATTTGTCAAAGTCAAAAGGAGAAATGCTTGAAAATGAATGTCAAACAAGATGGTATATAAAAACAGCGAACACTCACTTTATGAACACTTTTATTTAGTTTAAATCCCTTCTAATGATAATGTAAGATTTTACAGTAAGCTATGACAAAACCTGCTAAAGTGAAGATGGCACAATCCCATCCACAATGTGTGAAGTTGGCCTACTTTGTGAGTTTGTTATGCTTACCTCAGCAGTGATGATGGTGTTGTCACAGCCTCTGGGTTTGTGGGCACACAGTTTCTTCACCCATCCTGATGTGTGTTGATTGTGTGCTCCAAGCTGTTTGTTTGCTTTAAAGGCTTTTCTTGTGTAGTAGCTGGTGCGATGAACCAAATATTCTGAAATGTCGTCTTGAGCAACCGGAGGTAGAAGTCCGACATCGTCACTCCACTGACAGTTTTCGTAGGGATCTAACCCGCCAACTGCTCGCAATTTCATCTCATAACGGTTTCTAGATACTGAATCTAGAGTATCTATATACTTTTCAGACGGTTTAACTCCAGGTTTGGACATTGTTTTTGCTACAGCCCCCACTCTGCTGAACATTCGTATAGAGTCTCCACACCGCTTTGCCCTCCAGCGTACTACGTCATCAGAAATGGAGTCGCGGAAAAGTACACAATCGGGAAACGTCCATCTGGTTTGTGAGTGACTGTCCTGAATATGATCTGCAAACGCTTCAGCCGATCTGTGAACCTGTAAATGTTAGACCACCGCGGCCGTCAACTCCCATACGCAAGAGACACAGATCGTCATGGACCCGTGCAGCTGCAGGGACTCATGATAATCTGTGTCTCTTGTCCGCAGAGATACGCTTCATTCATTTACGTCCTCACGTCATCGTCCTTGTTAAATGAAGGGAAATGCGCTAGTCCCTTTCATCCCATTGCGGAAAAGGCCATCGGGCCGACGTCGGCCGCCGTTGGGATTCTGACTGACCTCGGCGCCAGTGATGACGTCAATCAGAATGACTGGTCTCATTTTAATAGACAATGCAGGTTGATTACAGCTTTCATGCGTCACGAAATTTAAATTCAATTGGACGAACGAAAATCAGCCAAGCCGATGGATTGCTTTGGCGGCATAATTTGCATCTCAGCAAGAGGAATAGATCCTCACGAGCCCTCGCAAACTGAAGGGGGTTCATGAGGATCTAACCCTCTTGCCGACCTCTTTTTCTCAGGCAGTGAGACCTTCGAAACTGGGATCAGTCTAAACCAGATTATGCACGAGTCGACTGATGGTCTATTCAATTAAATTAAATGCAGCTTCATTTCGTTTCTAGAGTGTCCAAGTTTTGTTCCATTGTAATCTGTTCAATTTGTTTTAACACCCAACCCAGTGCGCAAAGGCCATCGGGCCGATGTCAGCCCGATGGCCTTAGCACATTGGGAAATTTGTTGCGAGCATGCGAATTACGTCAATGTGCTGACCCCTTTTAGCCCCACGGCCGCATTTCCCACATTTTGGAGGCGTCACCTAAAGACTATGTACCATCTGCAGGAGATAGATCGACCATGATAATTCAATGGTAATGTCAAATTAGCTTGGCGCCAAATTAATCAGGCACTACTATTTAATTGTCATGACTGATCCGTCTCCTGATGTAGTGCGTCGTGGGCTAAATGGGTTAAGACAAATCAAGTGAACTCAAACTCACGCTCGCTCGGCATATTTGTAATATCATTAATTATAATTTCAACTTGACATTACAGAAAAAAAAGAAAAAAAAACAGAAATATCATTATATTTACACATCCGCATTACAAATATTCTGCAGCAAACAGTTTTCATAAAGCACACCAGTATCAGGATCCCCTCGACAGAATGCGGTGGTCATCTAGGATTTTGCCATGTCTCGTTTTAAAATATGCGTTTGTTCGTCAAGTGAACGGGGGCATTGGCATTTAACTTTTAAACTCCCAGAACTAGGTGACTTCCGTTCTATAGAATGGAAGTCAATTAGTTCTGGGAGTTCAAGAATTGATCTGTAATGACATGAAACCTTACTGTGTTCTGTGAATTTGGAATTTTACCGCTTCAGGTCAAAATGTCTAAGGACCGGTTGCATGAGTGAGCTTAGTCCTGCGTCAGCCGCTAAGCAAGGTGCTCCGCTATAGCGGAGCACCTTTCTTAGTGGCTGGCGCAGGACTAAGTTCGCTCGTCAACCGCCTCCAGAATTACAAACCACCACACGGTAAGCCAGCACAAAATGACACGACTCTATTTACTTCACTATTTCAGTGCCGTCGTGAGATGGCCTTGGTTTCCTGCTCGGCGTTAAAGCCTAACAACTAACTAACTACCTGACTATTCAGATCAGTGTGTTCAACACCGTGAGATGGCTTTAGTCGCCTCAGTGCTCGGCGTTAAACCCAAAATAACTGACTAACTCGATGTATTCAGATAAAATGATTTCAATTGATTTATTGCAGTACGGTGACTCATGTATTCCGCCCAATTGAGCTCACAGCAGACGTTTCAGGGACTCACAAACCAGATAGGTGAGGCTAGAGCTGGTAGAATAGTACAAATAGTACACACACCAAAGGGAATTACTAAGTGCTGGACATACAAGGAATGCATGCTTACTTTAACTCGGCCTTCACAGCCGAGAAAATAGTGAACCCGATCGACCAAACAGCAAGAGGCACAGATCCTAACGAGCCCCCGCAGTTGTTTGGGCTCATGAAGATCTATGCCTCTTGCTGAAACCGCTTTGGCTGCTGTCCTTATTCCTTTTCCGGCTGGGGATCGTCGGCGCTCAGT
>BTPG01000006.1:120709121-120781621 GCA_036245525.1 Semisulcospira habei
TATGCCACGACCTAGAATCGATCTCTATAAGACAAGCTTAGCGTTCTCGGGTGCTAGCATGTGGAACACATTGCCCAAAAATGTTACAACATCAACAACGCTTTCGTCTTTTAAAACCGGTCTCTTCTCCCTCCCGGCATCAACATACTCCAGATCAAGGCAGTCCATTACTGTGCCACGACCTAGAATCGATCTCTATAAGACAAGCTTAGCGTTCTTGGGTGCTAGCATGTGGAACACATTGCCCAAAAATGTTACAACATCAACAACGCTTTCGTCTTTTAAAACCGGTCTCTTCTCCCTCCCGGCATCAACATACTCCAGATCAAGGCAGTCCATTACTGTGCCACGACCTAGAATCGATCTCTATAAGACAAGCTTAGCGTTCTTGGGTGCTAGCATGTGGAACACATTGCCCAAAAATGTTACAACATCAACAACGCTTTCGTCTTTTAAAACCGGTCTCTTCAAGTACCTCACCTCATCATCGTAAGATTTTCACAGCAACCTGCACTTGCAGTGTACGATTTCCCCCTTTTTAACTCTTCAATTCAGTTATATCTTCAGTTAATACAATATGCTACTGCTGCACGTTATGTGTGTGTGTGTGTGTGTGTGTGTGTGTGTGTGTGTGTGTGTGTGTGTGTGTGTGAGTGTGTGTGTGTGTATGTGTGTGTGTGTGTGCGCGCGCGCGCATGTGTGTGTGTTTGTGTTTGTGCTTGTGTCTATGGATATGCACACCTTTACAACTGTGTGTATGTGTGAGATTTTCTAAGTTCCACTTCTTCAATGATTTCTTTTTCTAAATTTTATATTTCAATTTTTGTTCGTTCAATATTTTGTTTTGTTTTTCAATTTAAATATAGTATTTTGTGATTTGTGCATTATATGTAAAGTAAATTAGCAACGGCAAGTTCGAAAAATGGTTTCACCAAAACTTTCATCGTTGTAAAAATAAAGAATCATTGTCATTGTCATCTCTCTCTCTCTCTCTCTCTCTCTCTCTCTCTCTCTCTCTCTCTCTCTCTCTCTCTCTCTCTCTCTCTCTCTCTCTGCGCTTCTTTTTTTTCTCTGTGCTGCACCTGAGCATCATGCACTTTTGACATGGAAGTAAGCTCTTTAGCTTTCGCTCTAAACTACTGCACTCCCCATCCCCCTTCGTTCCTCTTCCATATCCCCCTCCCCCCTCGCCTTCCTACACTCATCCCACTTTCTTCGTCCTCTCGATCTCCACTCCCTTTTGTCCATTTCTGTGATACCCGAACGTCATGCACTTTGGTCGTTTGGATGAGATTACATTACGGTCTCGCATTGAACGCCATCCATCTGCAAGAGGCAGAGATTCCCATGAGTCCCTGCTGCTGCTGCCGCTGGGCCTCATATGATTCTATGCCTCTTGTGTGTATCACATACGCACGTTCCCAGAAGCTCATGAGAATCTGTGCTTTTTTTTCAACAGTTATGTCTGTGTTGAGCGACCACTAAAAAGTGGTCTTAAAAGATAGGTGGTCTCTCAAAAAGAAGTCTTGAAGGACCAAGCATAGTGGCCTGACGAGTGGGGCTTTGAATAATGCAAATACGCTGCGCCACCGCGTGCGCGCGGCAACCGCGTAAATAGCTCAAGTCAGTATTCTGAATTGAGCTAGAGGTAGCGGTGGAGCGCACGCTGTGGCTCAGCGGATTTGCATTTAGTCAAAGCACCACTCGTCCGTCAGGCCCCTATGGGACCAAGAGCGTCATCTGTCATTAAAGATGGTCTCTAGTGACAGGTGGTCTCTCATAAGGATGGTCTCTCCAAACAGGTTCTGTTGTATGTTTTTCGGCCCTCCTTTGCCCACATTAATGGTCTAGCTCCTGGAGTGGAGGATGTCATTGCGAGATAATTCCCATAAGACCCTCAGTGTGAAGAGGATTTGATGGCAATGTCGATCAACAATAAGCATAGACTCTCATGAGCCCCTGCGTCCGCAGGGACCCACGTGAATCTATGCCTCTTACACGTGAATTTTTTTTCATGGGGGTTGAGAAGTGAAAATAGATACATTCTCCATCACTCCAACACTGTCTCGTGTCATGCAATGGTCTGCTGTTTCCATTTCAGCGTCAACCTGCAGAAAATATTCAAGGATGCACACTGGTTGCCTCTCTCTCGAATGAGGTAACCAGTATTCTAGATTCGACAATAAAATTTCAAGGATTGCGTTAAAATAGTTTGGCGCTTATAGCCATTGGACATTTTGTTAATAAGCGAAGCAAATCAAATGATCAAATGATTTCATCCGTAAAAAGAAAAAATAAAAATGGCTTCACAAAGAAAAAGAAAATATGAAAACCTTAACAAAAATTAGAGTACTCATATTAGTTATTAGTACTAAGGTGAAGGCAACTAACTAAAAAATAAATAAATAAACAGAAATTAAACAACAAAACAAACAAACAACAACAAACAGCAACCATTAACACCATCAAACACATTTAGAAATGCATTTTGAGTTACGAAGATGATGTGGTTCAGAGAAAAAAGACCAAAATCTACCCGTAAACAACCAAATTTTTAACCCCTTACGCCTTGAGAACGAAATTATCAAATGTTTATAGATATCCTTTGAGGTCTATATGGCAGTTGAGGAGACAGGTCGACCATGATATTTCAAGGTTGGTGTCCGAATAGCTTGGCGCCTAGAGGCGCCAAGGTATTCTGACACCAACCTTGAAATATCATGGTCGATCCATATCCTGCTGTAGTCTTTCAGGGCGTTATGGGTTAAAGCATGCCGAACATACAATGAATTTTACCTTAAAACAAAACTTTAAATGAACACAACCTTCCTTTCCTGTCGCATATAAACAAGAGTCTCCGA
Source organism: Semisulcospira habei (assembly GCA_036245525.1). Classification (NCBI taxonomy): domain Eukaryota; kingdom Metazoa; phylum Mollusca; class Gastropoda; family Semisulcospiridae; genus Semisulcospira; species Semisulcospira habei. Next base: position 120,711,983 of record BTPG01000006.1, read on the forward strand.
GGCACCTAAATGATTTGAACATTCGCAATGATGAGTTTTGTCCCCTCGGGAAAAAAGCGAGAGTGCGGGTCATTTAGAGGTCAGATTTGCGGTTGGTAAAATTACTGGAATGTTCGGCGCGCATTAAGGATACTCGTGTTCGCTTGAGACGCATATTTTCATGAGCTTTTGCAGCCGTGGTGTGGGATGGAGGAACACTGGACACCATACAATCAAGAAAATCATACAGCCAAAGCAACCACAAGTTTAACCATTTGGCTTTTGGTAGAAATCATCGCGACAAAAAAGGCTACTGATAACCAAAGCGTTCACCCCTTCCTTGCCACTGGACACGTATTTTGTTTCAGAAAGAAAGAAACGTGGATGCAAAAAGCGGTCTCAGCAAGTGGCATGGATCCTCATGAGCCTCCGCAACTGCGGGGGCTCATAAGGATCTATGCCTATTACTTGCTGTGTTACGGCATTGAACGGGTTATATCCCAATGGCACCCCTTCGCTGAGAAAGTCACAAGCAAACAGCCCTATTCCAGCAAAAATAAAAAAGAAAAGAAAATAGATTGATAGGCTCGTGAGAATCTGCGCCTATATCCTGTGGAGATGGCTTGCAAAGAAACTGCAAGTACACAACTACACGAGATCTTTAACCGCCTCACTGCCAGTGGATGCAGATTGTGTTTTTTGGAATTATTGTAAAATTCAGCCGTATATATATATATATATATATATATATATATATATATATAATATATATATATATATATATATATATATATATATATATATATATATATATATATATATATATATATATATATATATATATATAAAAGATCGCCAGCCGTCCAAGGAACATCAACACAGAGTGGTTTCAGCAAAAGTTATTGATCCTCTTGAACCCCCGCGACTGCGGGGGCTCATGGGCATCTATACCTCTTGCATTTCAATTGTTTTGTTTCAGCTGTTAATCTGAAACTGTAATCAGCGACGTATGGAAAATATTATTCAGGGACTGCCCTTTGAAGGCAAAAAGACTCTTGCTTTTCACAAAAGCTTGTATCCTTCACAGGCCAGACATTTCTTTCATCTATTGTGTAAGCAGGAAAGTTATGTTTATGTTTCACAACGCCTACGCGGCGTAAGCAAACATTGATTTAGTACGGAGAGAAATTTGACATGTCTCTCATCATTAGTATATTAGAGCGACAAAGAGATGCACCGGTGGTGCGTAGGTCGATTCACCCACAGGAGGCGCCAGAAGCGACAGAGAAATACGCAAATGAACAGGTCAATACCAATCATGTCAAAAGTGCGCGCGGGTCTTTGCCGCACAAGACGACAACAATGCACTGGGAAAGAAAATTAATGTTAATAAGAACTCACAATGTTTTCATCCCTACGTCACACAACCATTCTCTTTAGAATGAATGAATGAATGAATGAATGATACTTTATTTCTCAAGGATGGAAACAATAGGCGCACAGGCCTCTTTTCATGTTTGTCCTTGCTAAACTACAACATTAAAAGCAACATTAAAACAATATGTTAACAGCACAAAACAAGCGGCTACACCCACAGGTCACTTGTGTTACATTCCGATACAAGTTACAAAGTCGCTGAAGATTACACACACACACACACACAGCAAAATGACAGGGTCTTGGAGGGGTGGGGTGCGATGTAAAGTGTGTTTATAGAACGCGACTGCACACTCATGATACAGCTACTCATGTGTAGGAATTTAGTGAGCAGCCAAAACACCACGATAAAGAGAGATATTATGTAAAAGCTAACACAAGTGAAACACGGAGGAACACAGGAAATCATTGACATGACTCTTTTGGACATATTATCTACGTTTCTTTCAAGTTTGCTCAGAGATGTATTTAAAAGCTTTTATCCTAACCAATGGAAGATGTCTCGTTTGCTGTATATGTGGAGGAAGTGAGTTCCATAAATAGGCACCCGCGTAAGAAAGGCTGGGTGATGTTCAGATTTCCTCGGCAGTGAAGGCTTGTGGTTTAAGGAAGAAATTGGGTAACTTTAGATTTGATACGCTTGAACGTACTCGTAATTACTCGTAATATTTTTCAGCTTCAAACTAAACTTTGATCCTTTAAGAAATCTGACAATAATTTGCAGCAAAATCGGATAAAGAGACGTGCTTTGGGGGATTTCCAAATACACGTCAAATCAGTAGCAAACATGAAGTTTGTCTCAGACAGAAATAAACGCAGCTTTTCCCTAATGTTCACGCATCCTTCTAATCCTCTATCTGTCAAAGTAGTATAAAGGAAGCCAATTTGTTTTACAAAATTTAAGCAATTGTAGTCTAAACAAATCTGACTTTTCTTATGAACTTCCAAAGTCAATAGACATGTACGATTGACCTGTATGAAGTTTTAGCCACGAATGCTTTTAAACTGCATTTACATCATTTACCCTTCTCGCCGTGAGATGGCTTTAGTCGCCTACTCGGCGTTAAACCCAAAAAACCAACTAACTCATCGTCATCACTTTCATTTAGTATTATGCTACCACTTAGCCCTTTGAGTTGTGTTTTGGCGTCTCGTTTTTTTTGTCTCTGTGTTTTCAAGCACTAGAACCTACGCGGTTAATGCTGGGTTATAGCGCCATATAAATGCTATTATTATTATTATTATTATTATTATTATTATTATTATTATTATTATTATTATTATTATTATTATTATTATAAATCTCCATTAACTCCTGAACAACAAGATGTTTCTTAAAATTCAAACTCTTCAAGTCTCACACCATCAATGTCAGGTTTGTTCTAAACTGCACGTGCAGAAGTACAGACGATAAGTTCATTAAAGATCAAAATAAATAAATTTTGTCGAAGTATTAAAAAGGTCTGATTTAAATCTCCATATTTGTCACACTGTAAACGCCGCTAACTCCGCAATGACTTGTTATTTTTAACCCTTTCAGCGTCAACATCCTACAGCAGGAGAATGATTGACCATACTCATTCAAAGGTAGTGCCAGATTAGCTTGGTGCCTTCAGGCGTTAAGTAATACTTCCAAATTTTGGGAAATGCGCCCATGCCGCTAAAAGGGTTAACCAAACAAACGTTAATGGAGAGTGCATCGCTCCTATTTTGCATCATTTTGGTCACACACGCACAGAGACTTTTAACCCGTTCAGTCCCGAGAAAATCTGAACACCATCTATAGGTATAGATTCTCATGAGCCCCCGCAGTTGCGGGGGCTCATGAGGATATATACCTCTTACTGACATCACTTTGAATCACTGTTCTTTTGAAAGGTATATCTTGATGTAAAGATTTTAGCTGATTTGGTTTTCCAGTAACATGAATCCTACCTGGACAGCCGATAAAGCGCAGAGTACGCAGGTGCCCGTTTTGATCTATCGTGGCCACCCTCTGAACACGACGTCATCCCCTTCACCACCAGTGGTGGCAGATTGTGTTTCTGAAACGTGCGTAAATGCAACGGCGGGGATCCTCAGCCGCCCAAGGAACACAGACACACACTTTGGTGTCACCAAGAGGCACAGATCCTTATGAGCCCCCGCAACTGCGGGAGCCCATGAAGATCTATGCCTCTTGCCGTTGGGTATTATTTTTTTATCTCTTCCGTCAGTAAATAGATTACGAAAGGAGTCAAATATTCTTGTTTTTATCCATACGTCACACGACCAGTCACTTTACCGCAAACCGTACCATGTGACCGTAAGACAAAAACCCTTGTAGGGACAAATGGCGGACTTCTTGTAACCCAATTTAATGACGCATCTTGGATGCGAGTTTTGTTCTATAAAAGATTTCCAAAACGTTCTAAAGTAAAAAGTTACTTAGTGATGTTCGAAACAACAAGCACACTCAGTATTGAAGTCGGCAACGTCATGAAATATTTTAAATTACGTAATAAGTCTATTATGTATAATAGTCCGTAAGGCTACCGTGCACCCCGTACCCCCCACCCCCCCCCCCCACCCCCCACCCCCCCCAACCCCCACCCCACCCCTCCCCCCCTCCCCCCCCCCCAGTACTCAATAAGATGGGATTCAAAGCGTTCGTTAGTATGTCCTGAGATGTTTAAGCCATGTTCCCCGAAAATCCTTAGGAACAGAGATATAGCCGATGGCGCAAGGGTACCCCCCATTCACGCTCTTCGCAGGTGCTAAAATGAGGTTGAGAAACATATTCCTCTAAATAAATCAGAATTCATTCCAGAAGGCCCAAATCAGACAATATTATGTTAAGGCACACCTTTTGCATCCTCTGCAAAACAAAATGAAAAAATATTAAATCTCTGGCTCACAGTGAAGGTATTTGTGCACCCAGTAAATGACCATTTCATCGAAATAGCAAAACAAAACCAAAACAGTAATGTGTCAGATGCCTTCAGACATTTTCTATAGCACTGACAGTCCATTTTCATCATTTACATCATTACAACATGATGGCACAATTATTATAAACTTGACTAGGTGATGCTGTGATTACTGTGAGTGCCACAGTGGTTGATTTTATATCCCTACCCCCAAGTTGTAAAAATACACAAAATTAATTAGAAAAAATAACTATAGTTATTCCATTTCATTTTGATCTCTCTTTACCTAGTAAGTTTTAATAATGTGAGCATAAAATGCAAGAAAATAAGGAAAGTCGACATCCTTTACGGTACGTTCGTGGTGAATGATAGCTTTTTCCATTTTAAAATTGCCGAATTGGGAAACGTACGTTGTTTCTGATGCCCTCAGAAATTTTGTATACAACTAATAGGTCTTTGTTAGGTTTTCGGGGTTAGGATAGAGTACCACAGTTACTCCCAACCTGATTTTATGATGCTGTGATGTATTTAGGGGCCACAGTGGCTGAATCTGCTGCCCTACCTCGATTTTACCTGAACGCAAAGAAACGAATAATGATCATAACAATTGCTCCTCTGTTTAAATATTTTTGTTGCCAGTTTTCTTAACAAAATATGCATATTGAGCATAAACATTTGTGATCATTTCATTAATTTCAATGTGACCCATCAATTTAATTGTAATTCTTTTTACTTAAGGGATGCCTAACACGGGGCTGCTGCTGAAGCTTCTAACGTCTGCACATTCAGCAGTCTTGTCAAACTCGGGGAAGACGTACCTCAGGTAGATGTTGTGTCTGTTGCTGTTTTTGGTCTACATTAATGACATCAGTACAACAGTACCGAGGTTCGTCTCGAACATCCTCCATGCGGATGACTTTGCAGTGTGGAGCGCAGCAGAACATAAAGAAATAGCATCCTGCAGAATCCAGGATGCTGCCAATGGAGTCAGCAGCTGGACTGAAAGAGGCCACTCAAACTGAGCTAGACCATCTCTTTGAATCAGATGGAAGAGGTCACCTCAAAACTGGAGACCTTCCAGTACCAAAGACAGACAGGCCAACTTTACTGGCAACAAATAAATTACTGGATTCACGTGGAGGCCTCACATCGAAGACATGGAAGCTAGAGCTGCAAAAAAAGTATCTAATGAAGACACTGGTGGGGACCACATTGGCGCAAATTACAGCATCCTGGCACAAGCAAACACCTGCTCGGTCAGACCAGTAGTGCGGTACCAAGATGCATCGACAAGATGAAACTTTGCCTGCAAAACCCAAAAAGCCAGGCTTGACAAGATGCAGAACATGGGTCATTTTCATGATGCAGTGACATTCTTAGAGCCATCTGGAGCACCCCAATTTAGCAAATGGAGGACAATGGAGCCACTGGAACGCAGAACAGCACACACGATGAAGAGACTTACTAAACACCGACAGCATGGAAGACTACAGGAGCAGACCACGAACCGTCAGAAACGCCCACGTCTGAACCGCCAACTGAAGGCCCTGCAAAGGGCTAAAAATAACGTCTTGGAACCAAGCCCAAAGATGTGGAAACAGCTCCCTTAAGATACCTGGACATCTCGAAAGAGCCTTCTAGACAACATAAACAATGTTCCAGGACTCTTTGCCAAAGGTCGCGGCACTGCACAAAGTCATCTTGCTGGAGGTTATGCACAAGCGCTACCCTCACAGCAGCTGTGATACCGCACAAAATGCCGTGCGGAATGAAGAAAGTGGCATGTACACCTGTTGTGGAGACTGCACTACTACCTCCCTCTCCTTACCAGCTGGCGGCAGCAGCTCCAACTATCGTACAGATCTGCAGGTGCTCAACACAGCAGCAGAGCACTAGCTAAGGAAAGGCAGCAGGTTGATCCACTGATCTCACCAGGAAGCTTCAAGATAGACTGGATGCCCTGTCCACAAAATAGTGCTGCAGTGGATTCCATTGCATTCTCGACTAGCTGGGAATGGAGAGGCTGACAGCCTAGCCAAAGCAGGCGCCAGACTACCTCAAGATCACAACCTCTTGTAAAGAAACCAAGACACTAGGACAACAAAGTGATTGGCAACAGCAGAATGGCGGCTGCAGCCCGTGGGCAGATGACATCAACAAGCTGAACAGGGAGAGCCAGGCCACCATCTTTCATCTACGCGCTGATTACTCTGGACTGGGTCTATACAGAAAAGTAGGAACGAAGTTCACAAGCTTTTCATAAATGTTTCACAAACCCAAACTGAAGCCTGAAGGTTTACACACTTTAATTAGATCACTCTTTATCAGCAATTATTTGAAGCTTCCGTGCCTAATGCATGAAGAGATACCAAAATAAAAGAACGCTTAGCGAATGGCAGAGCTCGGTAGAAGCGTAAACAACCAATCAGAATGTTCGGCAGAAAGGCCATGCAGTCACTTTATGATCAGAGCTAAATATAGATCACTTGCAACAAGAGTCAGCATGATCGTTCGCAATGGAATAGTCACAAATTGGGGGAGAAAAAAAAGAAGTAGACTAAAGTTTGCCAGCACGTCATTTTTTTACAAACTTTAACAGACTTTAACTCATTCTACCCCAGACACCCCACAGCAAGATAAGGTTTGACCATGATAGTTCAAGGGTGATGCCAGAATAGCTTGGCGCCTATGGGCGCCAAGCTATTCTGGCATCACCCTTGAACTATCATGGTCGATCTATGTCCTGCACTGCAATGCAGTCTTCAGACGACAAGGGCAAAATTTCAGGATTTCGGTGTTGGGGTAGAAAGAGTTAAGGAAAAGGACTGAAATTGACAGACTTTCCAGGGCCCTGAAAAAGCCTTGTCATTGTTTTACAACTTTCACAAATGTTCACAGACCGTAAGGACCCTGCTGGACTCACCTCGTAAGACTGGGTCATGCGGAAACAGCCCTATGCGAATTTGGCGTAGAAAATCAGTTCTCTTTAGCACATTCTCCAAACATGTCTATACAGAGAAGCGGTCTGCTGGCAGTTATGACCAGAAGACACGCCCCTGTACACCAAACTCTGAAAACATGCTGCCTAGCTTTTGACAGCTCACTTATTGGCAGACAGAAGATTTAAAGACGGTCATCTAAAAATTGAACGTTGCAGAAGGTGGAAGTGGAGATCTCCTGGTGGACATGTAGAAACTAAGAATTTTGATAACATTGTTTTGGCTATTAGGAACCATGAAACTTTATTACGCATATTTCATATTTACACATTTCTAGACGAAAATAAATGAAAGGAAAAGGGGAGACCTGACTAGACCCGTCTTACGCTAGGTAAAATATCACCTAAAAGACCAGCCAGTTAAAAATAGTTACAATTAAATTGATGGGTCACATTGAAATTAATGAAATGATCACAACTTTGTATGTCAATATGCATACTTTTTTTTTTAAAAAGGCAACAAAAAATATTTAAGCAGAGGAGTATGACGTAAGCAATTTTTATGATTATTTTGCGTTACTTTGCGTACAGGTAAAATGGGGGTAGGGCAGCAGATTCAGCCACTGTGGCCCCTAAATGCATCAGAGCATCACAAAATCAGGTTGGGAGTAACTGTGGTACTCTATCCTAACCAATACAACCTAACAAAGACCTATCGGTTGTATACAAAATTTCTGAAGTCACCGGAAACAACGTACGTTTCCTAATTCGGCAATTTTAAATGGGAAAAAGCTATTATTCACCACGAATTTTCTTGCACTTTATGCTCACATTATTGAAACTCAACAGGTAAAGAGAGGTCAAAATGAAATGGAATAACTTTAGTAATTTTTTTCTAATTAATTTTGTGTATTTTTACAACTTGGGGGTAGGGATACAAAATCAACCACTGTGACACTCACAGTAATCACAGCATCACCTAGTCAAGTTTATAGCAATTGTGATATCCTGTTTTAATGATGTAAGCCTGAAAATGGACTGCCAACGCTATAGAAAATATCTGACACATTATATTTGTCTTTTTTTTGCGATTTCGCGGAAATGACCGTTGGGTGCGCAAATACCTTCACTGTGAGCCAGAGATTCAATATTTTTACATTTTATTTTTTGCAGATGATGCAGAAGGTATGCCTTAACATAATATTGCCTGATTTGGGCTTCTGGAAAGAATTCTGATTTATTTAGAGGAAAATGTTTCTCAACCTCATTTTAGCACCTGCGAAGAGCGTGAATGGGGGCACCCTTGCGCCATCGGCTATATCTCTGGTGTGTTCCAAAGGATTGTCGCAGAACATGACTTAAACATCTCAGGACATACTAAGGAACACTTTGAAACCCATCTTATTGAGTACTGGGGGTGCGGGGTGGGGGGGGGGGTGCACGGTAGACCTTGCTAGCATATGGACTATAAATGTGTATTCCTTTGACGTCACTCATGTCTGCAGTGATCCAGGTCGGCAGATGTCTTCTTGATTTCTTTTACAAAAATAGTGGAAGAATGAAAACAAATACGTTAGGGAGGTCAAAGGAACCATTGTACCATTGTACCAAACAGGCCTTCGGCCTTCCGGGTACAAGGTTCCTTTGACCTCCCTCAGGGCTACAAGGGTTCGTGTAGCAAACCCCTGCGACCAATATCTTATAATATACAACAGACTGACCTGAAAGTTTACATTCTGGTGTGGTGCCATTCCATTGTCCGCTGCTTAACTCATTCTACCCCAGACACACCACAGCAAGATAAGGATCGACCATGATAGTTCAAGGGTGATGCCAGAATAGCTTGGCGCCTATGGGCGCCAAGCTATTCTGGCATCACCCTTGAACTATCATGATCGATCTGTGTCCTGCCCTGCAATGCAGTCTTCAGAGGACAACGGCAACATTTGGGGATTTGGGTGTTGGTGTAGAATGAGTTAAGCACACTAGCTCCTCGGAGCCGGATATAGTGTAGCCGGGGATACAGACAATTTCATACCGTAAAGAGATCACAAGAATAATTATTGTCAACGTCGTCGTTTCTGTAATTATTATCACCGTCAAATCGTCGTCGTCGTAATCGTTATCGTCACATTCATCTATCAACCGACAGCTGAATAGTTTAACAAACGAAATAACAAATGAAAGAACGAAGGAACGAATGAAGGAGCGAACGAATGAAGGAATGACGAATGTACCAACCCACCAGCCAACCAACCATTGCGCCAACCGACCATCCAACCGATCAGCCAGCCGACATAAATATCTACCAAACAGCAAAATACACAAAGAAACAAAAACCGACCATTATAACAACTTAACCCTTTTAGCGCCAAGGTCCCATTCCTCACATTTTGGAGGTGTTGGCTAACGACTATATACCATTTGCAGGAGATGGCTTGACCATGATATTTTAAGTTAGTTAGTTAGTTTTGGGGTTTAACGCCGAGCAGGCAACCAAGGTCATCTCACGGCGGCATGATATTTTATGTGTGTGTGTGTGTGTGTGTGTGTGTGTGTGTGTGTGTGTGTGTGTGTGTGTGTGTGTGTGTGTGTGTGTGTGTGTGTGTGTGTTTGTGTGTGTGTGTGTGTGTGTGTGTGTGTGTGTGTGTGTGTGACAGCGACTAGAGCCCGCGGTTGAGGACGGACAAGCTTGAGATTGTACGATATTGTCACTAAAAAAATAATCTTGAGGTATTTTTTAATTTACTTTTTCATTGGCGAGAAAATATCCGTTTCACAGAAACCGGTTGATCCACGTTGGAGTCTGTAATTTGTCTTTTTTTACTCCATATTTTGCATATTGCTAGATAAAAGGGAAATATTTAATGAGTTTGTTAAGCAGCACTGTACTTCTAGAACTTTTTGAGTGATAATTAAATATAGTTTAAAAAATCACGTTTTGGGGATTAATTTCACGAATTATTCGGGATTAATCTTAAAACAACTGAATCTTTTTTTACGAAAAAAAACCAAACAATCTTCTCAATAATACTCGCATGATTTTTCATATACGGTATTTACATCAGCCTACAGTTTGTCTCGGCTTTCGGGTACAATTAGGTCAATTGTGACCTGTATGCCCTAGGTGTGAAAATCAGACAATTTTCTGCACCACTTTTTGGGAGTCATATGTAAAAAGAAAAGTCTAACATAACTTTACGGAAAAAAAAATCTTCACATTAATGATTTTTCATAAACAGTGTTTGCATAAGCCTGCTGTTTTTTTTTTCCCCGTCTCTGGGGTAGGATTAGGTCAAATTGTGACCTGTAAGCCCTAGGTGTTAAAATCAGCAAGAAAATTGCAAAATTTGATCCTCCATTACGTCAAATGTTAGTACTTGCTATGAGTGACGTATAACATCGATTCGTCACTATGAAACACGGCGTCGTGGGAATGACGTCAATGACGTGAAGCTTGAAGTGACGTCATTTCGCTGCTCGTGCTATTATTCTTCTTCAGAATAGCTATGCTACGCCAGACCACAGAGCATACGAATGACGGGAATCGCTGTGTGTCCATCTTTATTTCTGTGTGCCAGTGTGTGTGGATCAGAGGGTGGGTTAGAGTAGAAGGAGATGGATTTCTCTCGCTACACGAGCCCGCAGAGCGTTCTAATGGCGGGAATCGCCGTGTGTCCATCTTTATTCAGTTGTGTGCGCCGAAGTGTGTGTTGATCAGAGGTTGGCTTAGAGAGGAGGAAAATGGCTCACCATAATAAGCCTAACAATATGAACAACTCTGAATGTTCCTAATAGATAACGCATGTGAGTTCCAAACAATACGGTAGACTTTGGGATGAAATCCTCATCTTGTTATTTACGCGATAAGAGGCGTATTAAGCCCCCTTTTGACTGTCGAGAATAATTGAATCACCGTCCAGCTGCAAGAAGTATAGATCCTTTCGAGCTCCCGCAGTGCTCTTTGGCGTTGAATTAACAAAGATTAGAAATCTCCTCCAGTGGCAGTTAGGGTGTTTTATACGTAGCCAGCCTTGTTAAGGCTTGCCAGAGTCGACCCTACTAACTCCTCTGAAAGAATTATCTGCCTCGTTGGTTAGTTCAGGGTTTGAAGTCCACGAAGTGATAAAGGACTACCCTGACGGGCGGGCTGTGGGGGACAGGGAAATCTATTGCCTATGAATACGACCTGAACATTGATCAATTATGGCGCACTGCAGCTGTGCCACTTTGATCTACCAAAGATCTTTCAACGGACATGTTACTGAACAAGCCTGTCTGTTTTCCGCTGGATTGCGAGTCCAGCTCGGCCGGGACGGGGACTCAAACCCACGACCCGGCGATTATCTTCGCTCTCTTTCGCTCCGACGATTAACCGCCTGAGCTATTTTTGGACTCTGTCTCTGCCTTGTCACTCTGACTTGATTTCATATTCCGGAACAACTCCGGACTAATTCCATCCACAGCTTCACAGTAAGCAAAAGGTCCTCGGACCGACGTCGGCCACAGTGGGGCCTGCGCACAGCCGTGCGCGGGCCCACTGCGGCGACGTCGGCCAGAGGTCTCTTGTACACTGGGCTCATCTGACAAAATAATATGACTGGGCAAAGTAAAGTATCATGTAGCAAAGCAAGATATCGTCCGTTGATCGCATGATAAGTGTTGCGCGCTGACCTCTCAGCCTGAGGGACAGCTAGGCTGACCGTGTTCAGAAAAAAGCATAGATTTTCATGAGCCCCTGCAGTTGCAGGGGCTCATGAAAGTCTATGTCTTTTGCTTGAAATGGCCAGAGCAGAAAGAGCCTGCCATCCGATCTTACAGCGAATTCTCTTCAGGATTTTCGATAATGTCACAGTAAATTTCGCGTATAGCATGAGACTATTGGAAAGGACAGGTTGACGCTTTGCGTGCAGATACAGACTTCGCACGCTGAACGGTTGACCAGGCAATATGATTAACCCCTTCCCTGCCGAGAGAACGTCAACACGATCCAGTTGCAAGAGACATAGATTTTCATGAGCTCCCGGCAGTTGCAGAGGCTTTTGAAGATCTATGCCTGTTGCTGACACCATTTTGTATCCTTTTTATTTATTTATTTTTTCTTTTGGACGGTTAGGATTAATTGCCGTTGAATTAACAGTTTAACCCCTTCGCTGCCAGTGATCGCGAATTTCGCGTCTGAAGTCTCTGCGCGCTGACCAATATTCGCGCGAAGAAACAGATGTAAACTTGACCAAAAATAGGCATACAGACATAAGACTAACAAAAGCATAAACCCTCATGACTGCGGAAAAGGGGGGGGGGGGTATGGCTCTTGCCGCTGGGTAGTTCACAGTTGAGGGGTTAAGAATCTGCGTCCAAGAAGGTTGTAACTCCAAATGACTCTCTCAAATCAGTAGAACGTGTTAGAGCTAATGTTATCGCTTGGTGGTTCGGGGGACAGAGACGGCTATTAAGTATGGAGTACAACCTAACACTCGGTCCTACTACAACTGTTACACTTTGATTTAGCATGACCTTTTAACGGAAATGTTAACTCTTTCGAGACGTGCCGCAACACGATGCGGCACGTCTCGAAAGAGTTAATCTGAACAAGTTCGTAGTTTTGTCTGTGCAACCTTTATATGCAGTGACTACATGTGAGCAAGGACGAGGTTTAGACGGTTAGTTCGGGGTTTAATGTCCACGGCACCGAAGTGATAATGGTCGGCCCTGACGAGCAATTATGGGGGACAGGGAAATCGATTGCCTATGGCGTACGATCTGAACACTGATCAGTTCAGGCGCACTGCAACTGTGCCACTTTGATTTACAGAACCTTTCAACAGACATGCTATGGAACAAGTCCGTCTTTTTCGCTGGATTGCGAGTCCAGCTACGGGGTCCTGCACGACTCGACGATTCCCTTCGCTCTCTTGCTTCGACGTCTAACCGCCTCAGCTATTTCGGACATTTGAGTGTTAGATGCAAGTGACTAATTCAAGTTTCATTATTGTCCCACTGGCACCGAGGTGATCGGGGAGAATGTTAGACGCATTTTCAAGTTTATTGTCCCACTGGCACCGAAGTGATCGGGGCGGAATGTGTTAGACGCAGAACACATCGCCAATACTTAAACTGAGGCACCTCCATATTCTACTGGTCTCACCCCTAGCACAGCGAGCAATGCATCCCTAAAGCTATATGTAGGGTTTTCTGCACACAAAAAAAAAGAACTGAAAGTTTTAAAAAAGCAGCTAACTTGGTAAATTGTCGTGTATTCATATTAAACATTTGAAAACAAAAGCTTCGCCAGAAATCCAACGATGTTAAAAACGAACTGATCAGGGAAGTTCAATACAGACAGGGGCACAACTCTTGCCATAACTTCGGTTTTCTCCTCCTGTGGACGCAGGTGAAGCCAACTCAGGTCAGAGGTTAGATACGGCCGATGCATAACGCATTGTGGGGAACAAAGTATACGAAACATCCCGAATAAACGTAAGAACGTAGAGGATATTTGTATAAGCAAGGGAGATAGATCTTTATCGATCCCTACACTCTGCGGGGCGGGGGGGGGGGGAGGGAAAGAAGGGGGAGGGGGCGGGGGGGGGGAGGATGGCGGGGGAGGGGGCGGGGGGTAGGAGGGCGGGGGGGGGGGGGGGGGAGGAGAGGGGGTTTAAGAAACTATACACGCAGATTGTGGGGCGTCTGCATGCCGGTTCGTTCGGTACAGAGGTACTCCGAGTGCAAAAGTTGCATGCTCGATTCAATATGCTAACAACCTCAAGTCATCGAACAGCAATTGTTTTCTTTTCCATCACACATGTATGTCTTATACAGATGATTGATTTTTTTTAAGATGGAAGTGGGCGGAGAGGATATATGCACCAGGGTTTCCGTAGTACTTTTAGTTGCGATGATTCCTACCCAAAGGGTTAAGAGACATTTCACGATTGCTAATATGTAAGCGTCTTGAAGACAGGTAATGTTCGCTGAAAGGGGTCGACTGGAGAGGGCACTAGAAAAGTGGGCGTATCGGTATCGTAGAGAGAGAGAGAGAGAGAGAGAGAGAGAGAGAGAGAGAGAGAGAGAGAGAGAGAGAGAGAGAGAGAGAGAGAGAGAGAGAGAGAGAGAGAGTAAAATTAGTTAGTTTGTTAATTAGTTAGTTTGTTAATTAGTTAGTTTGTTAATTAGTTAGTTTGTTAATTAGTTAGTTTGTTAATTAGTTAGTTTGTTAATTAGTTAGTTTGTTAATTAGTTAGTTTTATTTGGGTTTAACGCCGAGCAGGCAACTCACGGTCATCTCACAGAGAGAGAGAGAGAGACAGAGACAGAGACAGACAGACAGACAGAGAGACAGAGACAGACAGACAGACGGAGTGAAATGAAATGAAATGAAATGAAACTTTATTTTCCAAGAATAAAAGAATAGGTGCGGAGACCTTTTTTCATTCTTGTCCTTGCTACAAACTACATGAAAACACACACGTACGCACACACACACACACGCGCGCGCGCACGCACGTCGGCACGCACACGCGCTTGCACATACACACACATACACACACGCACGCACGCACACACACACACACACACACACACACACACACACACACACACACACACACACACACACACACACACACACAGAAGTACGTAAACCAGACCCCGCTACGGCTCAAACATTGGAATAAATGGCCCGGACAAACGTGGTATCGTGATGTGTGTCCTGGGCCTTCAACCAACGCCCGCGTCTGACGAAGCACAGTCCCGACCCACATCTGGCTAATATGCATTACACACGGTACATGAAATACAACTACATAATAACACATACATATACACTGCACACTGTTAAGACTACATCTGGTACATTGAACGCAAAACTGTAAGCATACAGAGAGAGAGAGAGAGAGAGAGAGAGAGAGAGAGAGAGAGAGAGAGAGAGAGAGAGAGAGAGAGAGAGAGAGAGAGAGAGAGAGAGAGAGAGAGAGAGAGAGAGAATGAATGAATGAATGATACTTTATTTCTCAAGGATGGAAACAATAGGCGCCCAGGCCTCTTTTCATGTTTGTCCTTGCTAAACTACAACATTAAAAGCAACATTAAAACAATATGTTAACAGCACACAACAAGGTCACTTGTGTTACATTCCGATACAAGTTCCAAAGTCGCTGAAGATTACACACACACACACACACACACAGTAAAATGACAGGGTCTTGGGGGGGGGGGGGGTGGGCGATGTAAAGTGTGTTTATAGAAAGCGACTGCACGCTTATGATACAGCTACTCATGTGTAGGATTTTAGTGAGCAGGCAAAACACTATGATAAAGAGAGATATTATGTAAAAGTCAACAAGTGCAAAACGGAGGACCACAGGAAATCATTGACATGGCTCTTTTGGACATATTATCTACGTTTCTTTCAAGTTTGCTCAGAGATGTATTTAAAAACTTTCGTACTAAACAATAGAAGATGTCTCGTTTGCTGTATATGTGGAGGAAGTGAGTTCCATAAATAGGCACCCGCATACGAAAGGCCAGATTTAAACAAGTCACATCGGGCCCGTTCAATGACGAGACTGTTCCTCAAAGTGCTGTAAACCCTTTCGCTCTCAGTGAAAAGCTTAGCCAGGTAGAGGGGGACTTTCCCGTTCAGTGCTTTGTGCATAAGTACGCACTTATTTAACGTAAGGTGTTGATGTAAAGGAAGGAGCCCTGTTGCCTGAAACTTTTCTTCCAAAGTTAGAGAGGGGATTGGGAGGATCAGTTTAACTGCGCGATTGTATAGAGAATTAGTCCCCTAAAGGTTAGCCTTACTACAGCCGTCCCAAATAGTAGATGCGTAGTCAATGTGAGGTTTTATGTAGGAGTTGAAAAATAGCTTTCGTGTCTTAGAATCAATTATAGATTTTAATCTTGACAGTAAAAATAGCTTCTTTGATAATGTTTTCCCTAGTTGTGTTAGATGGGGCACCCAGCACAGTTCTATCTATCTATCTATCTAAATCCCGTAGTCTTGCCGACCGGTCGGTTACCACTGATGACTTGCCAACCAGCTCTCTCCATTCCTCTCTGTTCTCTGCCATTCTTAGCGTATCGCGCAGCTTCAGTCCTGTCCACTCTGAGATATTGTCCTCCCATCTTTTCCTCTGTCTTCCTCTCCTTCGACCTCCTTGCACAGTGCTTTGCAGGAATGTTTTGGCAAGCCCTGCTGAAAGCGTGACATGCCCATACCACTTCAGTTTGCGTTTTTTTCACAATGGCTAATAGGTCTTCATATGACCCGATGGCTTGCCTAATTCTTCTTCCCACTTCCACGTTTGTGACGTGATCTCTGCATGAAATGCCAAGCAACCTTCGAAAACATCTCATTTCAGTGGCTTGTATCCTCCTTTCAGGGTCTGCTGTGAGGGTCCATGACTCGCAGGCATACAAAAACACTGAGATGCCTAAGGAGCGCATCAGTCTGATCTTGGAGCAGAGTGTGATGTTTCTGTCCTTCCATATGGTCTTCAATCTTGTCAGTGCTGTTGTTGTCTGTGCAATCCTGGACAGTATTTCTGGTTTTGATCCCTCATCTGTCACAATGGCTCCTAAGTATTTGAACTTATTAACGGTTTCCATTTTTTTCCTTCCAATCATGATGTCAGTGCCAATGCCACTGGTGTTATTGGTCATCAGTTTGGTCTTCTCTGCACTGATTTCCATCCCGTACGCAATGGCTGTACTGTCCAGCTTTTCCACCAGCTGAGCTAGTTCCTTCTCTGTTCCTGCAAGGCCATTAATGTCGTCCGCAAAGCGCAAGTTCGTGATTGTTCTGCCTCCAATACTGACAGATCCTTCATGATCTTTCAGAGCGTCTGACATAATTCTTTCCAGGAAGCACCCTTGTCTGACTTCGACTGTAGTCCTAAACCAGTTTCCTATTTTGCCGTTGAAGCAGACTGCGCTAGTGACCTTGTAAAGGTTTGCTACAACTTTGATCAGGTTGACATTAATGTTGTATAGCTTCATTGTGGACCAAAGGGCTGCATGCCACACCCTGTCAAACGCTTTCTTAAAATCCACAAAGACATGACAGTTGGTCATCAACAATTACCCCGAGGAGACGATATTCCTTGACTTGTTCAATGGGAACTGAATCAAAAGAGAGGCTAAGTGAATGGGGGCGGAGCTGATGCTTTCGGCGTGTTGTGATTAGCATGCTTTTTGTTTTGGATGGATTAACAAGCATTTGATTATTTTTGCACCACAGAGAGAGAGAGAGAGAGAGAGAGAGAGAGAGAGAGAGAGAGAGAGAGAGAGAGAGAGAGAGAGAGAGAGAGAGAGAGAGAGAGAGAGAGAGATGATGATGATGATGTCCACTTGTAATGCGTATCCACTCCAAGCTAGCAGCATGCTCAGGACGCAAAATAAAAAAATAAAAAAAAACACCAAAAAACTAAGGACGAGGCGGAGAGAGAGTGCGCGCGAGAGACAGAGAGACAGAGAAGAAAGAGAGAGAAAGAGGGATGGGGGGTGGGGGGTGGGGGGGATTTAAGAGCGCCTGGGGGTGGGGGATTGTTCGCGAGTTTGGCATTTTAGGATAATAGCACTCGCAACTGACATATCGTGAAGGCGAAGTGGACACGTCATCTGTCAATGAGTCGGGGGACCTCAATTGTTTGTTTGTTGTTGTTTTTTTTGTTTTGTTTTTTTCCAGTCCATTACCTCTTACAATGAATAGCTGTTTGGTCGGGTTTTTAAGGATAATCGACCGTAACAGCTCAAGGGCAGTGCCTGATTAGCTTAGCGCCGGAATGCGTCAAGCTTATTGGACACTACCCTTTAGAGCTGTGAAGGGTTTAGACAGTCTGACTGATATCTTCTTCTTTTGTTTTCTTTTCTTTCTTTCTTTTTTTTTTTTTTTTTTTTTTTTTTGGGGGGGGGGGGGGTGGAGGGAGATGGGGATGGGTGGGTATGTTTAATACTTTTGTTATCAAACGTACGATGATCATAAGGCACTAATTGTGATCTATCAAGGTCGATCCATCTCTTGTGACTTCATAATGTGAACTGCAGCTTATGCGTTCTATGCATATTTATAAAAATTAAAAAAAAAAAAAAGCTTGAAAACAATGTCGCATAAGGACATAAATTCATCGGCAGTCAAATAGATCCTGAATTCAATTCCTCCAGTTTGGTCCCTCGATGCATCCAAACTAAAAGATTTACCAAACTGCTCAGTTACGTGAAGTTGCCAGAGAGTTGTGCAGCCAACTTAACCCTTTGGCTGTCGGTAGCGTTTTTTGGTCGTGGTGATTTCGACAACAAAAATTGCTACCGACAGCCAAAAGGTTAAATTTTAAGATACTATCCCGAGTCCCGAAGATTCATAGATGCAGGGGGTTGTCTGTGATGACTGTTAATGAGGACCGCAAGGATTACAAGAGGGGTGGTACACTGGGTTCCCGTGCATCACCGCTTGCCAAAACAGATGTTGCCTTTGATTGAAACCTTTCCTGAGTATGGTCATGGGAACTCCCTTCCCCCGTCCTTTTCGTATGATTTGTCGTTCAGTGGTGGAAATTAAGGTCTTCACCCGCCCCGCCCCACCCACCTCTTCCCCCTCAGACTGCTCCCCAATACCCCTTTGTTTTATTTTTAGTGAGTAGGAGGTAATGTCTCGCCTCTAGGAGGATTCTTTGTCAAGTTAAACTAACTATGCGGCCGCATTGAATTAACCGCGCAAACCTGTTACATTGATTTCCGGGCATATCATATTTGATTCACAGACAGATTAACCAAGACACCTGACTGACAAAACCCTACAAAGGCCGTTATGTCAGATCGTCAGTGACTTTCTGTTTTGCTCGTGGACCTGGGGCCGGATGCTTAACAGCCTTCTAAATTAAAAGCATTATAAAGTTAAAATCGTTTTAGTTAACAGAGGTTTTAAAACACTTTTAAAACTGATGCACGACACGTTTCTAAAAAAGGTTAACAACGTTTTAGCTACAAATTATCTACCGCACTACGTCACCGATATATAAATAGACTGAATAGTTCCCTGAATAGTTCATTCACAGTAAAGATTTAGTATGGAGAGAAAATCCCAATGAAAAAGAAACACGATTAGCAAAGACAATTAAACCATAATTTAGTAATATTTAGGCCTGTTCAGAATATATACAGAAACAATTACACAAGTTGCAACTTATTTTTTCTGATAATGAGGATGCAACTGAAGGTATGATGTGAAACAATAGCTGACGAACTGAAAGTTCATAAGAAAAAGAAGTAGCACCTATAAGATTGACGTCAATTAACTTTATTGCATCAAAATAGGTAAGTTCCATTCCGGCCAAGATAGCTGCTCCAAGTCCCGCGGAGACTATTTCCACAAACCAAAAATGAAAATAAAAATAACAAAAATAAAAACTTTTCCCGGCAGAGGAAGCAGTCCTGCTGGAGGAATATGGAAATAATTAAATACCTGCAGCACAATAACCAAAATAAAAAACAACATCAAAACAAAACCAGAAAGGCTGTGGCTCAAACCACGTCAGTAGTGATTTCAAAAGTAACATTTGTGACCGTGAGTTTTACCGACTGCGCTATTGTATCATTGATGGTAATTGAACTTATTATAATTATATACAAAGTCAGGTTGTGTTACGCCGGCTGACCTCCGCCGATCTTTCTGACAATATTTCACTTGGCAAAGCTTTTCAGCACTTCTTAGCAAATCTCAAAAGCTGATACTGTTGTTCATCGTTATATTCATTATAGGATGCAGCGATCTCTCTTTTCTTCCCTGATGTTGTCGAATTCAATGCAGCGGCTGACTAAAAATGGCGCCCATTCAGCGTTCATTCAGTTTTAAAAGCGTTTTAGCGCGTTTAGAATAGGTCCGAGTACTTCAAAAGTTACAAGCGAAAATCATTCGTCAGTATTAAACGTTTCGTGCATCGCATCTAAGCGCGCTAAGCAAGATTTTTAAAAACGATTTTTAATTTTCACTTTAAAAACTGTTTTACAATTTAGAAGTCTGTCGTGCATCGCATCTAAGTGCGCTAAACACGATTTTTACAAAACGTTTGTAAATTTTCACTTTTAACACTGTTTTAGGAGTTAGAAGGCTGTTGTGCATCCGGCCCCTGGAGTTTGAAGCTATAAATGGCTTTTACTTCGGCACTGGCGCTTGTTGGAGTTGATTGGCTTCAGCGTATCAGTTGATACACTTCAGCTGTAGAACGGATACAAAGTGATGTAATCACGCATCTGTGAACGAAATAACAACCGTAGCCACTCGTTAGGAGACATCAAAACATTTTATGTACATATCAGGCGTTGATATTCGTCAGTTTTATGAATTGTTGAGAAAGCTCCTGGAGCACTTAGGGCCTTTAAATAAGCCAAACAAAATCTTGTGCACCTCTCTTCCCATTTTATTGATCTGTTGGGTGTCTATTGATCCGGGCCTCCGCGACCCCTTGTTTAAATAAGCACTCTGTCGATGTCCTAACAAGCCTACGTGCTGTTTTTGTATGACGCAAACAATCTTTGCCCATTTCCTTTGGCACCGCCCCACAAAATCCACAACCGCCACAGTGCAACGATTTCTTTGGTCGCAAATAGATTTGCACGTCAGCCTCACTATATCGCGAAGCCTGGGAAACGTACTCCAGACCAAAAAGGTGACTGCCAAGCATGTAAAATGCAAAAAAATGGGGAGAAAGAAACACTCTTAGAAAAGACAGTTACAACATATTTTGTTAATATTTCGGGTAAATACCCTTTTTTTCAAAATAGACAAACAAACAAATAGAGAGATCAGTCGCTACTTATCTTCATTTATCGCCAAAGGAATGTGGCAACTATATTTTGAAAAAGGGTATTTACCCGAAATATTAATAAGCTGTGTTGTAACTGTCTTGTCTAAGCGTGTTTCCTTCTCCGTTGGGTACTTCTTTGGGAAACCTACAGTCACACCGCGGCATTGGTGTTCACGTTAACCCTTTCACTGCCATTGTACGTACTTTGTACTTTTGAAATCTGTGTCAGTTTAACGCGAAAGAGCTCCAGCCGTCCCATGAACAATGGATACAAAGTGGTTTCAGCAAGAGGCATAGGGCTTATGAGGATCTATGCCTCTTGCAGCAACGTGGTATCCACTTTTTTTTCTCGGCAGTAAAGGGGTTTAACACGCCCTTATCTCGTAAATAAAAACAACCCGGTAAACTATTACTTCTCCTTTCTACGAAGTAAAAATGATGTAGTCCTGAGAAAAATGGCAGGCCATCAAGAGAATTGATGGCAAATAAAGAATAAATATACATTAAGAAAAAGTCCTGTGGCCTACTCCAACCTTAGTTGGCCCTGCGGGCCAACTAAGGCTGGAGTCGGCCACAGGACGTTTTGTTCGTTGGGTATCCCTACTTGGCAGCCAAATACCGCGTTATATCTGATGTGGCGATATTCTGATGCGCGTAATAAGAGGCTGATATTTAATTCTAAAGTAACCCACACGACTCTTGATCTGATGTGAATAGTTTATGAATAGTTTTGGTAGGTGTAAAACATTTGGGACAGTTCATGTACCTGTTATCCTTTGGCTGCAGTTAGCGCTCTTTGTCGCGGTGATTTTTAACCCTTTGGCTGTCGGTAGCGCTGTTTGTCTCATGCTGTTCTGGCACCACCCTCGAACTAACACCACCCTCGAAGGTCCAAGCTCAAGCTCTCTCTCTCTCTCTCTCTCTCTCTCTCTCTCTCTCTCTCTCTCTCTCTCTCTCTCTCTCTCTCACACACACACACACACACACACACACACACAGGCGCCTTCAGGCGCATGAGGATCTATGCCTCTTGGAGATGTTTGGAGCGCGCGCGCACGCACGAACTAACACGCACACAGTACACACATCGACGCGCTTTCAGAAGAGCATGCAGGTGGCCCGTGTACTTAGTATATCATGTACTAGGTAAAGTCAACCTGCTTTCACACAAATTATAGCAAGACTGAAATTGTACCGTGAAGTTCTAGTTTTGTCACCATTTTCTTAAGCCTATGAAGCGAAAGTGAAACTCATATAGTCACGTAAAATATAAAATTACGTAAAAACTGATAAAAACTTACGTCATGACAAATGACGTTTGACAAATCAATGACGCGGCGTATGTCCTGCGCCCTTATAGAACTCACTGACGCATAGGCGGAGGTCAGCCGGCGTAACACAACCTGGCTAGGTATATAATTATAATAAGCTCGATTACCATCAATGCCTCAATAGCGCAGTCGGTAAGACTCGAGGTAAAAAATGTCACTTTTGAAACCATGGCTGGCGTGGTGCGAGCCACAGCTTTTCCGGGTTTGAAAAAAAAAAGTTTTCTTGTTTGTTTGTTGTTATTGTGCTGCATGTATTTTAACACAAGGGTCCGTTGATAGTAGCTTGGACTAATGCAAATCCACTGTGCCACCGCATGCACGCAAGCGCCTATACTTAGCTCAAGTCTTGAGCTTAGTATATGTGCTTGTGCGCACGCGGTGGCGCAGTGGATTTGCATTAGTCCAAGCTACTATCAACGGACCCCTATGGTATTTAATTATTTCCATATTCCTCCAGCAGGACCGCTTCCTCTGCCGAGAATTTTTTTTCATTTTAGTTTATTTCTTCATGTTTCGATTTATTGTGTTTCTCTTACTCTTTGCTATTAATGTTTCTTTTCTAACAGGACATTTTGTAAGAGAGACGTTTCGCCTAAAACTTTATCCTGTCAATAAAACGTCTCATCATCATCATCATCATCATCATCTCTCTCTCTCTCTCTCTCTCTCTCTCTCTCTCTCTCTCTCTCTCTCTCTCTCTCTCTCTCTCTCTCTCTCTCTCTCTCTCTCTCTCTCTCTCTCTCTCATCAATCAGACTCGTCTTGAAACACTGACTTTTTTTTTTAGTTTGTTCTCTTTGCTGATCTGACGTTAAGCCACAAGAGTGGCCGCGTACCCAGCTAACTGTACACTCACCTACACACGAGAAGAGACATGTTTACAGCACAGCAATAAATTTATTTCTGTGCTGTTCTTACTCGTTAAGGGTTTAAACTGAGTGAACTTGTACTGCAGATATCTTATGTTGATCTGCTCTTGACTTAAACAGATGATATTAATCATTTCATCTCTGCATGTTTGGTCAAATACCATATTAGCAGTGCACGTGTGAGACGTGTGTTTACGGGACCTCGTATCTTATAATCGACTCGAACTCCTTACTACATGCAGCGCACTTTTGTCTTGTGTCGACTTACTTTCTATTGCTCATGTGACTGTCTATATAGACTATAGATTTTATGGGAAAAGTCAACTTACTTTTATTATTATTATTATTATTTTTATTTTAATATTTTTCTTTCTTCCCGTTAAAGCGTATCTGAGCAAGTCAGATCAGTGAATATTGGCGAGTGCTCGTTACATTTTTCCAGCCTCACAAATATTCTCTTATTTGTCTTGGATAACGTAAACGCTTTGTCTAAATAACGTACTCCCCCTCCGCCCTTTTCCCCTCTCTTTTCTGTTTAAATTTCGCTTTTTCCGTGAAGTATGTTGTTTGTTTGCCTTACATTTGTTACTTTTATTTAGTTCTATTACTTATTTTTAACGCCAAAATTACCATACAAGATAATGTGCAAAAAAAGGCCAAAAATTTCGAATCGGACATTTAAATGTATATCACCTGGCGAACAAAGTGCCGGACGTTTGCGTTTATGTTAATTCACCTAGTTACTTTCATCTCTTTGGTATAACCGAGACACGCCTTGCCTCCAACATCAGTGATGAGGCCATCGCCATTCCAAATTACTCCATTCTTAGGCGAGATCCGTCAGTCCAGGGTGAGACAGGTGTAGCGGTCTACATCCACAACTCAGTTAAACACATAACCCGCAGGCGCCGAGACTTAGAAACTAGCAGTGTGGAATGTATTTTGATAGAGATTAGGCAATCTAAATCCCCTCCTTTACTTGTTGGGTTTCTTTACAGAAATCCTGCGGCCAATTTTGAGTGGTATGACAACTTTGTACACTTGATTGATAAAACAGATATTCATAAAAGCGAACTTCTCCTTCTAGGGGATTTTAACATTGACACTCTTAAACCTCACCCATCATGGGAGTGTACCACTACCTTAGTCGGCCTTCAACAAATGGTAACATCGCCCACTAGAGTTACGCCATCATCAGCCACTGTTATAGACCATATTTATACAAATAAACCGCTGGCAATTAGCAACGTTCACGTTGGTAGTCTTAGCGTAAGTGACCACTATCAAGGACATACGTGCATAACATACAGATCATTAAAAAAGTTCAATGAAAATACCTTTCTGTCTGATCTAGCTTCTGCAGAATTTACTGAAGTGTACAATGAAACCGACCCAAATAAAGCACTAGATACGTGGTATCACATCTTTCTCAGAGTGCTAGATAAACACGCGCCCTTGAGACAACAAAGAGTTAAATACGCCACTTTACCACCCTGGCTGACTGCGGATCTTATCGAGGCCATGGAGCACAGGGACGAGCTGAGAAGAGAGAAGCGCTTCACCGATTACAAGAAAGAACGTAATCGAATAAAATCCATGGTTCTGAAGGCAAAGAAATTACTTTTCGATAAAGTTATTCACGAAAGTAAAGACTGTGCCACCATATGGCGTGCGATAAATTTAGTTACTAGAGGCACGAATAAAAGCACAACTCCTTTACCGCCGCATCTCACAGCAAACAGCTTCAACAGCCACTTCGTCTCCGTAGCAGAATCATTAATCCCGCCGGGAACTGAGTCGCATGACTATGTATGCCCGGACAACTTAGTCGATTTCTGCAAGCAGAGAACTGCCGGCACAAAACCTTTCATCATACCCACTATAGCGGTCCATGAAGTTGGTAAATTAATTACATCCTTGGAAAATAAAAAAATCATCAGGACTGGATGAGATCAGTGCGAAAATACTCAAGATATCCCTCCCATACATTGTAGAGAGTATCACTTATATCTACAACCTCTGTATTAATTTTAATTGTTTTCCAGACGCATTTAAAGACGCGAAAGTAATACCTCTACCTAAATCTAAAGATCTTAGTGAAATTAATAATTTTAGGCCCATATCACTTCTACCTGTTCTGTCCAAGCCCTTAGAACGGCATATTCACAAGCATCTATCTATATACCTGGAAAGCCGAAAATTAATCTATTCATTGCAGTCGGGCTTCAGATCAGAACACTCATGTCACACTGCGCTGATACGGATGATAGACACCTGGTTATCTTCCATCAACGACTCAAAACTTACAGGAGTCATGTTTCTAGATTTTCGTAAAGCCTTTGATCTAGTAAACCACGAAATACTGATCAAGAAAGTATCCTTGTACACCAACAACTCGGCGTCGTTTCTCAAATCCTACCTCGAAGGTAGAAAACAAAAGGTATTACTAAATGGATCATACTCGAATCAAGGTTTAGTGAAGCATGGCGTACCACAGGGCTCTATTCTTGGTCCCCTTCTATTCTGCTTGTTCATAAATGATCTTCCTCTTGCGATAAAAAATGAAAGCGTTACATGTGATATGTTTGCAGATGATGCTGCTGTCTCTCTCTTGGCTTGACTTCGCGAACGAAGATTTTATAGGAGTTGCCCACGACGTCTGCAGGCTTGTTCTTGGCTGCGGAGGCCAATCCGAGACAGGCAGGTTCGACCGCAGTGGCTGCAGGGGAAGGTATGACCAGGGTTCTGAGCTGCGGCATCTCTGTTTTTTCTCCTGAGCCGCTTGTCCTTAAGGCTAGCTCTGTGAGAGTCCTCAAAGGAGACAGCTGCCTTGTAAATGGTGGAGCGCCAGGTGTCACGGTCCGCAGCAAGCGAAGACCACTGGTGGTGGTCGATTTGGCAGGCACTAAGTGACTTCTTGAGACAGTCTTTGTATCTCTTCTTTGGTGCCCCTCTGTCACGGTGTCCAGTAGCAAGCTCGCCGAACAGGGTGATCTTTGATAGGCGATGATCCTCCATCCTGGAGACATGCCCCGCCCAGCGAAGCTGTGTCCGCAGCAGCAAAGCCTCGATGCTCACAGTTTCAGCCTGTTCAAGGACCTCGACGTTGGTGACATAGTCACTCCAGTGAATGCCCAGGATGGTGCGCAGGCAGCGCTGGTGGAAGCGTTCGAGGAGTCGTAGTTGGCTGCGGTAGAGGGCCCAGGACTCGGAACCATACAGCAGGGTGGTGAGGACCACAGCTCTGTACACGCTGATCTTGGTGCCTGTTTTCAGCTGTTGATTGTGCCACACCCGCTTGAAAAGTCGCCCGAAAGCGCTGTTCGCTTTTGCCAGCCTGCTGTCAAGCTCCTTGTCCAGCTTGGCGTCCGACGTGATAATGCAGCCAAGGTAAGTAAACTGGTGCACTGACTTTAGTTCCGACTCGCCAATGGTGATGTGAGGAGGGCGATACACTGTCTTGGGTGCCGGCTGATGGAGGACCTCTGTCTTTTTCAGACTGACCTCGAGTCCAAAGAGCTGGGCAGCATATGCGAAGCAAGACGTGATGCGCTGCAGGGCTCTCTCTGTGTGTGCTACGAGGGCAGCATCATCAGCAAAAGGCAGCTCACGAATCAGTTGGTCTAGGGTTTTCGTGTGGGCCTGCAGTCGTCTGAGGTTGAACAGGCTGCCATCGAGACGATACCTGATGTACACTGCATCGTCATCATCGAGGTCCACTGTGGCCTGCTTCAACATCATGCTAAAAAAGATGGTGAAGAGGGTCGGTGCCAGCACGCAGCCCTGCTTTACGCCGTTGAGAATAGGGGATGGTTCTGAGAGGTCATTGTTGAGTCTGACCTGGCCTTGCTGGTCCTCGTGTAGCTGGACAATCATGTTGAGGAACTTTGGGGGACAGCCAAGTCGCTCCAGGATCTGCCACATGCCTTGCCTGCTCACAGTGTCGAACGCTTTTGTTAGGTCGACAAATGTTACGTACAGCCCTTTGTTCTGCTCGCGGCACTTCTCCTGTAGCTGTCTCAGCACAAAGACCATATCGGTGGTGCTCCTGTTTGCTCTGAAGCCACACTGGCCCTCTGGGAGTTGGTCTTCAGCGATGGCAGGTACCAGCCGATTCAGGAGCAGCCTTGCAAGGATTTTCCCAGCAATGGACAGCAGGGTAATTCCCCGATAGTTGGAACAGTCAGACTTATCGCCTTTGTTCTTGTACAGGGTGATAACGACTGCATCACGGAGATCTTTTGGTAGTGTTCCTTCCTCCCAGCAGCAGAGAAAGAGGTCATGGAGCTTGTTGTGCAGTGCTGTGCCTCCATGTTTCCAGATCTCTGGCGGTATTCCATCAATGCCTGCTGCTTTGCCACTCTTGAGCTGGTGGATGGCTGTGAGGGTCTCTTCAGCAGTGGTCGGTTCGTCCAATTCAACCTTTACTGGGAGGTGTGGGATTTGTAGGACGACTGCTTCTTGAACAGTGCGCTCAGCGCTGAAGAGGCTCTGAGGCTTTAGGAAACGTCCACGGACCATGACACTGACCATTTCAAGTCCTGTAGCGACGGGCGAGGGGCGAAACGGCAGGTGAAAGATGTCACTGGTAGCCGCAGTCTCAAAAATGCATGCAGGCGGTTCAGGATATTGGTCGCCTGATGTTGACCTGGGGATGACAACATCACTCGGCACACCCTGAACGACCAAGCAGCCTTCTCTAGGGACAGCACTGCTTGCTCCACACGGAGAGGGGCCTAGAAAAGGTGGCCTAACCAAAGCTCGTCCCATCGCAACCCCAGTTGGCTAGCCGCGGTCAACGGGCATCTTCTCCTGCGGTCAAAAAACAAGAAAGAATAACGGATCCACTCTCATGACGACCACAACCGGACTCAACGTAGCATGCTGGAACGTCCGAACCATGCTCGACAAAGCAGACAGCGGACGCCCTGAACGTCGCTCCGCCCTCATTGCCCATGAATTGCGGAGGTTAAACATCGACATCGCCGCGCTCAGCGAAGTACGCCTTCCGGACGAAGGCAGCCTCCAAGAACTTGGTGCTGGGTACACCCTCTACTGGTCAGGCAGGCCTGCATCAGAAAGACGGCTTTCAGGCGTGGGTTTCATGGTCAAGACATCCATTGCGACTAAGCTGGAAAACCTACCAACGGGCCACTTAGACCGCATCATGTCCATGCGCCTCCCACTGAGACACCAGCAGCACGTCACCCTTCTCAGAGTGTACTCCCCAACCCTCCTGGCAGAGCCTGCTGAAAAGGACAAGTTTTACACTGACCTGCGCAGCCTCCTACAGAGTACCCCTGCAGACGACAAAGTCATCATCCTTGGCGACTTCAACGCCAGAGTGGGCCATGACTCTGAATCCTGGAAACTGCAATGACAATGGCCGCCTACTGTTGGAGTTCTGTGCGGAGCAGCAACTGGTCATCACCAACACTACTTTTCAGCAAAAGGACAGTCGAAAGACCACCTGGATGCATCCTCGCTCCAAACACTGGCACCTTATCGACTATGTCCTAGTGCATCAGAGGGACCGCAGTGACGTCCTCCTCACCAGAGTGATGCACAGCGCAGAGTGCCACACT
Organism: Semisulcospira habei; assembly: GCA_036245525.1. NCBI lineage: Eukaryota > Metazoa > Mollusca > Gastropoda > Semisulcospiridae > Semisulcospira > Semisulcospira habei. The sequence goes on from BTPG01000006.1 coordinate 120,740,835, forward strand.
GACCACCGCCTTGTCCGCTGCAAACTCAGGCTCCACTTCAAGCCAAAACCCAAGAAATGGGGGCCCCCCCAAGAAAAAGCTTGATGTTGCCAGCCTTCAGCGTGACGATGTGAAAGCTGCCTTTCAGACAGATTTACAGCGCAGGCTCAAAGACACAGCGGACCCAGTAGACTCCTCCCCTGAAACACTTTGGGAACAACTGAAAACTGCTATTGCAAAATCCTCTGCAGAAGTCTTGGGTTTCGCCAGAAAGAAGAACAAAGACTGGTTTGACGAAAACGATGTAGAGATCCAGGAACACCTAGCAAAAAAAAAAGAGCCGCCCATCAGGCCCACCTAGCCCAGCCTTCCTGCCCTGTGAAGAAGTCTGCCTTCCGCCTCGTCTGCAGCAGTCTCCAGCGCAAGCTCAGAGATCTCCAGAATGAGTGGTGGACCAGACTTGCACAGAGGACCCAGCTTTGTGCTGACAATGGTGACTACACGGGCTTCTACGAAGCACTGAAAGCAGTGTATGGCCCCAGGCACCTGGTACAAAGTCCCCTGCGAAGCGCGAATGGCCAGGCACTCATCACAGATAATACCTCCATCTTGAACCGCTGGTCGGAATACTTTCAGAGCCTCTTCAGTGATGCTGCTGTACACACGCCAGATAAGGATATATCAAACATCAATTCACGACTGCAAAACACACTGCAAGATATTGATGAATGGTGCAGTCATAATATTATGATTTTAAACCCGGTAAAAACGGAGAGCATGGTAATTAGCACCCGCCAAAAACACCAGCTTGGCTCTCTCTCACTCAGTCTGTCCCTCCAAGGCAAAACCATCAGCCAAGTTACTAACCATCACCTGCTAGGAGTCACGGTGGACAACCAGCTTAGGTGGCAGCTACACATCAGTAACGTTTGTAAAATTGTCTCCAGAAATCTGTACATCTTAGCAAAACTTAAACACATTACTGATATGGAGACACGTCAACTGTTCTTCAATGCCCATATTAGATCGCATATAGACTATGCTTCTACTGTGTGGGATGGTTCGAGAGATGTCAATTTGAAAAGATTGAACTCTCTACATCGGAGAGCTGCCAAACTAATACTCCCTGATCCCAGCTTAACTACTGACCAAAAATTGGCAGCCTTAAAAATTCTGCCCCTGAAAGATCATCTAATTTACAATAAGGGAAAGGTTATGTTCAAGGCATTAAACGATAAGCTACCCCGATATATCACATCGCTATTTACCGTCCAGTCATCAACATACTCCAGATCAAGAAAATCCCTTATTGTGCCGCGACCTAGAATTGATCTCTATAAAACGAGTTTGACGTTCTCTGGCTCTAGTCTTTGGAATGCCTTGCCTAGAAACGTCACGACATCAGCTACTTTCTCCTCGTTTAAAGTCAGTCTCATCAAGTACTTATTTTTGTCAGCAGTATCCCCGTGACTGTGCACATATTGAAAAATACTATTTCTCATTAGATCACAGGTTTCGACTGATGACTCATATTTATACGGTACAGCTTGTATGTAGCCAACTACTCATATGACTGACTAACTTAAGCCGCGTAAGCGTGTGTGTGCACGTGTGTGCGTGTGCGTTGTGCGTTGTGCGTGTGTGCGTGTGCGCACGTGTATATTAGAGATAGAGAGTGGCGTGCTCAAATGTGCATGCGTTATGTATGCGTATTAGGTTGTGTGTATTTTTATTATATTATTTTAATTAAACCTCACAACATGTCATTATGCCCGACCAGTAAAGTTGGTAATTCCTATGTCACTTCCCCCCAACATTTTTTTTTTTCATTCTTGGCTTGTGCTGTATCGTGTAATTTTTTTTTTCCTTCTTAGTAGTAGAAAACAATTAGTACGATAGTAACTCTGTAATCAGTAGATTAGCAACGGCAAGTTCGAAAAATGGTTGTTACTACCAAAACTTTTACCGTTGTCAAATAAAGGATCATTGTCATTGTCATTGTCTCTCTCTCTCTCTCTCTCTCTCTCTCTCTCTCTCTCTCTCTCTCTCTCTCTCTCTCTCTCTCTCTCTCTCTCTCTCTCTCTCTCTCTCTCTCTCTCTCTCTCTCTCTCTCAGTCTCTCTCTCTCTCTCTCTCTTTCCAAACTCACAGGTCTAAACCATTCCTTATCTCGTTAGTCACGGAGCGAGCCCTTGCGATGCGATTTTAATGAACAGCACCACGACCCCATTCTACATACACGCGAAGTGAGTCCATTAGGACTGTCTCGTTATTCCTCCATCAAAATTTAACACCTAATCCATTTATTGTCTCAGCTAAGGGAGATGCATTTATACCCCTTTTCTGCAACTGGTTGCACGTTGTGTGTCTGTAATGCTTGTTCATTCAATGACCGAGAGCCACAACCGTCCAAGGAACGTTGAGACAAATGAGTCTTAGCAAAAAGAATAGATCCTCGTGAGCCCCCGCATTCGCGGGGGCTCATGAGGATCTATACCTCTTGCAGCTTCAGCGTATCACACGTGTGTGATACAGCCCTGTGCGTGAACTGCCACGTGTTCACAAAATTGTATTGTTTAAACTCTGGTCAACATGTAGGTGCGGGCACACGCCACATCGAAACTTCACCTACTTTAACCTCACGTGCAATGAGGTCATTTTATAATTATGACGACTGGGACGTTGGCTTCATATATTGTGCAATTACGTCATCACGTTAGAACATTTGTCTGGCATCCAAAAGTATTGACGCCACATTACAAAGTAAATTACGTCAATATCTTTGCCAAGACACAATGGCGGCTTTGTTGTGGCTAGTCGTGTGCCGAAAACCAGGGGCCGGATGCACAACAGCCTTCTAACTCTTAAAACAGTGTTAAAAGTAAACATTTACAAAAGTTTTGTAAAAATCGTGTTTAGTGCACTTAGATGCGATGCACGACAGACTTCTAAATTGTAAAACAGTTTTAAAAATGAAAGTTAAAAATCGTTTTCAAAAAACGTGCTTAGCGCGCTTAGATGGGATGAACGGAAGTTTTAACATTGTTTTAGCGACGATTTTCGCTTGTAACTTTTGAAGTGCTTGGAGCTATTCTAATCGCGCTAAAACACTTTTAAAATTGAATGGACGCTGAATTGGCGCCATTATTAATCAGCCGCTTTATTGAATTCGACAACATCAGCGAAGAAAAGAGAGATCGCTGCATCCTATCGGATGGAATATAACGACGAACAACATCGGTTTCAGCGTTTGAGATTTACTGAGAAGGGCTGAAAAGCATTGGGAAGTGAAATATTGTCAGAGAGATCGGCGGAGGTCAGCCGGCATAACACAACCAGACTTGGTATATAATTATAATAAGCTCGATTACCATCAATGCCTCAATACCACAGTCGGTAAGACTGAGGTAAAACAATTGCCACTTTTGAAACCATGACTGCTGTGGTTCGAGCCACAGCTTTTCCGGGTTTAACAAAAAATAGTTTTCTTGTTTGTTTGTTGTTATTGTGCTGCATATATTTAACATAGGGGTCCGTTGATAGTAGCTTGAAATTACTAATGCAAATCCACTGCGCCACCGCGTGCACGCAAGTGCCTATACTAAATTCAAGTCTTGAGCTTAGCATAGGCGCTTGCGCGCACGCGGTGGCGCAATGGATTTGCATTAGTCCAAGCTACTATCAAAGGACCCCTATGGTATTTAATTATTCCATATTCCTCCAGCAGGACTGCTTCCTCTGTGGAGAAGTTTTTTGGGTGGCTTTTTTTGTTTGTTTTTGTTGGTGTGTGGAAATAGTTTCCACTGGACTTGGAGCAGCCATTTTGGCCGGAATGGAACTGACGTCTTTTGATGTAATAAAGTGAATTGACGTCAATCTTATAGGTGTTAGTTCTTTTTCCTACAAACTTTCAGTTCGTCAGCTATTGTTTTACGTCATACCTTCAGTTGCATCCTCATTATCAGAAAAAAATAAGTTGCAAATTGTGTAGTTTCTGTATATATTCTGAACAGGCCTAAATATTAATAATTTGTGGTTTAATTGTCTTTGCTAATCGTGTTTCTTTTGTCATTGGGATTTTCTCTCCATACTAGTGATCATAAATCTTTACTGCGAATTCAAGGAACCCCCTATCAGTCTATTTATATATCGGTGGCGTATTTCGGTAGACAATTTTTAGCTAAAACGTTAACTTTTTTTTAGAACGTGTCCTGCATCAGTTTTAAAAGCGTTTTAAAACCTCTGTTAACTAAAACGATTTTAACTTTAAAATGCTTTGCTTTTAATTTCGAACATTGTTAAGCATCCGGCCCCAGATCACATCGGATTACTGCAAAAGAAATAGGTAAATAAGAAATAGATTCTTACATCCGTGTTTATTAAATATATATATTATATTGAGAAACATTTTGCTTGATATAGTGTGATAACAGGCAGATGTGATTATGAGAGTCGAAGTCCAGAACACTTCATTCGAGTCAAGTAATCACATCTCTCTGTTTATCAGCACTATATCAAACAAAATTGTTGCTCAATATAATTTATGTACCCAAAACTATACCTCACGTCATTCATTTTGCGGCTGATTGGGGTGTCAGACAAAACACATGAATGGCAGTCGGCTGCACATAGCTGTCGACTCAGCGCGTAGTTTTCGATTGACTATGAGTATGCAGACATTAGTGCATTGTATAACCGTGCGTGTTGGTAAGTAAATTCTACTTGTAACTATATCACGCATAATTGCGGAAAATGCCAGCAGGTTTGTTTATTTAGTTCTTTTCTCAGGTTGTCGATATCGCAAGCTGACATCGTCAATTTCACTTGTCAGTCCAGTGACTCGCATGTTTCCTGGCGTCTTTTTCCGTTCGTGTGTGTGTGTGTGTGTAGGATATAAATTTCGAGCATGCATACACGCTAAGAAGTATGTCATTACTACTTCACATAAGGAGGTGTTAATGTTGCAGTGTGAGCATAGTTCGCGTTTTCGTTTTAAAAATCCAAGTATTATCAAGATCGAGTCTTCTTGGTGCGCAAGGGATTTATGGAAGTATAGTATTCCTAGCAAGCTCATGAATATTAATTTGCTTGTTATACAATATATAAATACATGTGTCAATTAAAGGAAAATGTTATGTAGTGGGTACATATATGTCTTGATGGTCCTATGTCCTTTGTGCCTATTTTCTGGTCCCATTTAGTTTGTGTTTTTTACGCTAATGTCGGTCATTGTGCAGTGGATTCTGACGTGAAATCAGTGATCACTGTCAACAAAATTGTTAAGGTTGTATACTATACCTACATTTTTTAATTGAAAACTGCCCTTTATAGGGTTTTTGAGCCTTGTTGAGTCTGGAGGCTATTGCCACCCTGACAGACCCATGGTCCCGGGCATATTTGTAAGTTAGGGCCATTTTTGTGAGGTACCCCACGAGGGAAAACACGCAAAATAGCCGATTTCAGAACACAATAAAAATTTATCGAATAGTGTGTTAAAATGATAAAGAAACATTTCGGTCACTTCATAAAGTATGTTAGTATTTTCTCGTAAAAAAAAGTGTGTTCTAATATTTGGAATTCTAAGTGAAATCTAGAAAAGTGTATGTTGTAAATTCGCAAATTGCCCGGATGTTATCAATAACATTACAAGTGCTTGCAATGTTGGGCAATTGCTCAGGCCCTTTTTATTCGATAAAGTGGTACTTTATGTTATAACTATCACATTGATTATGAAGAAAATATGGGGTCCCGCACAAAATTTGGCACTTTGGGTCGTTTTTGAGTGTGTATTCAATAAGGGATACAAGCGATGTCTGACTTCCGGCAGATCATATCTCCGCCGTAGCCGGTCACAAGCCCGCATGAGAAAGAAGAGAAAACGACTATGCCAAACCTGCAAGGGAAAACCTACGCCCAAACTGTTGCAAACTACGCCCAAACTGCTAGTCCTCGATCACTAGTTGTGACAGTAAACTGGAACAAACAACAACGGCAGATACGGGATGAAAACGTTTATCTATAAGTAATTAAATGCAGGTGGTGGTTCTTAGTAATTTAGTTAGTGCAGTGGTAAGGTACTTTTCTTGCCACGCAGGTGATCAGGGTTTGAGTCCCGTAGATGGCGATATTTTTTTCCTGCTCACATTTGAAACCCATACAGTTTCTACTTCGCTAAATGAAACAAACACACTTTAAACCCAAAGCAAAAAAAAAAAAAAAAAAATGAACACGTGGTATTTAAAAAAATTTTAAATATGCGATTATCATCACTGTGGTAATGTGAATGTTAAACCATAAACCAACCAACCGGATTCAGTCTTGGATAAAAATGCACACTGGTTACCTCGGTACATTTGTTCATTCATTTTTTTCAGCCAGGCATTGTGTGAGCATGTTTACATTACATGTTTACATTCATTCAATCATTCACAGCTTCACTGATAAAAAAAGCACACGAAAGAGTGTTGTCACAGACAGTTTTTTTTTTAATTTTTACTGGCATCATCTACAAACATTAATTGATGTGAATTTGTTTTAATATACCTGCTGCAAGAAATGCTACATGTTCCTTTGGTGTCTCCGTGAAAGCAGGTCGATGAACATCTCTGGTTGAAAGATGTTTGTAAACAGATTGGTAGTGGATGTACCTATCTCTCAGCTGAATCTCAGTTTCCCAGCAGTTTTTGGTTACAAATTATAAGGAAACAAAAACACACTACCACCGAGCCACCCAGCTCCCCCTCAAAATACAGCTTTACTGCAGAACATATTTCAACTGCATGTAACATTATTCACATTTACATTGACAAAGCGCTGACTTTATACAAGCTATTTGGGAGAAAAGTGGAGCTGATGTCATTTTTAGTTGTGTGCATGCCAACGGAGACCCACACCGGCAACCACTTGCTCATGAGGTATTTATTTGGGAGCCAACTGCACAGTATATAAAAGAAGGGGGATAGGAGAGAAGGAATGACAGACTTATCATTTAGAGCCTTCCACTACATATATTATTTTGCTCATATATATATATATATATATATATATATATATATATATATATATATATATATATATATATATATATATATATATATATATATATACACACATATATATATATATATATATACACACATATATATATATATATATATATATATATAGAGAGAGAGAGAGAGAGAGAGAGAGAGAGAGAGAGAGAGAGAGAAAGAGAGAGAGAGAGAGAGAGAGAGAGAGAGAGAGAGAGAGAGAGAGAGAGAGAGAGAGAGAGAGAAAGAACAATGAACAATGAACCTTTATTTTCCAACGGTAGAAGTTATTGGTAACAGGACCAGTTTTCAAACTTGCAGTTAAGAGAGAGAGAGAGAGAGAGAGAGAGAGAGAGAGAGAGAGAGAGAGAGAGAGAGAGAGAGAGAGAGAGAGACCATCACTGTAGTCCCTTATATAATTCAACATTGCACATCCCACAACATAATAACAGTGAAATGCAGTATCCAGCCACCAAACAACTGTGCACAATGTTGGCAAGAAAATCAAACAATACTGTTACCAGTACCACACTGTGTCCAAAGGACCCATGGGTTTTATACTCCGAGGCCAATGACCATTTTCAGAATGAACCCTGTATATCATTTTGAATCATGCAAAGCGGAGCAGTGATAAGTTTTCTCCTTGTCTCACACCGATGCTGCACAAAATCTATCTGTACCACTGTTTCCTACCCCATAAGTGTCAGCTGTGGAGTACATATTTTGAATGACTGATGTATGCCAGTATTTAGGAACTTGTCACAAAAATGTCCTGTTCATATGATGAAATGTCTTCAAAAAATGAACACATTGTCAGTAAAGGGGTTTTCCTTGGATAATCAAAAACTAATACATATTAAGCTGCGTTTCCAAATCGTGACATGACAGGAGAGTGACAAAAAGTAACTTTTCTGAGGGGGTCATCCAAATAAATATGCATAGGAAGGTCTTACCATCAGGTATCTCTTTACCAAGTTTAGGGTTACAGTTAGGAATACTTGAGAAAAAAAAACATCTTTGGGCAATATATGGCTATCTTGTACCTATTTCCCAATTTCTTGTGACCCTTGACCTTTCTGACCTTTCATGCATACGAAATTAGTATGCATGAAAAGTTCTTACCACCTTGTACCAAGTCTGGGTTTGAAGTTGTGTATACTTGAGAAAACATCTTTTTGGTCAAAATACAGATATTTTTCACCTTTTTACTGCACTACAAATTACAACATGGGTGTCAAATCGCTTTGTCACGTTGTTATATGAAAACACACAAAGCACACCCCCATCACTGTACAATAGCCCCTGAACTGCTCGACTGCATGTTACAATTTTGTCGCCCCGCTGCTTCTATGTCAGGCTTATGGAAACACTCCCTCTTTATTTCTATGTTCTCGAGTTTTGTCATTGTCACTTTGTTGTCACTGCCTCACTGCTGTTGTGTCTGCAGTTGAATAGCCAGGCCTAAAGCCTGCTTGCCCTTCTCCTAATATATGGCTATGCATCAGCTCAGGCAGTAAGGCACAGGCTTTTGCTGCATTGCGAATGATGTGACTGTCCAAAACCTTGACATTGTGGCCAGCCTGGTGGATGGACATCAAAATAACAGGACGTCTGCCCTCCTACACAGGACAATCAGTTCACTTCCTTTGCCTTCTCGTCGGTTGGCCATCGCGGAGAGATGTACCCGCTGAACTCTTCTTCCCTCATCTTTCACAACCTGCAAAAAATAATTTTGTATCAAAAAAAGTTTTGACATGCACATATTGCGTGCATATATGTTTGCAAGTATTTATACAAAGTACATACATGCATAATATGACAGTAGTCAGAACATGAACAAGAAAGGCAATGTCCTCATGGTTCATGTGTATGACCAATCCACATAATACGTCTGACCTTTTTTACCTTGGCTTGACTTCTCCAACAGGTCTCTGAAAATGTCTAAACATAAGTATAGGGCTGGATTTTGTACCAGTGACACCTGAGTTTTTTTTCCAAATCCCTTCATTTTTCACACATTTGTCAACCCTCTGTGACCCTTGACCTCTGTGAGGGGCTGATTACATTAGTATGCACAGAAAAGTGTTATCATCATGCCAAATTTTATTGAAAAGTTTGAAAAACATTGATAAAATCTACAACTCTACCCGAAACTAACTTTTGTCACCCTTATCATGTGGTATCTCCATAGCAAGTTTGAGTTTGCAGTTGAAAATACTACTTGAGATGACCTTTGAAAGGTCACAGAAATTGGTATGGTTAGAATTATTTTACCACAAAGTACCCTTGTGCCAAGTTTGAAGTCTGAGGCTTGCATAGTCTTCTAGGAAATGCCAATGTTAAAGTTACCCACAGATAACAGACAGTCGACGGACGACCCATTACAAACACTTACTTTTGCTATCACACGTGCGCCAAAATTAGACGCCATTGAGCTTGAAATGACCACAAAGGGTGTATACATATATCTAGAATCAGCATCAATATTCAAAGTGTAACTTGCAGAAATTGTTTCAAACAGGACACAACGCATTGCTGTTTAGCAACAGCACACACTGGACCAAATGGGTAGTATTCAGAGTTTTCTAGTCCTTTTGTATGCACTAAGTGCTTATTAAAGAAAACGACAGTATTTGCAGACTTGCCCAACCCTCTAGTTTTCAAATCAAATGCAATATGGTGCCACTTGTTGACACCAAGTGATTTTAGCATTCGGTGTTGTTGAGAATGCTGGTACTAGTACTACACCATCTTCAAAATGAAAGAAAGCATTACAGTGTGATGTGTTTATTCCAACCAGTTGTGTTTTGTTATGAACCTGATTCTATTCACAAATCAATCGGTATGCTTTACCTCGAGTCCAGGACAATAAGTGTTGCCTTCTCTCACTTTAGTTGATCCGCTGGAACTGGAATTGCCTGCTTTTAGCTGTGGCCTTCTCCTTTGAGCAACATGACCTGACTAGTTCTTGCCTCTTCTTGGTGTAGGCGTCATACTTCTGTGCTTGTTTGCAAGTATACCCTCTGGGCGTGACTGTGCAGTGAGACGTCAACAGCAGCACTGACCTGAAATGAAATACATGTTTATTATCGTGTTATTCGGCAGCATGGCAATTTCACTTCTGATCTTATTTCAGGGTGGGTCGGTTCAAAACTCCACAAACAGGGACTTTGTTATAGCATTATAAACAATTCGGGGCCGGTGGGGGGAGTCCCCCCCCCCCTCTCCCACCCACCCAATTCGTCCCTACATTTAGTTTACACATTACTACCTTCAAACTAATGTGAAATAAACTGTGAACACCACAAACAACAATGGTGAAGCCTGGATCGCTCGTGTGCATTTAAAACTGATCATTTTCTTACTCTGAACTGTGTGACCTTTCCAACAGGTGACTGAAATTTAAGTGCCATGAGTCTAAGCATAAGTAAAGGGCTGGCCTATGTACAGTTGTGAATAGTATTTGAGAAAAAATATCTTTTGTCAAAATATGGCTATTTTTTTTTTAAACCTATTTCTTGATTTCTCATGACCCTTGGCCTGAACTCAAACTGGTAGGCTAAGAGTAAGAAAGGTCTTGCCACAAAGTATCCTTCGGCTACGTTTGAAGACTGTGGTTTGAATAGTCTCCGAGAAAATGCCAACATTAAAGTTTACCATGAGTGACCAATGGCCCAGAACATAGCCTTACACTTCCTTCGCACATGAGCCATTGAAAGAAGGCATTACAGTATGATGTGTTTATTCACACCATAGTTGTGTTGTGTTCTGCACCTGATTCTCATCACAGATCTACTGGTATGATTTACCTTGAGTCCAGGAGAATAAATGTCACCTTCCCTCACGTCACTTGAGCTGTGAGTGTGACCTTGGTCAGTTGGTGTAGGCGTCATACTTCTGCGCTTGTTTGCAAGTATGTACTCTGGGTTAAAGTACTGAGACTCCACAGCGAGAGGTCAACAGCAGTATTAGCCTGAAATGAAATACATGATTATTACTGTGTTGTTCGGCAGCATGACAATTTCACTTTGCGTGAACTAAATGCAGGGGCAGATTATTACTTTCAAAATAAATGCGACAAAAACTGTGTAAACCGCAAAGAACAAACAACAATGGCAAAGTCTGTACGCCTCATGTGCATAACTGATTCACATATAAATATAACCTGTGTGACCTTTCCAAAAGGTAGCTGAAATAAGTGTCACGAGTCTCAACATAAATGCTTGCTTTTGTACTAGTCAAATTTGTATTTTTCACACATTCCACGGTCATCCAAAATGGTAGTCAACAAATATTTAGGTTTCAGTCAAAGTAGCGTTTTACTAGGTAATCCTTTTAATCCTGATACAGCCACTGCTTGAAATAAATGTGACTATGGTAGTTCAAGGGTGGTGCCAGAATAGATTGGCGTCTCATCCGCCAAGCTATTCTGGCACCATCATTGAACTGAAAAAAATGCTGGACCTATCTCCTAATCTGTAATATAGCCTTCATAAGACAGAGAATGGATAAGAAAACTATGTTACTAAGTACTGAAAGCAGTTACTGAGTTAGTAATGCCAAATTCTCCCTTAGCAGGACTTTTTACTACACACAGTACGTTTTCATAAATAATAAGCACTGGCACTGGTTTAATATCACTACAATGTCGACTACATTCCTTCCACCGTATTAGTAAAGGCTCTCTGAGAATGTATGGAAATGTTCTACTTCTAGGTGGTGACCAACATGGAATGCATGCCCCTGTCAACCCACAATAAAATGTAGTCTTCTTCATTGCAGGTAGGCTGTGGCGACGGCAATACTGCGGGGACCTAAATTTCCATGCATAAAGGGACAGTTCGCTATTGGGGTTTTACGCCGTGCAGGTGACATCTCATGGCGGTGCATAAAACTTTTTTTTTAAGAGTTGGAAAACCAGTCAGATATGCCACTTACGTACGACATTTTTCTTCCACTACTAGTAACTCGTGTTTTAGTCACTTAGCAAACACCACCAACCTCTTTTTCTACTTTAGTTTACCTTTTCCTTGCTGATGTCTGAAGAGATTTTGTTGTTTTCCTGGCTGCCACGTATACTGCTTCCCGTTCATTTATTTCTTCTTCTGAGAAATGGTTATGCGTTACGCTCGATGACTTGTCGCAACTTATGCAAAAGTATCTTATTTCTGAGGAAACAAAACATTTTATGCATAGAAACAGTCAGCTTACACACCTATTTCAGACAGTATATATCTTTTGTCAATTATCGATAAATTGAGCTTGTTTGCAATAGACTTGCCGTACGGTGGTTTTTTTTCGGTGACCTCTAGTCTCAGGTCACGGCAGACGCAAGATAGCGGTATCTAAATGCGCAGAAAAGATGCGCGAAAGAGGTGTGTCCTACAACCTTAAGTGATGCTCGCATTTGTTTTTGCATGCTTTTTTGGCTCATGTGCGAACCAAAAGTGAGTCTATGTTTTGAATCAGTGGTCGTCAGTCCGTCGTCCGTCAACCATCGTCCGTCCGCCGTCGTCCATCGTCTGTCGTCCGTCGTCGCCGGTGGTAAATTTAACGTTGGCATTTTCTCGGAGACTATTCAAGCTACAGTCTTCAATCTTGGCCCAAGGACACTTTGTGGCAAGACCTTTCTCAACATACCAATTTGAGTCACCTCTCTCAAATGTCAAGGTCACAGGGGATCAAGGAATATATCAAAAATAGCTATATTTTGACATAATTTATTTTCTCTCAAATACTATTCACAACTTCAAACCCAAACTTGGTACATAGATACCTGATGGTAAGACCTTTCTATGCAATCTCATTTGGGTGATCCCTCGGAACGGTCAAGGGTCACATAAGCTCATGAAATAGGTATAAAAAAATAGCCATATTTTGACAAAAGATGTTTTTTCTCAAATACTATTCACAACTTCAAACCCAAACTTGGTACAAAGGTACCTGAAGGTAAGACCTTTCTATGCATACTAATATGGTTGATCCCTCGGAAAGGTCAAGGGTCACAAGAGCTCAGGAAATAGGTTAAAAATATTTTGACAGATTTTTTTTTTCTCAAATAATATTCATAACTTCAAACACAAACTTAGTTCAGAGATACCTGATGGTAAGAGGACACAATGTCATACTAATTTGGATGACCCCTTCAAAAAGGCCATGGGTCACAAGAGGTCAACAATTGTGTATAAAATGCCAATTTTTGATAGAATTGTAGTTATTATCAACATTTTTGCGAACTTTTCAATCAAATTTGGCACAAAGATAGCCGATGACAAGACCTTCCTATGTATACTAAACAGTTGACTTATCGCAAAGGTCAAGGGTCACAGGCGTTTGACAGATGTGTGAAATCTGATTAAATTTTGAAAAAAAAAACAAATATGGATTTTGTTGGTGCAGAAGCCATCAATTTACTTATTCTCACACTTGTGTGGATCGGTCATACACGTGAGCCATAAGAGCTTTGCCTTTCTTGATGTATTTATAACGAAAGTACTGGAACGGAAAAATTCGTGTACAAAAAAGCAAACTTTTCCTGAAGATTTGTGCCACTGTAACTCACGCAGACTTGCCCCAGTCGCACGTACAGACTCTCGCACAACAGACGCATACACCGCCACTGACGCAGTCGGGCGCATTCACGCGGTAAAACTCAACACACTAGCTCTTTCTACTATGGACCTTTATATAAATAAAACAACGAAAACACTATCACAATTATGTACACCACTCCTTCTCACTACAAGCACATCAACACCGCATACACATACACAATGTAAACGCCAGGCTAGGTAATTGTCTCTCACAATCCAACCTGTTTTACTGGTGTTCTCGCTTGATAACGTTCTGTCTTCTCACGTCTAGGCGTGTTGGTCTTTCGTCGCATGCTTCCGAGTCGCCCCGTTTCTCGTACCGTGGACGTCCTCCTGACTCGCTCCATAGCGCAGTCCCTGCTGACCCGGGTGTCTCGGCACCGGTCGCTCACTCCCTGAGTGAAGAAATGACCTCGTAAATAGGTCCCTCGGCGGTATCCTCTGTTGACCGACGTCTCGGCGTCATGTCGCTCCGCTCCACACAAGAACTCTGTACAATAAAGTCCTAATATCATAACACTTGCTAAACACACACATATAGGATGATATGAGATACATTACGTAACTTGGCTGATACAAATAACTCACACGTTCATTCACACACACACGTGCTTCACAACCCAAACTACTTTCGTAACACCCCATAACTCTGTCACTACATTGAAACAGACTATAACCTAACACTCGCCATACATTATTTCATACACTGGAAAAGACTATACTTAACCACGTACTACCTTCATAACGACTTAGGCATACACACCTCACATTCCTTAGTTATCCATTTCCATAAATAACTACATAGGAAAATCACCGATTATCTCAACAAATTCCAAACCAAAATAACTGAACCAAACCAACGCTACACAACGGAATTAACTCATACTAACGCATACTACCTTTAACCCAGTGGCCATTAATAACACATATACAAACATACCTGAATTCTCGGTTTCAGAGTCTTGGAATACGGGCTAGGGTATCTCACGCACGTCTGTCCACACTGACAGTATAGCCCCGTACGGAATTTCCTACAGATCTGTTCGCCTGAACTCTCGCTAAAATCCCCGTGCAAAACGTTTCCCTACGATTTTACGTGGCCTCGTGCCCACACGGGATATTGTCACAAGACAAACCGCTGACAAAACCGTACCATACAAACCCTCTGTGTTAACCCAATGCGTGAGCATAGAGTTTTATCACAGCCACGCGAATGCCACTGGCAGTAAGTCCATTTTTGTGAAAAGCAAGATTTTCATTGAATTACAATGAAAATCTCGCTTTTCACAAATATAAACTTACTGCCGTTTGTCTTCATAGACAGGGCAGATTTAATCGAATTGTATTAATTTGGGTCGGAGATGGTGGGCGTACATACTAAGCAGATTTAAGCCGTATTATATATCTCAAATTAGGTACACGTTGAATTAAGTATATCCACCACTCCGTCAAGATTTAACCCAAATAATGCCTAGCATATTGAAGACAACTGCAAGCAACATAGATCCTCGTGAGCCCCCGCAGTCGCGGGGGCTCATAAGGATCTATGTCTCTTGCTAAGACCAATTCGTATCCTTATTCCTTGGAGGGCTGTGTCTTTAGGTTGGATTTCAGAAACAAAATGTACTTACAGTGGCAGAGAAGGGGTTTAATCACGAATATAGTCTTGGGTAATGGGAGGATGTGCTGTGCAGAAATAAGCCGGATATCCCTCAAATCCATGTACTGATTCTCATTAAGGGTGAAACCCTTTCACTGGGAATTGACGCAGATTGTATTTCTGCAGTCTTGGTTGATTCAGTGCCTGTAACGCACGCAGACTTGCCCACAGTCGCACGTACAAACTCTCACGCAACAGACGCATACACCGCCACTGACTCAGACGGGCGCATTCATGCGGTAAAACAAACACACGGGTTCCCTTGCTAAAGTGACTTTATACAATATAAATATACCAAAAAAAACCGCTCACACTATCAAGCTATATACATCACATACACATCACAATATCTTTGCCAGGCTAGGTTTTAGTTTCACACTGTCTCCAACCTGTTTGATGTTATTGCCTGGTTACGTTGGTCCTTCTCACGTCTAGGCGTGAAAGTCATTCGTCGTACGCTTCTTCTTGCCGTCCTGTCTCTTTGGCACGGACGTCCTCGTTCTCGTACGGTAGCGCAGTTCTCGCTTTGACTCGGGCGTCTTGGTCCCGGTCAGACTCACTCTCAGTGAAGAGCTGGAGGGATGACCTCACATTAAGTCCCACCTGTGACTCGACGTCTAGGCGTCCGTCGTTCCACTCTTTACAAGAACTCTGAATAGACAACAAAAGTCCCAACGTAACACTTGCTAAACACACCACATATTGGATAAATGAGAAACGTCACGTAACCTGGCTGATACAAATAACTCACACGTTCATTCACAGACACACACGTGCTTCATAAACTGTCTACTTCCGTAACACCCCCATATCTCTGTCACTATCTTGAAACAGACTATAGCCTAACACTCTTGCTATACACTACTCTATACACTGGAAAAGACTATGCTTAACCATCCACGTACTACCTTCATAGCGACTTAGACATACACACCTTACATTCCTTTAGTCATTCATCTCGGTAAATAATTGTATACCAAAAACACCGGTTACTTCACTGAATTCTAAACCAACATAACTGAACCAAACCGGCCAACACTATACAAGCAAATTACTCTTAGCAACACATACTGTCTTTAACTAAGCACTATCAATACTACATATATAGAAACATACCTGAAATCTAGGCTTCAGAGTCTTGGAATACGGGCTATGTATCTCAAACACAACCGTTCCATACGACAAGACAGCCCGTACTACCGATCTAGACCTCTGACAGACACAGCTTCCGCCTAGAACTCACTAAACAGAACTCACTAAAAATCCCGTCATGTCTTACAGATTTCCCGTGGAGCCTAATGCCACCCGGACTTTCGGCACAAACAAACCGTTAACAAAACCCGTACCGTACTAATCCTACGGTGTGAGCACTATGCACGAGCATAGAGCTTCATCACAGTGCCAAATAGCCCCTGGTCGTCCTATACTTGCTAAGACCAATTCGTATCCTTATTCCTTGGAGGCCTGTGTCTAGGTTGGATTTCAAAAACAAAATGTAGTTACAGTGGCAGAGAAGAGGTTTAATCACGAATATATTCTTGGGTGTTGGGAGGACGTGCTGTGCAGATTTAAGCCCTCACATCCATGTACTGATTCTCATCAAGGATGAAACCCTTTCACTGGGAATTGACGCAGACTGTATTTCTGCAGTCTTGGTTGATTCAGTGCCAAAGAGCCCCAGGTCGTCCTATTCTACAGGAAGATGAATTCATTCAGGTGTCAACAAGAGGCATAGATCCTCATGAGCCCCGCAACTGCCGGGGGGGGGGGGGGATATGATCATGGTTGATACACATCCTCTCAAAGCATGACAGGGCTTTATGGGTTGACAGAAGGTGACAGTTAAGGACTCTGCGTTCACTCTTCCTGGTTGGTATTAATTCCTTCACTGTCATTGGCCACTCAAATTCGTTTATGAAATTATGGCATGCTGAACGCATCAAAGCTCCTTGTAGATATCTAAGGAGGTTGATAAGATACAAACATCCTCATGAGCCGCCACATTTGCGGGTGCTCATGAGGATCCATGTCTCTTGCTGCTGGGTGAAAATTTGCTGTTTCAGTGAACAGTAACTATTAGTAACAGTGAATGGGTGTTACATAGCCAACTGACAATTTCTGACAACTGGAGTGTTAATTCTAACTCCTTATAACCGTCACTGCCGGGTTTGAGTGGCAGTCCTTCAGTAGGGAAGCATTGACGAAGGCTCTTTAACAGTCGCAAGTTTCACACCCAGTATCCATGGGGTCTAACGTGTTCAGTGCCGAGAAGATGTGAACACCATCCAACTACAAGAGGATGACGATCTATGCCTCTTGATGACACCACTTTGAATCAATGATCCTGGGAAATCTAGGGTATTTTGGTCTCGAATTAACGACAATTGCAAAATGCACAGTCTGCGTCAGCTGGTACTGAGCAGGCAGTGTGAAAATATGCCAACCGGCTCAGAGTTGCCGTTTGCGTTCATAGATATGCTAACCGGTTCAGAGTTGCCCTTTGCGTTCATAGATATGCTAACCGGCTCAGAGTTGCAGTTTGCGTTTATAGATATAGCAGTTATTTTCGGTTGATGTCATGTCAAGTCTTACTGCAAAACTCCAAACGGTCGAAGTACTCACATGCACTGTGATTTCAAATACATGAAAATGAATTAAGAATGACTTCTTTGCTTTCCCTAGGGTCCCAATACTTCAGTAGACACAATGCCTACCCTGCCCAAGCTCTCCTAACATTCGTTATTATCGGGGAAAAGCATTTTCATGGATTTGAAATCACAGTGCGTATGAGTGCTTTGATCTTAAAGCAAAAAATTGAATCTTTTACGAGTTACGTATTTCCTGTTGTCTTTCTTGCATCTTGACAAAGTGAAAAAAAGACTACATGCTTCTCACTTTCTTTCAAATAGGCTTACGTGTTCAGAACTTTGACATTTACGATCCTGCTTTTGTGGTGTAGGTCTTAAAACGTCTTTTTGTTTTGAAAAATCTGTCACAAGCTTTGGCCGTCCACAGCCAGTTTCTGGTTTCGATATAGCACTTCTAACCACCACGCAAAGAACAGGGTAGATCGCTCGATTGTGATAGTTCAAGGGAGGTGCCAGATTAGCTTGGCGCCTGGCGCTAGCCAGGCGCCAAGTTAATCTGGCACAACCCTTGAGCTAGCATGGCACAACCCTTGAGCTAGAATGGTCAGTCTGTTCCCTGCGTGTACATTGCTTCAATTTTTCTCACGCGACGGAGGCAGAAAACAAGACTCTGGAGAACGATATTACAACTGTGAATCATCCGCGGTAAAGTGCGTTTAGCCGAGTTATTGAATTATGATATCTTTTGACCTTAGGAAAGACTGTTCTTTTCTTTTGTCTGTTTTTTTATTTTTGCTCTAAGCTAAACTGATCACCCAAATCCGTTGCTGAGAGAAGATTTAACCCCTACAGTGCCAGCTGTCGCAGAGTGTGTTTCTGCCGTCTTCGCAAATTCAAGACCTAAACATGGATTAAAAGTGGTGTCAGCAAGAGGCAAAGATCCTCATGAGCCCCCGCTACTGCGGGGGCGCATGAGGATCTATGCCTCTTGCAATTGGATGGTGTTAAAATTTTCGGCAACGCTATACGACACTTTCGTAGCTATTGATGCGGGGCGCCTTGCAGAAATTAGTGAAATCACAATGCCGATTTTTCAATGATGCTGGTGATAGGTACATTCGTACGGTAAAACAGACGTGTTACGGATTAGATAGGACGTGCGATCACGGAATAAAACTAAAAACTCAGCTATATGAAGCTTAAAACAGTGCCACATATAGTGCATACGAACACAGTAGGTGTCTAGTAGAAGAAACAAATAATTCGCACAAACCCTCAGCACGAGCCGCCTGATTGAACATTCTATTCGAGGCCCAACAAATAATAATATCATTTTACATTGTCGTATCAGGTTACCCGCGCAGTAAAACAGCGAAAGGATTTGGTACTCCAGCCGCTTCAATAAGTATCAAATACCATGCGAATGTCAACCTTCTATCATTCCTTCAATTCCGCTTCTCGTCTTAAAAAATATAAGAAATCCATTGTCTGTAAGGTTTTGAAAGAAAAAAAAAGAGAAGGTTTGAACACATTTGTCTGTCAGCGGTTTTTTTTTTTTTTTTTTTTTTCCGCAATGGTACCTGCAAAGAAGTACCCAACGGAGAAAGGAACACGTTTAGAAAAGACAGTAACAACACAATTTATTAATATTTCGGGTAAATATCCTTTTTCAAAATAGTTGCCGTATTCCTTCTGCGATAAATGAAAGATAAGTAGCGACTGATCACTCTATTTGTTTGTTTGTCTATTTTGAAAAAGGCATTTAAATATTAATAAATTGTGTTTTAACCCTCTTTTATAAGCGTGCTTCTTCTCCGTTGTGTACTTCTTTGCATTTTACACCCTTGGCAGTCACCATTTTGGTCCTGGTAATTTAATGATTCCTGCAGGAATCATCGCGACGAAACCCGCTACAAACAGCTGATGCGCAATTTTAATTAACCCATTCAACCCTGACGCACTACAGTAGGAGATGGGTCGACCATAATAATTCAAGGGTAGTGCCAGATTAGCTTGGCGCCTGTCGGCGCCAAGCTAATCTGGCACTATCCTTGAATTATCATGGTCAATCCATCTCCTGCAATAGGTGCATAGTCGTTAGATGACGCCTCCAAAATTTGGGAAATACGTGCGTCGTGCTGAATGAGTTAACCCGTATTGTACATGACCTTCCTAAGCGTGTGTCAAAGTCCTTTTTTGTTGGGTGTTTCTTTACATCGAGCCCTAAGATGAAAATTCACCAACCTGATAGTTGCCCTCTGAAGACTACGTGCGTCGTGCTGAATGAGTTAAACGTATTCAGTTGTACATGACCTTCCTAAGCGTGTGTTTAGAGTCCTTTCTTTGTTGGGTATTTCTTTACATCGAGCCCTAAGATGAAAATTCACCAACCTGATAGTTGCCCTCTGAAGACTACGTTACAGCTTGGACCATGATAGTTCAAGGGTGTTGCCAGATCAGCTTGGCGCCTCAGCGCCAAGCTGTTCCGACAACACCCTTAAACTATTATGGTCGACCGAATTCTGATGCAGAGTGTAAAAAGGGCTACGAAGAAAATAGGTGGTAGAAATCACTTAAAACCTAGTGAGCAAAAAGACTACCAAGCAAACAATCAATCACTAACGCCGAGCTGCTGCGGCCTACGTACCTCTCCCTACGGGTCGTGGAAGTGAAAGACACAAAAGTGATAATTATCTTTGCAGATAAAGGTGACAAAAAGGGCGTGTCCATACAACTGGCAGCGTGTTTTTCCCTTGTACTTTTCCTTCTAATGTCTTTTTTTAAAACTCATTCTGCCCGCGATCCACACCACACCAAGACATGGCTCGACCATGATAGTTCAAGGGTGGTGGTACAATAGCTTGGCGCCTATAGGCGTATAGGCGCCAAGCTATTCTGCCACCACCCTTGAACTATCATGGTCTATCTGTCTCTTGAATTGTAATGCAGTCCTCAGAGGATAACTCCAAAATGTGGGTATTCCGTACCTCGGGCACAATGAGTTAACGAGCTGGTAGAACTCTCGCTCTGCAGATGTTACACGCGCTGAAGGACGGCGGGATCGATTCTTCAAATATCGAATTTCCGTTAAAGTTTAATGTACAGAGCATTTCTGAAAAAAGGTACTTTCGTATATCCCATTTCTGAGGCAGCGAGAAACAACATCAGTTATTAACTCATTCAGCTCCGACACACCACATCAAGATATGGCTTGGCCATGATAGTTCAAGGGTGGTGCCATCCTGGCATCACCCTTGAACTAGCATGGTCGATCTGTCTCCTGCTTTGTAATGCAGTTCTCAGCGGACAACTACAAAAATAATGTCAGTATTTCGTACCTGGAGCGCAGCGAGTTAGTATTAAATTCACCTCCTCCATGCAATACAGGATTAATAGTTGGCATTATCTTCTCTAAAAATGTGCTTAGTATTTCTTACTATAATGCTGGACACAAGGGCCAACCTCACTCACAGAGTCTGAATTTCGTAAAATGAAATTATTTTCAGCTCTTGCTCGTCTTTTGTACTTTAACCAATCCGGACAAAATTTGAACGCCCCCCCCCCCCCCAGCTGCAAGTGGTATAGATCCTCATGAGCCCCCGCAGTTGCGGGGCTCATGAGGATCTATGACTCTTGCTGACACCACTTGAGAATCCACGTTTTTGAGGCAGCTAGGTTTTCCTGGTTTTGCAATAAAGAAGACTGCAAAAAAGACAATTTTGCGTTAACTTTGTACTCGAAAGAGTTCTTTCGTTACTGACTAACAAAGAACAGCTGAAAACTTCTTTTACGTGTAATTACTCACACAGATTGTGAAAAGAAGGGTACAAAAGTCCTAGTGTATGCAAGACAGCTTGAACACATTCTACCCCATGACCGAAATCTCCAAATTTTAAATTTGCCCTATGAAGGACTGCGTTACAATTCTAGAGACAGATCGAACATGATAGTTCAAGGGTGGTGCCATAATAGCTTGGCGCCTATGGGCGCCAAGCTCAGTTCTGGCACCACCCTTGAACTATCACGCTCGATCTATGGGTCTTGCTGTGGTGTGTCGTGGCTGAATGAGTTAATAAACCTTTGGCGCCGGGCGGGCAGAGTTTGGCAATCCAAGCCTGGGATGCAGCAAAATAGCTTTATACATACATCAGCCATGCATTCACTTGCCAGTGGACGCAGCCGGATTGTGTCTTTGAAATCATTCTCTAAAGTCCAATGCCAAAGATCCTCAGTACTCAAACCAAGGGGAATCACAGCGCTGGACAGACAACAGTTAGATCCCCTGCCCCCGCCTATCAGGCACCCAATCGCCAGCCCACAGAGAAATACGCAGGTATAGAATAAGACAATCATTTCCATTCCTAAAAAGAATGGATCAGGTCTCTTATATAACCCATGTCTTTCTCCGGAACTTAGGAAGTAGGCAGGAGAAACATACATACACAAACATGAAGGTGCGCTACTATATGTGGTCGGGTAAATACCCTGATTTCCCACAGTAGATGCACAGAACATTACACAACAATGTAAGATACAAATTTTGCCTCGAGTTATACATGATACTCACAAACCAGATAGGTGAGGCTAGCGCTGGCAGAATTGTCAGTACTCAAACCAAGGGGAATCACAGCGCTGGACAGACAACAGTTAGATCCCCTGCCCCCGCCTATCAGGCACCCAATCGCCAGCCCACAGAGAAATACGCAGGTATAGAATAAGACAATCATTTCCATTCCTAAAAAGAATGGATCAGGTCTCTTATATAACCCATGTCTTTCTCCGGAACTTAGGAAGTAGGCAGGAGAAACATACATACACAAACATGAAGGTGCGCTACTATATGTGGTCGGGTAAATACCCTGATTTCCCACAGTAGATGCACAGAACATTACACAACAATGTAACGATACAAATTTTGCCTCGAGTTATACATGATACTCACAAACCAGATAGGTGAGGCTAGCGCTGGCAGAATTGTCAGTACTCAAACCAAGGGGAATCACAGCGCTGGACAGACAACAGTTAGATCCCCTGCCCCCGCCTATCAGGCACCCAATCGCCAGCCCACAGAGAAATACGCAGGTATAGAATAAGACAATCATTTACATGATTAGATCCCCTGATTTACATGATTAGATCCCCTGATTTACATGATTAGATCATTTACATGATTAGATCCCCTGCCCCCGCCTGATAGGCGGGGGCAGGGGATCTAACTGTTGTCTGTCCAGCGCTGTGATTCCCCTTGGTTTGAGTACTGACAATTCTGCCAGCGCTAGCCTCACCTATCTGGTTTGTGAGTATCATGTATAACTCGAGGCAAAATTTGTATCGTTACATTGTTGTGTAATGTTCTGTGCATCTACTGTGGGAAATCAGGGTATTTACCCGACCACATATAGTAGCGCACCTTCATGTTTGTGTATGTATGTTTCTCCTGCCTACTTCCTAAGTTCCGGAGAAAGACATGGGTTATATAAGAGACCTGATCCATTCTTTTTAGGAATGGAAATGATTGTCTTATTCTATACCTGCGTATTTCTCTGTGGGCTGGCGATTGGGTGCCTGATAGGCGGGGGCAGGGGATCTAACTGTTGTCTGTCCAGCGCTGTGATTCCCCTTGGTTTGAGTACTGACAATTCTGCCAGCGCTAGCCTCACCTATCTGGTTTGTGAGTATCATGTATAACTCGAGGCAAAATTTGTATCGTTACATTGTTGTGTAATGTTCTGTGCATCTACTGTGGGAAATCAGGGTATTTACCCGACCACATATAGTAGCGCACCTTCATGTTTGTGTATGTATGTTTCTCCTGCCTACTTCCTAAGTTCCGGAGAAAGACATGGGTTATATAAGAGACCTGATCCATTCTTTTTAGGAATGGAAATGATTGTCTTATTCTATACCTGCGTATTTCTCTGTGGGCTGGCGATTGGGTGCCTGATAGGCGGGGGCAGGGGATCTAACTGTTGTCTGTCCAGCGCTGTGATTCCCCTTGGTTTGAGTACTGACAATTCTGCCAGCGCTAGCCTCACCTATCTGGTTTGTGAGTATCATGTATAACTCGAGGCAAAATTTGTATCGTTACATTGTTGTGTAATGTTCTGTGCATCTACTGTGGGAAATCAGGGTATTTACCCGACCACATATAGTAGCGCACCTTCATGTTTGTGTATGTATGTTTCTCCTGCCTACTTCCTAAGTTCCGGAGAAAGACATGGGTTATATAAGAGACCTGATCCATTCTTTTTAGGAATGGAAATGATTGTCTTATTCTATACCTGCGTATTTCTCTGTGGGCTGGCGATTGGGTGCCTGATAGGCGGGGGCAGGGGATCTAACTGTTGTCTGTCCAACGCTGTGATTCCCCTTGGTTTGAGTACTGACAATTCTGCCAGCGCTAGCCTCACCTATCTGGTTTGTGAGTATCATGTATAACTCGAGGCAAAATTTGTATCGTTACATTGTTGTGTAATGTTCTGTGCATCTACTGTGGGAAATCAGGGTATTTACCCGACCACATATAGTAGCGCACCTTCATGTTTGTGTATGTATGTTTCTCCTGCCTACTTCCTAAGTTCCGGAGAAAGACATGGGTTATATAAGAGACCTGATCCATTCTTTTTAGGAATGGAAATGATTGTCTTATTCTATACCTGCGTATTTCTCTGTGGGCTGGCGATTGGGTGCCTGATAGGCGGGGGCAGGGGATCTAACTGTTGTCTGTCCAGCGCTGTGATTCCCCTTGGTTTGAGTACTGACAATTCTGCCAGCGCTAGCCTCACCTATCTGGTTTGTGAGTATCATGTATAACTCGAGGCAAAATTTGTATCGTTACATTGTTGTGTAATGTTCTGTGCATCTACTGTGGGAAATCAGGGTATTTACCCGACCACATATAGTAGCGCACCTTCATGTTTGTGTATGTATGTTTCTCCTGCCTACTTCCTAAGTTCCGGAGAAAGACATGGGTTATATAAGAGACCTGATCCATTCTTTTTAGGAATGGAAATGATTGTCTTATTCTATACCTGCGTATTTCTCTGTGGGCTGGCGATTGGGTGCCTGATAGGCGGGGGCAGGGGATCTAACTGTTGTCTGTCCAGCGCTGTGATTCCCCTTGGTTTGAGTACTGACAATTCTGCCAGCGCTAGCCTCACCTATCTGGTTTGTGAGTATCATGTATAACTCGAGGCAAAATTTGTATCGTTACATTGTTGTGTAATGTTCTGTGCATCTACTGTGGGAAATCAGGGTATTTACCCGACCACATATAGTAGCGCACCTTCATGTTTGTGTATGTATGTTTCTCCTGCCTACTTCCTAAGTTCCGGAGAAAGACATGGGTTATATAAGAGACCTGATCCATTCTTTTTAGGAATGGAAATGATTGTCTTATTCTATACCTGCGTATTTCTCTGTGGGCTGGCGATTGGGTGCCTGATAGGCGGGGGCAGGGGATCTAACTGTTGTCTGTCCAGCGCTGTGATTCCCCTTGGTTTGAGTACTGACAATTCTGCCAGCGCTAGCCTCACCTATCTGGTTTGTGAGTATCATGTATAACTCTAGGCAAAATTTGTATCGTTACATTGTTGTGTAATGTTCTGTGCATCTACTGTGGGAAATCAGGGTATTTACCCGACCACATATAGTAGCGCACCTTCATGTTTGTGTATGTATGTTTCTCCTGCCTACTTCCTAAGTTCCGGAGAAAGACATGGGTTATATAAGAGACCTGATCCATTCTTTTTAGGAATGGAAATGATTGTCTTATTCTATACCTGCGTATTTCTCTGTGGGCTGGCGATTGGGTGCCTGATAGGCGGGGGCAGGGGATCTAACTGTTGTCTGTCCAGCGCTGTGATTCCCCTTGGTTTGAGTACTGACAATTCTGCCAGCGCTAGCCTCACCTATCTGGTTTGTGAGTATCATGTATAACTCGAGGCAAAATTTGTATCGTTACATTGTTGTGTAATGTTCTGTGCATCTACTGTGGGAAATCAGGGTATTTACCCGACCACATATAGTAGCGCACCTTCATGTTTGTGTATGTATGTTTCTCCTGCCTACTTCCTAAGTTCCGGAGAAAGACATGGGTTATATAAGAGACCTGATCCATTCTTTTTAGGAATGGAAATGATTGTCTTATTCTATACCTGCGTATTTCTCTGTGGGCTGGCGATTGGGTGCCTGATAGGCGGGGGCAGGGGATCTAACTGTTGTCTGTCCAGCGCTGTGATTCCCCTTGGTTTGAGTACTGACAATTCTGCCAGCGCTAGCCTCACCTATCTGGTTTGTGAGTATCATGTATAACTCGAGGCAAAATTTGTATCGTTACATTGTTGTGTAATGTTCTGTGCATCTACTGTGGGAAATCAGAGTATTTACCCGACCACATATAGTAGCGCACCTTCATGTTTGTGTATGTATGTTTCTCCTGCCTACTTCCTAAGTTCCGGAGAAAGACATGGGTTATATAAGAGACCTGATCCATTCTTTTTAGGAATGGAAATGATTGTCTTATTCTATACCTGCGTATTTCTCTGTGGGCTGGCGATTGGGTGCCTGATAGGCGGGGGCAGGGGATCTAACTGTTGTCTGTCCAGCGCTGTGATTCCCCTTGGTTTGAGTACTGACAATTCTGCCAGCGCTAGCCTCACCTATCTGGTTTGTGAGTACAAAGATCCTCAGCTGTCGAAGGCACATGCACGGATACAAAGTGGGGTCGGCAAGAGGTATAGATCCTCATGAGCCCCCGCAACTGCGGGGGCTCATGAGGATCTATACCTCGTGCAGTTGTGTGGTGTTTAGTCTTTTTCGGCAAGTGGCGCCGGAAATTGGACTGGCCGGCAGAGATGAGAATGCAAACATACCTAATAAATGAAAGGTGCTAAGGCCGATGTCTGACTTTGATGGCCCGCGCACGGCTCCGTGCGCCGGCCAACAAAGGCTGAGGTCGGCCCGAGGACCTTTTGTTTACTGGGTCCTTATTAGTCAATCGTTCTGATTGAAGCAGATTCTTTGGTAGAGCTTCCTTTTGAAAGCTAAAAATAAAAATAATTTTAAAAACATGCAAGAAGTTCACTTTTTGTGGATAGCGAGATTTTTAATTACAATACAATGAAAATCTCGCGCTGTTCACACAAAAATAAACCAGCTGTCTTTTTTTTCTTCTCCCCAAACAGGGCAGAGTACTGCTGGGCTCTTGAAAGTTTCAAGCAAACAACAGTGGGTGGGGGTAGACTGACGGAACTTTTAAAATAACAAAACTGATTGCAGCCCTAAATTTGAAATACATGCATTTTGAAAATAGTAGTGTGAAGGGTATCTCGACAGTGTACGCGTACACGTGCCGAGAGTGTCCATTAATTTACACTGACAATTCTGGAGACTACTGACTTTTGGCTGTAGGCTCTTTAACGCCTTGAGCGCGTCTTTCTTTGAAAGCCCGGCAAATAGGGTTAAGAACAGAGAAAGTAGTCTTGAGAATCATACTTCTTTCTTCTTATTTAACCCGTGCCGACAAAATGTGAACACCACCCAACTGCAAGAGGCATAGATCCTCATGGGCCCCCGCAGTTGCGGGGGCTCATGAGGATCTACGCCTCTTGCTGACACCATTTTTGAGTCCATGTTCCTGAGGCAGCTAGGTGTAGCATTAAAGAAGATCGCTGGAACACGGTTTTGCGTTAACTGGCACTGAGCGGGTTAACTAATTTGTGTGGCAGCCGCATCCGGATGCGCGGCTCAACAGGCTTCTTCAATAAAGCATGTTCTTAATTAAACGAACTTTTGATCGGCAAACCTAGATTGGAGAAGATCGGCGATCTTTTGGTTTGTTTCTTAATTGAGGTTGAACGAACCTAGGCGAACTTCAGCAAACCAGGTTTGCCATGGTTCTCTTTCTTAACTGAAGTGCTTGATTCGGCGCACTTACTGTCTGCGAAGGTGTTCAAAATGGCTGCCGGTATGCCGCTTCGCGATTTGAACGATGTTTGTTTTTGTACTCCTTGCAGTAGTGATCCCACAAACAGCGTTGCGCCTCCCACAAATCAATAAAAATAGGTCTTGTTCGTGAAATATCGACGTCCGCCATATTTGTTTGTATCCATGACTATCTTCTTATCTCCAACGCAGAAGAGGGTAAACGTTTTGACCAATCAGAGAAAAGGTTTGCCTTGGTTTGCTCAACACGTTCAGCGAACCTTTTCCGACAGCAAACTATGGTTTGCCGAGGTTTGTGAACTACTTCGAGCTAGGTTCGCCGTATCTTTAGATCGTCCAATTAAGAACCAACCTGGTTCGTCCGAGATCGTGAACTCTTGTTCGTCAGAGTTCGCGAACTAAAGTTCGTTTAATTAAGAACATGCTTAACAGCGCGGAAGACCTACAGCGGTAAGCACTTCCTTGAAGGGTTCACACGCAGTTGACGTTCGTAATTTTGACATTCTCGAATAGAGCGTACGCAGGTGAATAATCTCTCACGAACTTTAGCCCTTTGAATGGAAAGACGGAAAGTGTATTTTTGTGATAAGCCCTATAAAGGCAAATAAAAGTAAGTTTCATCTGAGGAAAGAAAAAGTTTCGATGATTTACAAAAACTGTAGCAGCAACTTACATTCATGTAGGCATATCTGCCTGCATGTACCGAAATGTCAATTACTGCTACAGTTTTTTCTTCCATGCTCTTGACTTCCATTTAAGGGTTTTTACATGAGTATGCCCCTCCCCCCCCCCAAAAAAAAAAAAAATAATAAAATAAATAAATAAATAAAATAAATAAAAAATAATAAAATAAATAAATAATTAATAAATAAATAAATAAATAAATAAATAAATAATAAAAAATAAAATAAAAAATGAATAAATAAATTTTTAAAAATGAAAAAATAAAAATAAAATAAAATAAATAAATAAAAAATAAATAAATAAAAAATACAAAAAAATAGTACGGCTGGAGAGTCCAGTTTGTCCCTTTCGTCTGTGCAGTAGAGGCGTGAGTACGTCGGGCTTGACCACTACTAATATGAGGTGTAGATTCTCATGGGGCCTTTTGAATGCAGTGGCTCATGAGAATTTCTTCCTCTTGTGTATTTATGCAATTTAAAAAATCGAGAAAACAAATGCAGTCAACAACATCCAACAGTCAATTCCCATCGTTGTGGACCAGACAATACGTAGTCAGCATTTCTTAGAGGGTGCTGGAGTACAAAATTAACCCCTCCACAGCCGGGGAAAAACGAACACCACTCAACTGCCAGAGACAAAGAACCTCATAAGCCCCCCGCAGATGCGGGGGCTTATGAGGTTCTTTGCCTCTTGTTGATCTTAGTCAAATATATTTATTTTATTACATGATATTTAGTTATATACATGCCAGTCATTTGTACTAACGCTTTGCTTGTCGGTAGAGCATGTTGTCGAGGTGATTAGTGCAGGAATCACCGACCGCGACAAAGGGCGCTACCGGCAGCTAAAGGGTCAAGCAAGAGCGAAACTAGTTTGTATCTATATATTACTACGTCTATAAATATACCATCTCAAAGTGGTCGCGTTTTTATAGTGCATATTACCATTGTAGATGAAGGCACCTGTCTGATGTAGGCCTACGAAACCAACCCAACACAATCCAGCCCAACCCAACCCAGCCATACCCAGCCCAACCCAATACCCCTATACACGCAGCAATATAAGGCTGCGCAGACACAAAAAAAAATGAAGAAAGCAAAAACACTTAAAAAGCCATCACAATTAGAAATCAGCGACCCGAACTCTTATTGTCTGTAGTGACACACTTGTGGGAGGGAGGCTAGGGAGGCTAAAAAATCAAGAATTCTCACAAAACAGGAAGTACCAACTCTTTCACCAAATATCAGCCATATGCAAGAGGCATAGATCCTCATGCGACACCGCAGGTTGCGGGTCTCATGAAGATCTATACTTCTTCCTGGACTACTGTACGTCGCTGATTCTTAGACAGAACGTGAGGTTTCAGCCAGCGTTCCTAAATATAGGGCTGCAAAGGAAAGATGTCCCGAAATGGAACATGAAGACGCCTCCAGCTTCGCAAGGGCAGATGGCACTCCAGCTTCGCGTAACTCAGTCGAAACATAAGTGCAGGGCTGATCCATGTATGTGCACTGCAAGTGTTCCACCTTGATTTAACAGGGCCTTTCAGTGGACATGCTATTGAACAAGTCCGTCTTTTATCCTGAAGTTACCTTCGGCATTTAGTCTCCGACTTGACTCATTTAGCCCAGATGCACTACAGCAGGAGATTGACCGACCATGATAATTCAATGGTTGTGCCAGATTAGCTTGGCGCCTGATAGCGTCAAGCTAATCTGGCGCTACCCTTGAATTATCATGATCGATCCTTCTCAGGCAGCTGGTACGCAATCGTTATGTGACACCTCCGAAGTTGTATCTCGTAGACCAAACACATACCAAGGAACAGAGCCCCCCACCCCCACCCTCCCCCCCCCAAAAAATAAATAAATAAATAAATAAATAAATAAATAAATAAATAAAATAATGAATAAATAAATAAAATAAAAATGATAATAAATAAATAAATAAATAAATAAATAAATTTTAAAAACTAAATAAATATAAATAAAATAAATTTTAAAAAAATAAAATATAAAAAAAAAATAATAACTGAGGTCCCGGCCGGATCGTGTTAACAAAATATAGGAAATGTGGCCTTGGCGCTAAATGGGTTTAGTCGGCCGGTACCTCAAAAACCACCCAGACAGTTAATGAGAGTTTGTTGTTGTTGTTGTTGTTGTTGTTTTTTGTTTTGAATTTGGGGTTTTTTTTTTTTTTTTAGGATGCAAGGTATAATTGCTTTCAAACGATTCACCGCGGATCGTATTGCACAATTTCTGTGGTATCTGCGTCATAAAAACCACGCGTAAACCATCTCGTCCAGCTCCCTTCCCGAGCTGTCAATGCTGAAAGCACACTAGTTGTCTGCCTCGATTATAGCCACCGCTGACCAGCGCGGCCGGTAGCGAGGCGAGGGAGATAACCAGTGTTAGCCGGAAGATGTAAAATACGGAAGTGACATGTCTGACACATGCCGCAGGTTGGCTAGATTTTCTCCGATTTTAACTGCAGGAGTAAGGCGAGCGGTAACCAGCGAGCTGCAAGAGGCATAAATCCTCATGAGCCCCCGCTATCGCGGGGGCTCATGAGGATTAATGTCTCTTGTTGGTCTTGTGGTCTTTATGCCTATTTCTGGTGTTCCATCGTTTTAGTTTGTGTTCTTTACGCGAATGTCGGTCAGTCTGCAGTCGTTTTAACGCGAAATCCGTGATCATTGGCTGACAGCGAAGGGGTTAAGTGCTTGCAAGCTGAAGACAGTCGACTGCGAAGAAATTGCAAGAATGGAAACAAACTGTAGTGTATTTGTAAAAAAAAAAAAAAAAAAAGGTATGTCAAATGGAAAAAAATACTATCCCCACCCTTACCCCCGGACATGCCATCCCATCCCCACTCCCTTGTGTCTGCTCCTCCTAGTCGCCTGCGCTTTATTTCCTTACGAACTCTACCTCCCATAAATAAATGAATAAATGAATACATGAATAATGAATGAACGAATGAATGAATGAATAAATAAATAAATAAACGAATCAATGAATCAATCAATGGATGAATCAATTAATCAATCAATCAATCAATCAACATTGGCGGATCAGTGATCTCCGGGGTGTTGGGTGGGGGGTGGGGGGGCTCCAACTTTCTGTTTGGCAGTTTCAACCTGAAACAAACGGCCTCCCCGACGCTAGACCTTGCTTACAGGGGCCGAAAAATCGAAACGCTGGGGCGGGGCGGAGGGGGGGGGGAGGGGGTGGGGGGAGGTGGGAGAAGGGGGGTAAGGGTGGAAGCTCGTGCGTGTTATGACTCTCACCATTCGCCAAAATATCAAACAACGGAGAAGGGGGGGGGGGGGGTGGTCAAACACCCCAAAAAGGGACTTTGTTATAGCATTTTACAGAATTTTGGGTCAGAGAAGGGGGAGGGGTGTTCCGGAACTCCTGCCCCCCTCCCCCAACCAGATCCGCCCATGATCAATCAATCAATAAAAATGAAATTTAAAAAAAATGAAATTAAAATTTAATCAAATAAAAGAAAGGAACTAAACTAAATTAAACCAAACTAAACGGAAGCTAAGCTAAAATAAAATGACATTAAATAAATAAAATGAAATGATTTTGAAACAAGACAGACGAAAAAAAGTAAAGTTTAACCATCAAGATAAAAAGGGAGTGACAGAGAGTGATTGAGAGGTAAACCGAAAGAGAATGCAATTTTTTTTTTAAAGTATAAAAGAATTGGTACTTACTCCGGCGCTACTTCAGAGAGAGAGAGAGAGAGAGAGAGAGAGAGAGAGAGAGAGAGAGAGAGAGAGAGAGAGAGAGAGAGAGAGAGAGAGAGAGAGAGAGAGAGAGAGAGAGAGAGAGAGATGCCGTTATGCCGTATTCATGCGCCCGCACGCTTGCTCATCACCCCAAGCTGTCTCTCACCGGTTCACTCCCTGGCAGAACCCCACATGACTTCCACCATTCATTACAGACATTCATTACAGACATACACGCCCCTGAATCTTGCAAGCAAGAGGAATAGATCCTCATGAGCCCCTGCAATACAGGGGCTCATGAAGATCTATGCCTCTTGCGGGCGGCTGGTGTTCGTCAAGGAGCCTACAATGTCAACCGGAGACAAAACAGTGGGAACACGCAGGCATTACACAGTATGAAGGCAACATCCCTACGGTGCAGCAGCTTAATTTAGATTTTGTGACGCACATACACCAAAATGCGATTGGACTGATTAGTTGATTCAGTGATAGTCAGTTTAGGGGTGAAAAGGTTTGTCAATTCTCAGCTGTTGTGCGCGTGTGCGGAAGACAAACAAACACGAGTATTTACAGTTGTAGCGACTACTTTGGTGAAAACAAGTCTGAATATAACATATTGGTAAAGAAAAAAATTTCACGAAAATTAAACATCTGAATATCTATTAAAATAGGCACTTAGTGGATATATCATCAAACATAATTATATCAAAAGCATCTATGGAGGTCAGTGAAATTTTAGCTGCTGTTCACAGGTCAGTGTCGGAGCACAATTCGACGAACGGTAATTACATCTAATTGATTTTTTTTTCGTCAACGAGGATCTTCAAACTTCACCTTTATCATATTTGCTCTGCTTTCGAAAGAACTTTTTTTATAAGTCAGTTCAGAATTGTGAAGCCCTACAGGGGATGAATTCAGAACCAAATCTTTCTCTAGGGACAGGATTGAGAACAGCGTGAGCGACAGCCAATAAGCGGCTGGTGCTCGTTAAAAGTTAGTTGTTTGTTTGTTTTTAAACTTACACCCTCTGTCGTGACAGACAAATCAAACATTAGCAATTTTCGTGATGTGTCAGAACATTTTGCTGCATAGCCGACGCTGAAAAACAATTCCTTGTGACTGAACAAAGAGATGTTATGCATATTTACCTGCAATAGCCGGCTGGGTGTGTTGGGGGGAAAACACTGACTGCTGGTTTCGCCACACAAAAAAAAAAGAAAAAAAAAAAAAAAGAAATCAGAAGACCCTAAAACTGGTGAGTACAGTCAGAATTTTAACTTTAAATTGTATAATTCATTGTTTGACCCCTTAACTGCTGCTGATGATACCGTTCGGCGGAAATGACGCGTAGTCCCATGAACTCACTCGAGACGTGCCGCCTACGGATAGGCGGCACGTCTCGAGTGACTTCAAAAAAATGTTTAACCCATTCAGCCCTGACGCACTACAGCAGGAGATGGGTCGACCATGATAATTCAAGGGTAGTGCCAGATTAGCTTGGCGCCTGTCGGCGCCAAGCTAATCTGGCACTACCCTTGAATTATCATGGTCGATCCATGTCCTGCAACTGGTGCATAGTCATTAGATGACGCCTTCACAATTTGGGAAATACGGCCTTGGGGCTGAATGAGTTAAAGCGATCGGCTCAATGGCGGGCTTTGACTGCTAAAATTCGCCTGTACACCAGGTTTTCAGTGCTGTCTTGCCGCAACTTAGACTCTCTTTTTTGCACCGTCCATATGAGTATCACACCTAACAGATATTATACTGGCAATTATGCGGCTCAGGGGAACGCCCCCTACATACAAAGGATAAGAAGAGCAGTAAAGTCCTTCGTTTTACGACATTCGAATTTCATAACTGGTGCAGAACATTTACACAGGAGATAATCTTTAGTTAGCAGGGTAGGTCTGAGGGAGGTCAAATGAACCATTGTACCCCGAAGGCATGAGGGGTACAATGGTTTCTTTGACCTCCCGAGGGCCTACAATGGTCCGTGCCGCAAGCCCCTGCTACCAATAACGTATTTGTTTCCATTCCTCCACTATTTTCGTAAAAGAAATCAAAAAGACATCTTTTCCGACCTGGATCACGCCAGACATGACTGACGTCAAAGGACTATAACATTTATACATAATAGCTTTCGTCACATAATTTAAAATATTTCATGACGTTGCGGTCTCTAGTACTGAGTGTGCTTGTTGTTTCGAACAGCACCATGTAAAGCTTTACTTTAGAACGTTTTGGTGATCTTGTGTAGAACAAAACTCGCATCCAAGATGCGTCACAAAGAAGGCTACAAGAAATCCGCCATTTGTCGCTACAAGTTTTTTTTTTTTTTTTGTAGCCCGGTCACGTGGTACAGTTTACGCTAAAGGGATTGGTCGCGTGACGTAGGGATGAAAACAACACATCTTTATTGCATGGAACAGGTCGATTTAAATTCTGAATTACGAAAGACGTGACAGGATTTGATCTAAATGTTTCTCGCTGAGGTCGAGGTCGAGAACGGGTTAATCTTTGTTTTAATTGCGGAATCGTTAGTAGAAAATCAGGGTAAGCCGTCTGCCAAGCCGCTTACTACAAAACACTTACACAACCCGCACTCGAGAGTCGTACTGGCAAACACGTATGCTCCGAACTACGTGAAAGTCACGCTATATGGTTCGAGCTAACCAGCTCAAGGATGGTGCCTGGATAGCTTGGCGCCTGGAGAGACGCCAAGGTTATCTGGCACTACCCTTGAGCGATCAAGTCAAGTCAAAAATCTTTATTCATCCCATGAAGGGGCAATCCAGTTTGGACGGGAGCGTATAAATATATCAAGTGACGTAAAAAATGGATAAGAGGGATATACGCACACACATACACCCAGGCACACAGGCACCCATGCGCGCAGAATTAAGAACTACACTAATACTGACAGGTACACTAATACTGACAACTATACTAATACCGAAAACTATACTAATACAGCCATCTATGCTAATATTGACATAATATTGACGATCGCTATAAGCAGACCTCCAACAGCTGACAAATTGACAAAACAATTAATGCGCACACTTGAGTTTTGTGTTTAGTTTAATTCATTAAGCCCTGAAGACGACATTATCAAATTATCAGATTCCCCTGAGGTCTACGTCAAAATTCTCCTCGTCTGAGATCTATATCAGCCAATACGTCAGAATTAAACCATGATAGTTCAAGGGTGATGTCAGAATAGCTTGGCGCCTACAGGCGCCAAGCAATTCTGACACCACCCTTGAACTATCATGGTCGATCCACATCCTGTCGTGTCGTGTCAGGGCTTCATGGGCTAAGAAAATTGTTGGGCTTTTCCAGTTTGTCGGTCAGACCACAGGCATGGTAGAGAAATAATTTTCACGATGTGTGTCTGAGCTGAATATTTTATTTCTTGGGCACTTCTTTGCGCTTCTTGATTTACAATGACAAGTAGATTTATACGCACTGTACAATGTTACACATTGTAATTTGTTTTTAAATAAAAAGCCTCTCTTCACTTCAGCTTGTAGGTCATACTCTTCCACGTGTCAAAGAGGCATTTTATTATTATTATTTTTTTTTTTGCGTCTCTTTTACTGACTCCATTTATATCCGCTCCAGGAAGGAGCTCCTCGGGTCTGAGTTTGCGATTGATTTAGCAGTGCGGGCAATCACTCCTAAGTCATCAGTCTTCCTCCTTCCTAAAGTGCGCGACACTTAAACTTTAATCTTCGTTCTGTCTTTGAGTTGATTGAATTTCGGACTCTTTGGCAGGCATGAAGTCCAAGTATCTCAACAAGTTTCCTAAACAGCGGAAATACGGCCGTCGGGCTCAATCAGTTAACCCCTTGACTAGTACTGACGATACCGTTCGGCGGACAAGACGCGTAATTACGCGTGTTGTCCGTCGAACGGTATCGTCAGTAGTAGTCAAGGGGTTAATCTAGGGTCTGGATGCAAAAGCATCCTTGGCTGAAAAAGAAGAATCGCCTGTGATCGTTTTTAGTTTGAAGAGCAAATCTCACACAGACCTGCTCCATCCTAAGAAAGGAAAAAAAAAAGGTACTTGAAACCGATGAGTGTGAAAAAGGACTATATATCGTCAGAGGCCTTGTCACATTGTAGAGGTTTCATGCAGATCTATGTCTCTTTTACGCCTAAGGGTTTAGTTGTTGTGTTTGGTTCCTGACACGACCAATATCGCATTCATCATACATCCATCACACAGGCACCTGACTGTGCGTGTCGATGTGCGAAATACGGTATGTGCGGAGGAGCCCCCCCCCCCTCCCCCTTCCCCCTCCCCCCGCCCTCTCCCCCTCCCCCCAACGCGCACAATACACATACTCCATAGTGCCATAGATACGAAATACAGTTCTGAGAGTGAACCCCCGCGCGAGCGGTAAATATACTCAAAAGCACTGCTGTACTATAGAGTATGTGTACCGTGTGCGCGTGGGCTCACTCGTAGAAAATGTATTTCGTATATCAGTACGTTCTTCAGGTGCCTCAGTATGATTCACCACTCGTCGCAAACAGAGGAGACCCGGCCATCGGTATGAAGACTCATCCCAATAAGCAAAAGGCTATCGGGCGAAATCGGCCGCGGTGGGCTCGCGCACTGTCAGTTGCGCGCGAGCCTACTTCGGCCCGATAGCCTTTTGCGTACTTGGATGGTTCTCAAATAGCACTTTGACCGTGGTCGGCTCTATTACCATTTGCTCACTATGACGGTGCTGAAAGGTTATGGCAGTTTAACCTTTGGCTGTCGGTAGCGCTTTTGGCGAGGCGATTCCTATAGGAATCACCTTCCCAAAACACGCAACACGGCGACAGCTGAAAGGCTAAGGTTGACGGCAGGCAAGTCTCATAGACGGCCTGCGCCCTGGGACACAATTAATTACCAGGTATTGCGACACCGAGGAGGCTTTGATGCCGATTTCACTGCTCGGCACTCATCGAGAGAACAGAGGTGGAGGTTGGTCGTTTTCCATCTCAATCTTCTCCTCATGCACGTCCTTGTGACCTGGCGTTATTGGTCTGTGATTTCGCTGCAAAAAGCCCTTTGGCAAGTTCCCGGGAAAAGGACCTGACAATGAGGCGTGATTAGTTCCTTGCACATAAAAGTAGCATGCGTTCTTCGTCTATTGACCAAAACAAAACAACAACAACAAAAACAAAAACAGAAGAAAGGGTGATTAAAATATTAAACTAAAAGCGAAAAAAAAAAATGGCTCGAGGCAAAACTACGATTACATCTCACGATTACATGTTCAAGATTACTTCCTCAGTCCTACATCTGGCGGGTCATACTGCACGAGGCAGAGACTCACGGGGGCTGCTAAAGCCGTACAGGCAGATGAGAATTTATTCCTTTTGCCGCGCAAAGAGCGGTCACATATGCTTACCAGGGCTGTGAAGGCAACAGACAGAAAGCCCATTTTTTGTGAAAAGCGACATTTTCATCGTAAAGACAGTAAGTCCATTTTTGTGCTTGCTGTTTATGCCACATTAAGGCCGCCACCTGCTGATCTGCGATTTTTCGAGTTACGGCTCTAGAAAACAAAGGTCTTGACGGTTGTGCGCGGGCCTACAGCGGCCGACGTCTGCCCGAGAGTCTTTTTAGTAACAGTTTTTATCCTAGTGCTGTCCGAGCCCTTTCAGTCAGTGTTATAAGCGTGCGATGATGTGCTCTGTGAGCCGATCATAGAGTTTCATTGCCGAGGACCGAGTGTTTGCGCGAATGACTAAGTAAGAGTGCGTATGTGTATGGAATCGTGTGGCCGGCCTACAGAGCACCTCGCCCAACCCTTGTGCTATCCCTTTGGCTGTTGGTGGTGCTTTTGGTCGAGTTGACTCCATGAATCTCCTCCCCCAGCAGGGCGCGCCCCCAACGGTTGAGAGGATAGTGAATGTCAGTTTTAAGCCTAGTCTTTTTATATATATATTAATCATGTTTACACCCGATTGTGATCACTAAATTAATGACATATTATTTGCTCTAAGATATTCTGTTTCAGTTTAAACGATATACCTTTAATTAATTTAGACTTCCTAGATTAATATGCGTGTGTGCTGTGTGTATGTGTGGGGGAGAAGAGACGCATGGGTGTGTGAGTGGGTACGTATTAGTTTGTGATATTAGCTGTCTAGTTTTAAAGTTTTTACAGTTTGTGTAGGGCATTGGGTTTGTGTGATAGAGTATTATTATTATTATTATTATTATATATTATATATATTATATATATATATATATATATATATATATATATATATATATATATATATATATATATATATATATATATATATATATTATTTCTTATTGTTGACTGTGATGTTTGTAATTGTAACACCAACACACATTCCTATGCTTTATGTTTCTTAACGCAAATCACAATAAACAGTATCTATCTTTTGTTTACGTGTAGCATTCGTCAGATGTTATTGCGGGGGTTGTAAAATCTTTCATATACCATGGGGACGGATATGGAAAATTAACTTGGGTTAACACGGTGTGGACCCCGGTCCCTGCCACCTCAGGTTTCAAACACTGGTGGTGGTGAATAAGCAAAAAGTAAAAAAATGGCATTAAAAAAAAAAAGAAGCAAAAAATGGAATAAGCAAAAAATGGCATTATTTGTTTCATCAAATTACCTCAGTATTATCAATATCCTAGTGCAAACATACGCACTGACCGACGTACAAATCACGCGTGATACCATTTCAGGCAATAAATCATTCGAGACGCGACACGTCTGGAATGAGTTAACAGCACAAGGGAGTTGCCATTCAGTGCATTGTGAGTCTACTGTCAATGACATACTGGAGTCCAAGGTAATGATCGAGCGGACACCCTCGCTGGCAAGGCAAAAATCGCACAGGGTGATCACTGGCAACGAAGGGGTTAACTCGATCGCTTCTAGCGCCACCTGTGGCTAGGGAGGACTTTTCCGACTCGCAGACGACAAGGACTCTTCTCTTTGCGGTTCAAAAGCACACAAATTGATTTTACAGTGGACTGGAATCGTGCTCCGACGCAACGTGAAGAGTCATTGTTGTTGCAAACAAACCGATTCCTCCATCTTCAATGGGTATAGATTCTCATGAGCCCCTGCAAAATGCAGGGGCTCATGAGAATCTGTCCATTGCCTGTTTGGGTGGGCACAATTGTACCTACCGTTAGGAGGACGCTATTGATTGAAATCTGATGTCTGTTTAGCGCATTGCTGAACAAAAGGAAAAAACAAACAAAACAAAACAAAAAACCCGAGTCCTTTGCCATCCATTTCCATCCGTTCCAAGGGCATGGAGTCCCACGAGACACTAAAGTCGCAGGGGCTAATATGGACCTATGCCTATAGTCGCCCGGGATTGTTCCATTTGCAGGGTGTCTGTACAGGTTTAAGGTGCTCGCCGGTATAAACTGTTGTCCCGCCCGCTGTAAATCCCCGCCGTCTGCAATAGGCATAGGTTCTCATGTGCCACTGCAAGCCGCAGACGCTCACTGGAACCCATCTCTCTTTACAGCAGAGACGCCCCTGTGAGCAGCCTCAAATTGAGGCAGATGTCAGCGTTTGAAAATGCATGACTGTGACCATCATGTCATTTTTTCACTGCTTAACGTCTGCAGGAGGTTTTGATTCTCATGAGCCACTGCAGCTGAGCTGTGTGGCTCATGAGAATCTGAACCAGCAGCTGCCTCAAACTGACGAAGATACCAGCCATTAAGCGCAGGACTTTAATTGGAGCGTCTGTTTTCAAGAGCGTTGGACAGAAGTTATTGGTTTCCGGCAGGACGAGGAAAACGATTCTTCGATTACTGGCTCTGACCAAATGGAAAAATTCCCATTCCCAGATCTCACGCTTTTCATTGAAACAGGAGATGGATAGGTGGATAGGAGCACAGGCGTCGGATGACTAACAGCGAGATTTTGTGACCTAAGGACTATGAACCAGTTGCAGGAGACGGATTTACCATGATAATTCAAGGGTGGAGCAAGATTAGCTTGGTGCCTGACGGCGCCAAGATAATCTGGCACCACCCTTGAATTATAATGGTCTATCCATCTTCTGCTGGATTGCGTCGGGACCAAATGGGTTAAGGGGGCAGGCCTACCTAGAAATTGGTCCAAGTTTTGACCCAAAAACAATCAATGTTCTGTTTGGAATATCCTGATGAAATTTTGACACAGTGTAGCATTTTGGTGATATTTTATGGTAAACAGGTTGATTTGGGAATATTTTTGCATTAAAAGGGTTTTAAATAATTAATAATAATAATTTTTAAAAATTGGCTGATTTATCATGCTGGGTACTGCAAACATCATATTTTCACACACACCCCATGTGGGAACCTGTTCTTTTGTCACAACCTTATTTAGACTCATATCTGGCGTGTATTCTAGAAGAAACATCCTGAGATTAATATGTATTTGATAACCGTGGTTTGAATTCGGTTATAAATTATAACTAAATAATGACATCTTGATAGCTCATAACTTTGTCCATTACAAAGCATTAGTAATTCTTCTAGTTCAGACGCCAGACACACTTATATGCTTTA
>BTPG01000006.1:120786621-120806621 GCA_036245525.1 Semisulcospira habei
GTATGAGCAGCAGCATCTGTTAACCCTCTGGCTGTCGGTAGCGCTTTTCGTCGCGATGATTCAGACCTTGAACACCCAAAAAAAGAGCTACCGACAGCCAAAGGGGTAACTGTAATCATTTATTTCCTGGACAGCGTGATGACACTCGAAAGCTCAGACGCTCACAATTTCCCGCACTGGCAATCATGTACTAGTTGGCTACAGGTATGGGTCAATTAGCGGATCAGGATCGGAACCGCGTCAAAGCTGCACTATGCACTGAATACTCGAACATTCTCGGCTGATTCGTTCATCGCCGAGTCCTTGAGCTCTCGCTCACATTCCATCCCGTCAGTACAAAGGGCAACACACAGGAGGGAATCGAAGTTCTGGCACAGAGTTTCGTGCCCCTGAATCAGATCGCCGCTCTGAGACAAGGGGCACGAAACGCTGGCAGGGGAGGGAATCAAAGTTCTGGCAAGACATCCGTGGTTCTGGCAAGAGTTCCGTGCCCCTGACTCAGCGCGGCGCTCTGAGTCACTGAGGGACTAGAAACTCTTGCCAGAACTTCGAATCTCTCCCCCAGTTGAGGCGTTCATTCACATGAGCCTCTGCAGAACAGTGGCTCTACTGTGAACGCCGGACGGGTAGCGGGCAGGGGCGGTGGTAGAGCGTTCAACTCTCGTCCGAAAGGTCGCGAATCCAGCTGGAGTCAAAATTTAATCAGACCCTATCGGGTGCCCCGTCGTCTCCTCGAAAAATATGGGCGCACAAACGTATCTGATGAAGTGGTGGTGGCGCATAAGATATCCACACGCTCTCGCAATGGCTCCCCTGTAGTAGATATGATGTCGCAAACTCTCTACTCAGGGGCGGATCTGGGGTGGGTGGGTGGGGGGGTGGGTTTCAGGGGTTCCGGAACAACCCCTCCCCCCTCCAATTCTTTAAAATGCTATAACAAAGTCCCTTTTTGATGTGTTTGGTCCCCCCCCCCCCCCCCAACAACCCCATTTTCCCCGTTTGATATTTGGGCTAGTTTTCACACACACATGCTCTCACCCCCCCCCCCCGCCCCCCTCCCTCCCTCCCCCTACCCCCTCCCCTCCCCTACCCCTCCTGTTGTTTGATACTTTGGTGAGTTGTGAGAGTCTGCACACACGCGCGCCTGCTCTACCACCACCACCACCACCACCCCCTCACCCCCTTTACCGTTGTTTGATATTTAGGTGAGTGGTGTGAGTCTGCACACACACGCGCCTTCTCTCTCTCTCTCTCTCTCTCTCTCTCTCTCTCTCTCTCTCTCTCTCTCTCTCTCTCTCTCTCTCTCTCTCTCTCTCTCTCTCTCTCTCTCACTCTGTAGCTTTTTTCTCCTCCTACCTCAGTAACCGCCGACAGAAGGTGTACTCAAACGGAAGATATTCGAAAGAAGGTATAGTGAGGCACGAAGTCCCCCAAGGATCTATCCTAGGGCCTCTTTTATTTTCTTTATTCATCAATGACCTACCTCTGTCCATCTCAAATCCTGAGGTTAAATGCGAACTCTTTGCTGACGATTCAACGCTGCATACATCAGACAAACGTGAAACGACGCTAAATTGTATCCTCCAACAAAGTCTCGATGAAGTGTCAGATTGGTGTACGCAAAATAGCATGCTAATCAGTTCTTCTAAAACCAAAAGCATGTTGATAACAACCCGCCAAAAGCGTCAGCTACATCCTGCCCCTCTGAAACTGTCACTTGGCAATAAACCTATCCAAGAAGTATCCAGGCACCGCCTACTGGGAGCTGTAATTGACGACCAACTGAACTGGTCGCCGCATATCGACAGTTTGTGCAAAACCTTGTCCAGGAATGTATTTCTGCTCTCTAAACTTAGACATATTCTTAGTACAAAGTGCTGTACATTGTTCTTTCACGCACACATTAAAAGCCACTGTGACTATGCGTCCTCTTTGTGGGACGAATGCAGTGAACTTCATTTTAAAAAACTAAACTCGCTGTATCGTCGTTCAGTTAAGTTAATTATTCCAAACCCTACTTCCACGGACGAGAAAATAAAATCCCTTGGCCTGCTTCCACTGAAGGAACAACTCAAATTTAACAAATGCGTCCTCATGCACAAAATATTTCATTGTCAAGCCCCGGAATATCTGCGCATGATATTTAACTTCAGCCCTTGGCATCAACTACATACGAGGAATGACTTGCTTCACTTACCCCGCCCACGGATAGATCTCTACAAGTCAAGCCTTCTATTTTCTGGTAGTTCTGTCTGGAACTCATTGCCATTACACATTAAATCATTTTCCGATAAAACCCATTTTAAACGTGCATTGCACACTCACTTCCAATCAGCGTGACTTCACAGTTTGCCATATAAGAATAATACTGCTGATAACACGTAAACGTCAAATATTTTTCTCTTTCTCCTTACATTTGCTACCTGATCATCTCTTGTCTTGTCGGTGTCACTATACGCTATTGATGCTGCTGATTCTATGACACTGTCTTAGGTGAGTATAATATTAATGCTGTGCACGCGTTTCGTTCTATCGGAGGCAGTTACAAATTCTCCATTGTCATTTTTTTCTCCTCCTTTCGATGATTCCCCTATTGTGGTTTTTTTCCGTAGTTTTGCTTCCTCATCTTATTATTATTATTATTATTATTATTATTATTATTATTATTATTATTATTATTATTATTATTATTATTATTGTGGTTGGGGTTTTTTTTCGTAGTTTTTCTTCCTCTTCTTCTTCTTCTTATTATTAATGTTATTATTTGCATGCTATGTTTATTTTCCTGTTATATTGTTTGTTTACAGGACAGCTTGTAAGACAGGCATTGCGTTGCCTAATAGCTTTATCCTGAATAAATAAAGATTCATCATCATCTCTCTCTCTCTCTCTCTCTCTCTCTCTCTCTCTCTCTCTCTCTCTCTCTCTCTCTCTCTCTCTCTCTCTCTCACCCCCCACCCCCATCCCCACCCCCACCTCCCATGTCCCCCCCTCCCCCCTTTTTCCGTTGTTTCGATTTTTCGGCGACGGGAAGCAAGGTCTAGGGTCAGGTGGAAGGTCCCAAACAAAACGTTGGACCCCCCACCCCCCGCCCCCTCGAGGTAACTGATTCGCCCCTGCTACTTACTGAAGAGGATCACTTAATTGAGGAGAGCATTCTCAATAAATGAGTATGTTCAAAGAATTGTATGTACTACAAGAACGTAACCACAAGAATATGCTATCAGAATAATTAATTTCTTGTTGTTGTTTACGGCATATAGTATGACGTGGAATATTTTTACCCCAGTGTATTTCTGGGCCAAAATGGCGGGAAAATAAACATCTTTCACGTCGCAGCAGTTGTTAGTGGCCTATGCATGTATTAAAGTCCTATACATCACTTTACATGGCACAGGAGCTCCAAAAAGGTAGCACGTTCGGTTCTTCCCAGCGAACCACTTTGTTTGCCGCGTAAATGAATATATCTGTACCGGCCTCAATATAAGCACGGATTACATCAATCTGAGGATGCAACTAGGTCCGATCTTTGCGAACAAGAAACACAGAGTTGCAGGGGATCACGAGTATCTATGCCTTTTGCACATGGCGAGGTACGGATGTAGGTATAAAGGCCGCCAAACCCATTTGCATTGTTAATTGTTACTGATGGTTAATGTGTTTTAGCGCCGTTTAGTCGCTTACTATTGTCATTTCCAAGTGTGGAGCTCAAAGGACACAAACTGCGGGCATCAACCATAAGCGCCTTAGAAGCTCAGTGCGTGTAGACGAGTGAGTATTGCACTGAGCGCGCGCGATGGGGGCTGACTACCATATCAACACGCACTGAGCGCGTCAGAAGCCTGTGCATGATCTACAGGCCGTTGGTCGAGACACAGACTGGGGTCGAGAGATGCGTGTAAAACGTCTGTCTCTCCATTAACCCTTTGGCTGTCGGTAGCTGTTTTGTCGCGATGATTCCTGCAGGAATCGTCGCCACGAAAACCGCTACCGACAACCAAAGGGTTAATGTATACTGTGCTAACGATTCGACATCTTTTGTATCCTACATCGATAATATTCGAATACCCTATTATAACAAACTTATGGATGTCAAATAATGTAAATCTTAGAATACTACAAAAAAAAAAAAAA
The DNA here is from genome assembly GCA_036245525.1 of Semisulcospira habei. Lineage (NCBI taxonomy): Eukaryota > Metazoa > Mollusca > Gastropoda > Semisulcospiridae > Semisulcospira > Semisulcospira habei. Next base: position 120,790,756 of record BTPG01000006.1, read on the forward strand.
AAAAAAAAACACCAAAGAGATTTTACGTAGCAGCATCATAATAACAGTTAATAATATTCAGTCCTGACGCACTACAGCAGGAGATGGGTCGACCATGATAATTCAAGGGCAGAGCCAGATTAGCTTGGCGCCTGTAGGCGCCAAGCTGATCTTGCACTGCCCTTGAATTATCATGGTCGATCCATCTCCTGCAACTGGTGCATAGTCATTAGATGACGCCTCCAAAATTTGTGAAATGCGGCCGTCGGGCTGAATGAGTTAAATGAACATGCCAAAAACCCAGACCCAGAAGGTAACTTCCAAGCTTGTAAAATTCAGAGAAGAACCTAACGGAGAAAGAATCACGCTTAGAAATACAGTTACAACACAACATATAGTACACAGTTCAATAATGTATGATTTATTTATATGTATACGTAATGTAATATATAAGAAAATAAGTTTTTTTATTAAAAATAAAATGTTCTCCTTGTTGTTTCTATTTTGTGTGTCTAAAATACCATTTAAGTCTGAAAAGACATAAGATAAATTCTGTATTTAGGAATCTTTTGTATTCCGCGGCTCAACCAATACAGATGTTTCAGGTTTGCGGAATACAAATTTGTTATTCCGTTGGCCCTATCGCACCCTGTTTAACCCATGCAGCCCTGACGTACTACAGCAGGAGATGGGTGTCGGCGCCAAGCTAATCTGGCACTACCCTTGAATTATCCTGGTCGATCCATCTCCTGCAACAGGTGTATAGTCGCTAGATGACGCCTCCAAAATAATTTGGGAAATACCTGCGTCGGGCTGAATGAGTTAAGAACACGACACCTGAGGCGTTCCCTCCTATAATGGGGGGGGGGGGGGGGGGGTAAATATTTCTGAGGTGAAAAATGTATAGATTGTATATCTTTATTTTGCGCACCATGCTTTTTTCATAATGTCTGCTGACTGTACATGTACAGTTAGCAACACTGCTCAGGTGGTGCAATGGGTGGGAGGAGAGTGCGCACTGCATCTCAATCACATCACATGCTTTGTAAAGAGCTTTCAGCATAGCAATGGGGATTTAGCTCTATATAAAAACCCTCTTATTATTATTACTATTATTTTAAGAGCAGAATATCAAGATTTTGATTGTTATTGTTATGTTTTTACAAGACCAGACTGTCAATTGGTTAGATTGCTCTGCTGACCCCCATCCCCCACCCTTAGATTTTTTGGCAAGAAAGTAACTCTCAGGCACCAGCCCCCCCCCCCCCCCCCTGCCCCCCCCACCCACCCCCGCCTCCCCCCCCCCCCCCCACACACATCACCACCACCACCACCAAATGAAAAATATCTTTCTATGGCACTGTAGCCTGTGGAATATTTTTTACACTGACACACATTATACATTGTTAGAGTACTTACTTTAGGTATACCAAACATACATCATCAGAAACTGCACAGTGTACATTTACATGATGCATTTACAGGCCCAACACATCCTCCGCCACAAAAAAGCAACAACTCGGAACATTAACTTCTGGCCACGTTTTCCTTGCGATGGAGATCGGAAACACACTACATTTTAATCAGGACAGACAATTGGCCCAGATTTTTTTATTTGATTCATTCAACAGTTTATCCTTCATGGTGAACAACAGTCAACAAAAGATGATTGCATGCTTGTCCCACTATATTTTACATCATTGAACTCGGCGACGAGATGAGGCTTACTGGAATAAGTGTCGCTGGCGAGTTTCTTTATTGGATTCAAATTACTGTCTTTTGTACGGTAGATTACCGTCCTGAACATGCCAGACGCCTGAGCTGATGTGATAGATTATGCAGTCCCCCAGGATCCATTTCCAAAAGACACAGATTCTTATCTTATTAACCCCTGCAAAGCAGGGGCTCATGAGAATCTGTGCCTTTTGCTTCAGATATTAGCTCTATGTACATCCTCGAATGGATGAAATAAATAGGGTCCTTGTGAGATTATTCAGTTCTGTTTGTTCTCTTCATTCAGCAAGAGACATAGAGTCCCATGAGAAGCTACAGCCTTAGAGAATGTATGTCTTTTGCTGAATAATTAATTAAGGAGTTGCCACATTCCTTCTGCCAATGAAGATAAGTAGCGGCTAATCTCTCTGTTTGTTTGTTTGTCTATTTTGACAAAGGGTATTTACCCGAAATATTAATAAATTGTGTTGTACCCGTCTTTTCTAAGCGTGTTTCTTTCTCCGTTGGGTACTTTTTTGCTGAAGGATACTTGTCTGATTTACATCCTCAAATGTGTGAAATGACCAGGGTTGAGTGTGCGACTGTGTACTGTCCTCATGTTATTAGTGTTCCCGTCATATCATAGTTATCATTGCGTTCTTCATTACGCATCGCAGAGCACAATCATTTCACAGTCTTTTTTGCCAGTTTCTCTATCTACAGGCGACATAGGTTCCCAGCCGCAAGGACTCATTAGAATTTACGCCTCTTGCCGGGAAAAAGCGCACTCGTTAAAATCTGTACTCTTGGCTTGACTTCGCGAACGAAGATTTTATAGGAGTTGCCCACGACGTCTGCAGGCTTGTTCGTGGCTGCTGAGGCCAATCCGGGACAGGCAGGTTCGACCGCAGTGGCTGCAGGGGGAGGTATGGCCAGGGTTCTGAGTTGCGGCATCTCTGTTTTTTTCTCCTGAGCCGCTTGTCCTTAAGGCTAGCTCTGCGAGAGTCCTCAAAGGAGACAGCTGCCTTGTAAATGGTGGAGCGCCAGGTGTCACGGTCCGCAGCAAGCGAAGACCACTGGTGGTGGTCGATTTGGCAGGCACTAAGTGACTTCTTGAGACAGTCTTTGTATCTCTTCTTTGGTGCCCCTTTGTCACGGTGTCCAGTAGCAAGCTCGCCGAACAGGGTGATCTTTGGTAGGCGATGATCCTCCATCCTGGAGACATGCCCCGCCCAGCGGAGCTGTGTCCGCAGCAGCAAAGCCTCGATGCTCACAGTTTCAGCCTGTTCAAGGACCTCGACGTTGGTGACATAGTCACTCCAGTGAATGCCCAGGATGGTGCGCAGGCAGCGCTGGTGGAAGCGTTCGAGGAGTCGTAGTTGGCTGCGGTAGAGGGCCCAGGACTCGGAAACATACAGCAGGGTGGTGAGGACCACAGCTCTGTACACGCTGATCTTGGTGCCTGTTTTCAGCTGTTGATTGTGCCACACCCGCTTGAAAAGTCGCCCGAAAGCGCTGTTCGCTTTTGCCAGCCTGCTGTCAAGCTCCTTGTCCAGCTTGGCGTCCGACGTGATAATGCAGCCAAGGTAAGTAAACTGGTGCACTGACTTTAGTTCAGACTCGCCAATGGTGATGTGAGGAGGGCGATACACTGTCTTGGGTGCCGGCTGATGGAGGACCTCTGTCTTTTTCAGACTGACCTCGAGTCCAAAGAGCTGGGCAGCGTCTGCGAAGCAGGACGTGATGCGCTGCAGGGCTCTCTCTGTGTGTGCAACGAGGGCAGCGTCATCAGCAAAAAGCAGCTCACGAATCAGTTGGTCTAGGGTTTTCGTGTGGGCCTGCAGTCGTCTGTGGTTGAACAGGCTGCCATCGAGACGATACCTGATGTACACTGCATCATCATCATCGAGGTCCACTGTGGCCTGCTTCAACATCATGCTAAAAAAGATGGTGAAGAGGGTCGGTGCCAGCACGCAGCCCTGCTTTACGCCGCTGAGAATAGGGAATGGTTCTGAGAGGTCATTGTTGAGTCTGACCTGGCCTTGCTGGTCCTCGTGTAGCTGGACAATCATGCTGAGGAACTTTGGGGGACAGCCAAGTCGCTCCAGGATCTGCCACATGCCTTGCCTGCTGACAGTGTCGAACGCTTTTGTTAGGTCGACAAACGTTACGTACAGACCTTTGTTCTGCTCGCGGCACTTCTCCTGAAGCTGTCTCAGCACAAAGACCATATCGATGGTGCTCCTGTTTGCTCTGAAGCCACACTGGCCCTCTGGGAGGTGGTCTTCAGTGATGGCAGGTACCAGCCGATTCAGGAGCAGCCTTGCAAGAATTTTCCCAGCAATGGACAGCAGGGTAATTCCCCGATAGTTGGAACAGTCAGACTTCTCGCCTTTGTTCTTGTACAGGGTGATAACGACAGCATCACGGAGATCCTTTGGTAGTGTTCCTTCCTGCCAGCAGCAGAGAAAGAGGTCATGGAGCTTGTTGTGCAGTGCTGTGCCTCCATGTTTCCATATCTCTGGCGGTATTCCATCAATGCCTGCTGCTTTGCCACTCTTGAGCTGGTGGATGGCTGTGAGGGTCTCTTCAGCGGTGGGCGGTTCGTCCAATTCAACCTTTACTGGGAGTTGTGGGATTTGTAGGACGACTGCTTCTTGAACAGTGCGCTCAGCGCTGAAGAGGCTCTGAAAGTACTCCGACCAGCGGTTCAAGATGGAGGTATTATCTGTGAGGAGTGCCTGGCCATTCGCGCTTCGCAGGGGACTTTGTACCAGGTGCCTGGGGCCATACACTGCTTTCAGTGCACGCCCTTGTTAATATCTATACACTAGGGTACTCTCCCCCCCCCCACCCCCCGCCTCCATTTTCTTCCACTATCCCGTTGGATTGAACAGTTTTCTTGTTCACACCGGAACTACTTTGCCACTACTTTTATGATGCGGAAAAATACGCACAGCGTCCACGTACAAACCGTCAATCAAGCGGAAGTGGCGGGCTAAGGACGAAATGACACTTCTGGGACTCAGTCGCCGTTTAAGACGAGAACAGTTTTGAATATGTCTGAACAACCTTGGCCTGAAATATCGTAGCGGGAGCCCCGTCAGCACAATGTCCTGGACCCCACGTCGGCCAAATGTCATGACCCGATATCGGCCGCTCCCAATAAGCAAACGTCCTCGGGCCCGCGACGGCCGCAGAGGGCCCGCGCACGGCTATACGGCTATACGGCTATACGCGGGCCCACTGTGGCCGCGGTGGGCCCTAAGGCATTTTGCTACTGGGGTTGTTAACCCGATTATGGCTGTGCGCGCGCCGACAGCGACCTAAATCGGGCCGATGGCCGTTCGCCCAAGGGGATGTGCAGATGAGCCCATGCGGCCGCAGTGGCACTTTACGAATATTCATATTTGTGTTCCGGAATTATGAGGTTATGGCGATCGGTTTGACTACTACACCGAATATGCTGACGTGCTTTGTATGTGATAAACAAACGCACTGTTCGCAATTATCTAAAATAGGCTTGAGTTAAATGTCTCAGGAAACTTTGCTTTCGATTAGTGACTTTCACACAGTGGTGTGACGCTTTTGGAGTTTACGTCACTGCGAGCCACGAATAAAAGACAGATATCGCATTTTATGAGAAGATGAATAGAAGTAAAGAGAAACTAATTGTAATGAATGACGTCAAACGAATGATGTGGGTCGCGACGACCCAAACAATAAGGTGAAGGTCCCAGGAAGCCCTGCTGTCGATGGCGAATTAAAAATACTCAATAAGGATCTGCACTGGACATCGGTAAAATACATGCGGATTATACTAATGGTTTAAAGTTATAAAGCTTCGGTACAAGTGAAAAAAATACAAGAAGGGATCTATTAACGAGGGACGGACGCGGAAATCCCCTTCCTAATGCCAACAAATCGCCAGGGTAAGGCAAAGACAAGTCATACAGTGCAGTGATACTTTGGTCCATGAAGAGTCTCATGTTCTTGATGCCTTTCCTTTATTATGGGCGGTCCATTAGGTTCATACCTTAATTTGGTCGTTGGCTGACGACTCTTGCGTTCGAATGAGGCAAAACAAAACATTCGCAAGGCATGACGCAAGTGGTGTAATTGACCTCATCTACGAATTTTGTGTGTGTGTGTGTGTGTGTGTGTGTGTGTGTGTGTGTGTGTGTGTGTGTGTGTGTGTGTGTGTGTGTGTGTGTGTGTTTGTAAAATGAAATGTGCTTCCTGAGGCTCGTATCCACGCTTTCGTTTAATCCGTTCCGGCAGTGTCTCTTTGTTTCTGCAATCTTCGTTAATTCAAGACCAAAAAACCTAAGCTGTCCCAGGAACATGGATTCAAAGTGGTGTCAGCAAGAGGCATAGCTCTTTATGAGTCCCTGCAAATGCGGGGGAACTTGAGAATCTATACTTCTTGCGTCAGTTTTTCTCGGCACTGAACGGGTTAAACTTTTTCGGGAAAAAGTTCTTCTGCGCGGACTTTTGTACGGGTTTGAAGGGGTGTTTCTACAATACCTCTTCCTTATAATGTCACTAAATCACACCTCTTTTAATTGTTTAACTTTGTCCACGGATTGGCTGGTGCACGTATGTCCCCAGTCATTTAAAAGCACGAAGAAGCATATGCGATTTAGGCTCCCTGACAGCCGCTCTCAATTAACTAAACTAGAACTGGCAAGAGGCATAGATCCTCATGCGCCCCCGGCAAATGCGGGGCTCATGAGGATCTATGCTTCTTGCAGGTGTGACTAGTTTTCAATGTGAAAGTGTCATAATAGAGATCTGAGAGCCGCTGTCAACAAACCTAGTTAGTTAGTTATCTGGGTTTAACGCCGAGCAGGCGACTAAGGCCATCTCACGGCGGTCAACAAACCTAGCGTGTCTAGTAGGTCTTCCTTGTCATGGGGGTTGCCAAGAAAGACGGCGATGGGGTGCCTACGCAAAATCGACAAGTTTTCCGCGCTAATAAATTACATGCCAATAGCTGAAAAGTTCAGGCTTTCTGCAACAGCTTACAATTTTGATTTCGATTTATTATTCTCTTCAGGAAAGTCAAAATGCACCTCAGGCCAGATACCGGGGTGCAGCACGACAGGAAGTGAGCGTGTTTTCTGATAATGAACCCCTTCAGCTCCACCTTATGTCAATGCACCCATTGCAGATTCGCATGTCAGATAAAACTCGCCTGCCTGCGGTCTAAAGATATGACTGCTTCTAGTAGGACTCATCAAGATCCGCCCCTATTGCAGTCTTTGAGTAGCTCTTTACACTTGTGCGTGACTTTCTGATGTTACTTTACTTTCCAGCCTCAAACTAAAGAAGGAGGGGGGGGGGGGTCTTGGGGGTTCAGTCAAGTGGAATAACTGCACTCCTACTACGTAGATTAAGAAGAACTGCGAGCTGAGTCCACAGTTTGATAAACCTCACCGGTTAATGAGAGGTCTCCGCTCAAGCCCAGTTCTTGTAATGTCAAAAACAATGTCACTCCATTGTTCCAGTAATACAGTAAAAAAAAAAAAAAAAAAAAAAAAAAAAAAAAAAAAAAAAAAAAAATTATTATTTATTCTTACATATTTGGGCTGAATTCTTTTTCTTCTTATACAATCCCTTCATCTCTTCAATTCTTTCCATCTGCAAGAGACATAGATTCTCATGAGCCGCTTCGGCTCATGAAAATCTATTCCTCTTGCCGGCAGTGGTGTCAAGACCATTCCCATCCTCAGTCAGGCAATGGCCTTGAGTTAACGATAGGAATGTGCAGTCTTTCCCAATCACTGCATTTATAGATGCAGCGCTTAAACTTCGATTTGTCACACGTCAGCAAATTGTTAAACGACGGCAATTTGGCCGTGAGTGTGAAAGGCTTAAGTCACTAAGCCACTAGGCCACTCGCTGCAGGCAGCTATTTCTTGTGTCCTTGACACCGTCTAAGTTTCATTGCCAGAGAGAACTCTACCCTTTACATATGACTAGGAATGGTACCAGCAATAAAAAGCCATTTTATACCACTTCCGCTGTTTATTCAGAGGTATGCGATACTACCTATCTAGATTCATGTGTGGGATAATGCTTGTGCTGTCTCCGCCAAAGCGTTTATCCACTTTTTGCTTCAACGGCATGAAACAAGGAGAGTTCGAAGACAGACGCTCAAATTAACAGCAATAGATGACGTTAATCTTAGTTTTACGCCACTGCAAGTGACGCAAGTACTTGACGCATTTTCGAACAACGAAAGAAGACAAAGGCAGACAATGACGACAAAATAATAGTTTTGGGGTAATGAAACACAAACGTGTTGGGCTTCTTTCTGTGAGTGACACAGGACTAGAACACGGACTGAAAATGAAATCTGGGCTGTGACCTTCCTATAATGCTCAATAAACACGAGTGCTCCATATCAATCATCAGGGGGATCCACGAACCATTTGCGTGAGTGGGCTTAAATCCTGCGCACGCCACTAAGCAAGCTGCTCCTCACGGGATTTAAGCCAACTCATGCAACTGGCCGTCTGTCTCTTTCTTCATTTTGGATGTTCGCTGTGTTCTGGCAGTGAAGGAGTCAAGTCCAATGCTTAGCCTAGTCGCAAAGCGTCTTCGGGACCACGACGGCCGCAGTGGGCCCGTGCACTGCCGTGCGCGGGCCCACTGCGGCCGTCGTGGGCCCGAGGATTTTGGCTTACTTGGTAGCCTTTGATTTATAAGTTATCGGCGAGACCAAAATGAGTTCAGACCAGGCAAAGCGCGGTAAAGACATAGGCTTATTCAGATAGCATGTCCGTAAAAAGGTCCTGGTGAATCAAAGCGGCACAGTTGCAGTGCGGCCGAACTGATCAGTTTTCAGGTCATGCTCCATAGGCAATAGCTGTCCCTGTCCCCCACAACCCGCCCGTTAGGGCCGGCCATTATCACGCCGGTGCCGGAGACGTTAAACCCAGCACTAACCAACCAAAATGAGTTCAGTCAAGCTGTGAACAGGAAATTGTTAATTTGCCATCGGAAGGACTGCGGACAATGGTGTCCCCATGCTGAGAGTGACGTGGTTGAACAGGCCTCTAGGTCACGTGGATAAAGCGGGAGCTATACCCTTTTACTCTCAGAACAAATTTGCAAAACCACACCGGCCTCTACAAGAGGCATAAAGACTAAAGAGCGGCCGAATCCGCCTCGCAAACTTCACGTATATATCTCGCCGTTTCCACTTACATATATGTACGTACCCACTCCAGGCATAAAGTTTATCCTTCTTTGACAACTGTATTGATATGTTGTATAACAAGCAAATTAATATTATTCATGAACTTTTCCTTCCCAAAATCCCTTGTGTGCCAAGAAGAATCGATTTTGATGATACTTGCATTTTTCAAAACGGAAACGCGAAATGTGTTCATACTGCAACATTAACAAGCTCCTTGTGTGTAGTATTATAAATACTTCTTAGTTGTTACAGACACTCGAAATTTATATCCTACACACGCACGCACACACACACACACACACACACACACACACACACACACACACACACACACACACACACACACACACACACACACACACGAACGGAGAAAATACGCCAGTCGCTGCAATGACTAGTGAAATTAACGAGATGGCAGCTGGCGATATCGACAACCTGAGAAAAAAAAACTAAAGAAACAAACCTGCTGCCAGTTTCCGCAGTTATGCGTGAACTGTTTACAACTAGAATGTATCAGAAACACGCACGATTATACAAAGCACCGATGTCTTCATAGTCAAACGACATCTATGCGCTGAGTCGACAGCGACGCAGTCGTCTGCCATGCATGTGTTTTGTCTGAATAAAGCAATCAGACGCAAAATGAATTACGCGAGGCACAGTTTTGTTTTGGACTGGGTACATACATTATATTGAGCAACATTTTGCTTGATATAGCGCCGATAACATACAGATGTGATTACTCGACCCGAATCAAAATGTCCTCGTCTTAACGACTCGGACACTTTGATTCGGATATCGTAAGCACATCTGCCTGTTTCCGGCACTATATCGAGTCAATCAAAATGCTGCTCAATATAATTTAATATTTGTATTCTTTGGACATTTCGGGATATCAGAAATTAAGCAATGAATGATTTCATAGTCACAGTTCCTGTCCCTGGAAATGGAAAGGTAAACATTAAAATGTCTGATTTGTAAACAGGTGTTTAACCCCTTCCCTATCATGGGACGTATATTGTGTTTCTGAAATCTTTGCTCGTTTAACGACCCAAAGACGCAACCGTCAAAGGAACATGGATACATATTGGTCTCAGTAAGAGTCATAGATCCTCATGAGCCCCCGCAGTTGCGGAGGCACATACGGATCTATACCTATTGCGGGTGGATCATGCTCACTTTTTCTCAAGGGGTTAATTCCAGCATGCACATTCGATATTATATGTGATATTGTGATGAGAAATCCTAAACATAGTTTTGCTATAAAAATTATTGTAACTGCCAGACATGTTTTTGTCCCAAGCGATCGAGCCAGCTTTGGTTTTAGCTGGCGAGTTGGATGTAACGGAAAATATGTGTGAGAATACCTTTGTGAAAAAAATGACAAAAGCGTTCAAAAACACGATCAGCGCACCTAAAGTTTCCCGGGACGTATCTTAAAAACTCATCGTGTTGTCACCCGACACGATTAACCCATTCAGCCCTGACGCACTACACCAGGAGATGATGGGTCGACCATGATAATTCAAGGGTAGTGCCAGATTAGCTTGGCGCCTATCGGCGCCAAGCAAATCTGGCACTACTCTTGAATTATCATGGTCGATCCATCTCCTGCAACAGGTGCATCGTTGTTAGATGATGCCTCCCAAATTTGGGAATTTTTTGGCTTCGGGCTGAATGAGCTAACCATTATGTAGTAAAACTGTTGCCGCTAGGGTTTCACGTGAAAGAAAAACAGAAGATAGTGGTAGAAAACCCTTTAAAATAGAAACAAATAACGACGTTTCGGATCAAAGATCCTTCCTCAGGTGACATGGAAACAAACGTAGAACAGAAAAGAACACGACAGAAAGAAAAGACGTCATCCTGTATAGAGCTAACCATTAGTTTATTAGAGCGTAACAGTGGAATTTACCCCCCCCCCCCCCCCCCCGGCACATACAATCACCAGGGCAGTAATCAGTAATGGTAGTTGCGTGCACGAGGAGATTAAACACATCGCTATGTCCCGCGAGAGGATGTGCTATCAATTTAATTGAGTCAAAACGTGGGACACAGTTGTGTTGGTGTTCAGTTTTAAAGGATGAACCCGATATTCGCTGTCGAGGCAGTTCGAGTTGATTTGTAGAGATGGCACTGTCAGATGGGCGTGTTTTAACTCATTCGCGGCCAGCCGCATCCGGATGCATGGCATAAGCCGCGCATCCGGATGCGGCCGGCCTCGAATGAGTTAATATTAGCCCTTTGGCTACCATTGTGCAAAAGTATATACTATTGTAAAGAAAAGGCTGAACCCCTTCGCGGCCTGTGATGACGGATTTCACGTCAGAAACCACTGCACAATGATCGATATTAGCTTAAAGAACACTAACTAAATGGGACTAGAAACAGGTATAAAGAACATAAGGCCAAAAGGCCTCATGAGCTTGCTTTTCCCCGGCAGTAATGCACTTCAATATGCTGTGATATTGTAACTTCAGACTTTTTTTTTTTTCTCATCTCGAGTATGATCGACCCAGCTTTAGTTTGCTCGATCGATGCGCAGAATGTGTGTCGAGAAGTGACAATATGCACAGCATATTGACACCTTTTATTTACACATGCTGCGAATCTTCGATTGAACGCAAAGCTGACGACAGTGCGAATCTTTTGCTACAAACAGTCGACCTCTGGGCTAGAAAAGTAAGGGAGCGAACCGCCGGAAGGTGACAGTTGTCTTCCTTCTTACCCTTGCGGCGGCCCGCTTGAATTGGTCGCGGAAGAGCGTTTCAAAAACGTTTGGTTGTATACTGACGAGCAACAGAAATGCGACATTTTCCGAATCATCGGAAACACTGAAGTAAACCGATGACTCCAAAAATGTCGCATTTCTTTCGCTCGTCAGTATACTTTTGCCTGTGTGAAGTGAATTGATAATTAGTGGAACAGTTTTTGGTGTAAGTCCACACTCTGAAGCTTTCACTGAATAGTTAACTTTATCATCCATATTGAACAGTTCACTTATTTTCCACGTTGAAGTTTTTGTTAACCCATTCAGCCCTGACGCACTACAGCAGGAGATGGGTCGACCATGATAATTCAAGGGTAGTGCCAGATTAGCTTGGCGCCTGTCGGCGCCAAGCTAATCTGGCACTAGCCTTGAATTATCATGGTCGATCCATCTCCTGCAACTGGTGTATAGACATTAGATGACACCTCCAACATTTGGGAAATACGGCCGTCGGGCTGAATGAGTTAATGACATGACTGTGACCGTATTGCATCGACCACACAGGAAGTAAAAGTATTATTTGCCCAGGGGGTAAGAATCACAATTAAATTGCACAAGGGAGCACAATATGTTTTTTGAGGGTTCTGTGAACGACTAATCCAAAAGCTGTATTTGACACACGATATGCCTAGATCCTCCTGAGACCCGCTAGGCCCATGAGGATCTATGTCTTTTACAGCTGGGTGTTATTTCTGTGCCCAGACATTGCACTAGTTTGAAAAAGTATTGTTATTTTATCATTTATATAATAAAATAGAACAAAATATGAGACAATAGCTCAAGGCAACGACATGTATTTTCTTGTTACAGAAAAAAAAATGTAAGGAGATAATTAGGTCATCGCCAAATGTGAAATGTCTAACAGTTATGTTATTTAAAAAAATTGCTTGTTTTGCATATAATCAGATTAACATGTATAATTAACCCCCTCCCAACTCAGCTACTTACCCGCACCCACCCCCTTCACAGACACACACACACACACACACACACACACACACACACAAACACACAAACACACACACACACACACGTGTTCAAAATCATAAGAATAATGGACACCCCCTCACACACCACCACACACGCATCCACACCACCACCACCACCACCAGCACCCCCACCCCCACCCCCAATCCCCCGTCAACAACAACAAAAAAGACAAAAACACAACAACAACAACAAACACAAACAACACAAATAGCTAACAATCAAACAAACAAAAACTAATTAATAATAATACGTCAAACAAACAAACAAACAAACAAAAAATAAACAAGAGAAGGAAAGAAAGAAAGAAGCAAACAAGCAAACAAACAAACAAAAAAAAAACCAGAATACCACAAAGAACGTAAAAACAACAACAACAACAAAAGCAGCAAGCAAGCACAATATACTTACAAATATACCTGACTCTAACTTGATTTGTCCACGTTACACCGCTAGGGGTATTTCAATACCTTTAGTTGGCTGCCTCCTGCTTGCCGCTCGTAAACCGTTGCTTGTCTACCTTTCTGAAAGTAAATGGTAGGCCTATTTTCAGTTTCGGATACAGCTGCCTCCACCAGTAAAGGGATGACAAAATAACCCACACAACCCAAATGACCAATAAGAGAGGCCACGCTTCGCGTAAATAGGACCATTCGTTACCCGTTGCTTAGCAACCTTTCTCAAGGTTTCTCAAAGGTGTTTTTTTTCAGTTTCGGGCACAGCTGCACAACAAAGTAACCCAAATAACTAAACTAACCAACATGTTGTAAAATGCAACACGCCTCCGGGAAACAACCAGGACAACCCCAAAAATTGAAAAGTCAGCAAAACGTGCTCGGGGAACGGTGGCTGTTGTTGACCCGGGCGCAAGCGCGGGCCAACGACGGCCGACGTCGGCCACTAGTCACTGTTTCGTCTAGCCTTTGCTGTTAACCCGGTCGCTGCCCGTGATGACGAATCGCGAATCTCATGACACCACTGTACACCGATTGACATTCGCTTGAAGAAAACAGACGAAAGTGTGACTTAACAAAACGGCATAAAGACTGAACACGGGACTAACAAGAGACATAAACCCTCATGAGCCCCCGCAACAGCGGGGGCTCATGAGGATTTATGTCTCTTGCAGCTGCTTTGCCCCGGCAGTGAAAGGGTTTAATTCTTGAAGCCGGCGTCTCTCTTTCTGTGTCGGTTACCATATAATTATATATTGAACCGTGCGCACTTTCCAGACACTATTTGTGTCTGGATATTGTACTTTGGCTGCAAATCCCTTCGACTGCCTAGAATAAGTGAACAAGATCTGACTGCAAGAGGCACAGATCCTCATGAGCCCCCGCAGTTGCTCATAAGCATCTACATAAATACGGCAGAAGAAGTTCGGCGGTTAATTAACGACGATTGCTATAAACAGAACCTGCGTCAAATGGCATTGAAAGGGGTTACGAATGACAAGTCTGGTGCTTATGGGGGAGAGGGGGGTGAAACGACCGATGAGTGTGACTCTTTTACTACCATCGCCAACTAATAAAACTGGTTGACAGTGACAGCCATTCAGCTAGCTAGCTAGCCTACGGTTATCGATTAGTTTTCAGTTGCAACAGTTGTGATGGTATAACTAAAAATGCCGACTTAACCCTTATCAGTCGGAATACGCCAGTGTGTGAAATAAGTTTGACTAAAATAGTTCAAGAGTAGTGCCAGAATAGCTTGGTGCCTCTAGGCACCAAGCTATTCTGGCACCACCCTTGAACTAAAGCCATTGGTCTATATCTTTATCTGTAAGTACTACAATGTAGCTTGTGTACAAATTTGAAGCTTTTAGCGTCAGTATGATATGGGTTAAAGAGTCACTGAGTACCCCAACAAAGAAAGCACTGTCAAGACAAGTGGCAAATTGTATACATGTTTGTTGCGTCTTTTTTTTGAAACAGTAATACATTGTGCTGTAACAGACTTTTCTAAGCTTGCTTCTTTCTTCGTCGGGGTATTCTCTGCAGTTTACACGCTTGGCATTCCGGCAACGTCTTGGATTATTTTTTTAAAGAGTCATTGGTATGAAATGCAGCAATGGAACGTAAAATACGTGCATCCACATGTATATGCTCGTCTACTTGCATCGACTCCTTGACTGCCGAGAAAAATTGAACTACTGACACCAGCCTGCAAGAGGTATAGATTTTCATGGGCCCCCGCAGTAGTGGGGGTTCATGATGATCTATACCTCTTCCTGAAAGCACTTTCTGTCTGTATTCCTTTGACGTGGAATTTACGGACAATACTTTTAGAAGCATAGGTGCTCTGGTCGGTTTCACTTTTTCTCGGCAATCAAGGGCTTTAACGCGCCATGGATGTCATCTGCGAGTGAGAATGCGCAGTGAGATTTGCCTGAAGCTTTCACCTGGGCGACACACATCCTGCACACACACTCCACACGAATGCTTGTGTGCCTTACCAGTCTAATGACGCGTCAGTCAGGCAAGCTGGCTCTGGGAATTAAAAGGAGCACAACTCCAGACGAAATCGCTACCAGGGTAGGGAACAATCTTGGAGGAAAGATGGGGAAATTAGTCTCCCGGGAGGAAGCAAATGACAGGAGGCAATGATTTTGGCCCGAGGACGCCGTCAGATGCTACATTTATGAATTTCACGACAGCCGCTCAGCGGTCCCCAAGAGGCATAGATTCTCATGCACCCCTGCAGCCGCAAAGGTTCATGAGAATATATGCCTCCTGCTGCATAGCTTATATAATTTTACACCCACAGATTGAGTAGCACATACGATTATAAGTGACAGACTGACAAAACAAAGAGCTCAGCGGTCTACAAGAGGCATAGATTCTCATGAACCCTTGCATCCACAGGGGTTCATGAGAATATATTCCTCTTGCTGCATAGTTCGGAGGTGTCGACACCCACAGATTGAGGAGCACATCCGATTATTGTCAGTGACTGACGAAACAAGTATTGATGGGTTACACATTCATGCCTAGGTGGTACAACAAATGAGAATCGACAAATTCAGAAGAAGACATTCTATGGGGGGTTGTTGTTTTCCAATATCTTTGTTAAAACTGTAAAACTCTATCAGTGGAAAAAATGTGGTCTCGGGGGTAATCCTAACCCTTTCACTGCTGTGCAATTTAAGCGAATACAACGCAGTTGCAGGAACAGTGAGACTGTATGATTGCCCTAATCTGTCGTAAGACA